>QXEO01000100.1:0-104840 GCA_007115705.1 Dactylis glomerata
CCAGTGAGCTTCGAGTTTCAGCAATTTCTTCTTCCATAGGCTCCTTCAAGGCATTAGTCTCTTTCGTTGGAGAGCATCTTTTAAGATATTTAAGAATATAGCCATTTTCTTCCTTGTAATTATCAAAGGAAAATTTAAGTATATCATAAACCTCATATTTATAAGGTGCATCATTAGTATTTTCAAGCAAATAAGCAAGTTCGAATGCACCCTTCCAAGCAATAAATTCTTCAATTTGTTCCATATCATAAAAGTCATAATTTCCATTAATATAAGAAGATATGGTAACATCATCATTATACTCACACTGAAAATGGAGGTGTTTATACCTCCTACAGCAACAAGATTTATCAAAGCAATAAGTAACATTATAAGTAGAGCACACATTTCTAGCAATGATATACAATTTATCAATTTGTTCACATAAGTGTTTCCCTTTTTGTGACAAGCGGTGTTCCTCATAATATTTCTGTTGCTCTTCCGTGAACCCACCTTGCCAAAAAGATTTAGTTTCAAAAAAACCAACCATTGATAGAAAGCATGATAAAGCAAGACAAGTAAAAATAACAACTAATAGGAAACTAATTTTTTGTGTTTTTGATAAAACGATGCAAGTAAAAATAAAGTAAAGAAAAACTTAAAAAAAGTAAAGGATGTGCGTGCGAAACTCCCCTTGCAGAAGTCTTCTTTCCTCCCCGGCAACGGCGCCAGAAAACTTGTTGGTGGCGCGGTGATGATGGTGTGAAAGCTTCTTCTTTAATACACGGCAACGGCGACAGAAACTTCTGGAGCCAAGTTGACGTGGGAATGTGTAGTAAATGACCGGCCAGTTGGAAAACCCCAAGAGAAGGTTTTGATGAAGATAGCAGCAAGTTTTCCCTCAGTTATGAAACCAAGGTTATCAATCCAGTAGGAGGACGAATACGACTGAAGGTGATGCCCGCTAGCATCGCGACAGCTCCGGACAATTTATAGGGCGCCTCGTCCGAGCTTTGCTTTGCGAGCGGCAACGTGGAACCTGCACACAACACAACCAAATACTTTGTTCCCAACTTACGATGAGGTTATCAATCTCACCGGTTTGCTTGAAACAAAGGGTATGAGCGTATCAAGTGGAAAGTGATAATAGTAATATGCGAGTAAAGTAAACTGTGCGAGTAAAGTAAACAGGTGATATCAATATAAAGGAAATAGGACCAGGGTCCATAGTTCACTAGCGGTGTCTCTCCATAAGATAAAATAATACATGCTGGGTAAACAAATTACAGTTGGGCAATTGATAGAATAAAGACAACGTGCATATATCGAGAGGATCACTATGAGATTTACTCTGGGCATTACAATAAGATACATAGACCGCCATCCAACTGCATCTATGACTAATAATCCACTTGTGGCGAATCAATCCGAGAACTCCACAAGTATTAAGTTGCGAACAACAGATAATTGCATTAAGCAAAGTGTGTAATGTAAATAAAGCATATGCCCTCGAGCATATGAATGTTGTTTTCCCCCTAGTAGCAATAGCACATCTACAACCTTATAGGTTTCTGTCACTCCCCCAGATTAAATAGAGGCATGAACCCACTATCGAGCATAAATACCCCCTCTTGGAGTCACTAGCAACTACTTGGCCAAGATAGCTACTAACAACGGAGAGCATGCAAGATCATAAACAACATAGAGATAGCATAAGATAATATTCAGCACGTCAACTCAATCATAACACCAATATTCATCGCATCCCAACAAACACAACATGTAGAATTACATAACGGTGATCTCGATCATGTAAGGCAGCTCATGAGATCTAAACATGAAGCACATGGTGGAGAAGACAACCATCTAGCTACTGCTATGGACCCATAGTCCAAGGTAGACTACTCACTCATCACGCCGGAGGCAAGCATGGCGATGAAGAAGACCTCCGGTGGCGATTCCCCTCTCCGGCAGGGTGCCGGGAAGAGCTTCTGGACCCTCCCGATCTTCGGGTCGACGGTGGTGGCGGATCGCGACGTGTTCTGGAAAAGTGATCGGGTATTTAGGTTTTTCCCGTCGGAGTGTCTTTATAGGCGAAGAGGCGTCGTCAGAAGTGGACCAGGGGGCCCACACCACAGTCCGGCGTGGGCCAGGGGTGGGCCGCGCCCCCTGGTGGTGTGGCCACCCTCTGGTCCGGCTCCGTCTCCTCTTCGGTGTTCTGGAAGCTCCGTGAAATATCTGGACGTCTGGCTTTGGTTTCGTCCAATTCCGAGAATATTTCCTGTGTAACTTTTCTGAAACACAAAAATAGCAGAAAACAGGGAACTGGCACTGTGGCATCTCGTTAATAGGTTAGTTCCAGAAAATGCATAAAAATGCCACGAAGTGTAACGAAACACTAAACAAATGGTGTAAAAACAAGCATGGAGTATCAAAAATTATGGATACGTTGGAGACGTATCATATGTCTCTTGTTTACACTAAAATTATACCACTTTTTAGTTTAACATTTTTAGATCATGGAAAATAATGCATAAATAGGGGGAATATAGTTACGTGGCAAACTCGTTATTGCACATAAATAGAGGGGTGACACTGTCCACCGACAAAGAGAGAGAGGGGTGGCCACGAAGAGAGAGAGAGAGGGGTGGCCACGAAGAGACAGAGAGGGGTATACTGCCCGTTAGATCAGTGGATCAACGGTTGGTGGAGTCGATCCGTGTGACAACGGCTCAACCAATCAGGATAAGTTTAGGCTTCTATAAGCATTTGTGACAGTACTTGAGGGCAAAACTGAGTAGTACTAAGAAACCAAGGGCACGTAAATAGTAAATAGACTAAGGGATTCAAACAAAAGAATTACAAAATGAAAAATGCGTGTTTTGTACAATATAATTCATATTGGGCTACATCAAATTATTTACAATTCAAATATACATGAGTGTGACAATTATGGCCTCATTTAGACAAACTATGTTTTGGGGAAGATGTTTTGCAAAGGGGTTTGAGTGGAAAACCATGCATCTTCATGGCTACTAGTGATTCCGAGAAGTGGCAATTTGTGGTAAACCCGTGATTTATCTATATTTGTTAAGGTTTCCTAGGTGGCAGGTTGCGTAGGAAGACTCCATGTGTAGGTGCCACTATGTTTTTATTTTTTTTTGGATTTTTGTGTGCATGAAATGACTCAATTAGCTATGTTAATCTCATTTGTTGACTCTCTGTTGACCAGTTACTTGAGGGTAGAACTGAGTATATTGCACTTACCAGTCTAAGTACTCGAAGGGAAAACTGAGTACATATAAAAATTTTGTATAAGGTTCGAGGTTAGAACTGAGTACACCAAACGTCCCAGGGTTAGCCTCGTGTCGTGGTGCACGCTGCAGCCATGCATAGCAGACGTGTGTTGCGGTACACGCCACCTTCGTCTTTATAGAGCCTCTCTTTCTCTCCCTCGACGCTCGCCCACTCTCTCATTCTCACTGCAACTGCCTCTCCTGTCCCATCATCTTCTCCACAACCGAAGAAAAAACCCCCAAAGAAAAAACCCCGACGATGGAGAAGAATGAGATGCCCATTGTCGGCGCTTCCGACGTAGCCGCCGACGCATCAGCCGCCGGCGCATCGGCCGCCGCCCCCGTCCAGGCCCCCGTCGCTGCTTCCAACGTAGCCGCCGGCGCATCGGCCACCGGCGCATCGGCCGCTGCTCCCATCTAGGCCCCCGTCGCTGCTTCCAACATAGCCGCCGGCGCATCGGCCGCCGCCCCCGTCCAGGCCCCCGTCTAGGCCCCCGTCGATTGGGACCAGTACGAAGACCCGTACGAACCAGTGTCATACGTCGCGCCGGAGAACCCCTACGACACCAGCATCGTCGACGACGAGCCGGAGGTAACCCTTTGTTCCCTTGTTCTTATCCCATTTCAATCCTTTTGTGTTAGATCTAGCGTTATTAGGGTTCGTCTGTTCCTAGTTCAATCATTTTGTGTTAGATCTTGCGTTATTAGGGTTCGTCTGTTTCTAGTTCAATCCTTTTGTGTTAGATCTTGCGTTATTAGGGTTCGTCTGTTCCTAGTTCAATCCTTTTGTGTTAGATCTTGTGTTATTAGGGTTCGTCTGTTCCTAGTTCTAGATCTTGCGTTATTAGTGTTTGTGATTTGCTTTTGTTTAAGATTCGGTTAACTTATGTGAGTAATCAATCCCATCCGGTTAATTTGTGCCGATGATGATGAATATTTGGGCACAAATTGATTCAGGGTTTGGTCAGTGAACAATTGGTGTGTACAAATTTGTTGTGCATGATCTTTGGTTCACTGACTCAAATCCTGAATATAAGTGTGTCCAATGTAACTGAGGCTACCTCTTTTTTTCGTGCCCATATTATCATGCATGATCTTTTGTTCACTCTATGTTCCATCATCGCTGCAATTGACTCCGTGTTTTTCAATCTTTGGTGCTACGTGACAGGTGCAGAGCAGCGACGTCGACAGCGACGACGAGGCCTTCCACACCAAGACTCGTCATGTCCTCAGGAGGCTGCAGTCTGGCCATTACGATGGCCACTTTGCTCGAGGCGTTTACAGGTGCCCCTTCTGCAACAGAAGGCTCCGCGCCACCGACTTCAACTGCCTGGTGAACCATGCTGAATCTATTGGCAGAGCCATTGGCGGCGCTAGAGTTGGAACGACCGTGAACGTGCATGCGTTCATGGACAAACACAAAGCACTTGGGATTCACCTGCGCAGCCTCCAAGCTTAATCTCATGTAAAATGTAGCTTATGTTGGATCTATCGGTAGTACTGTTAGATCTGTCGTGAATATATATATGCTATGTTGGCTGCTGTATGCAGCTTATCCTATATTTTCTTGATTTATTATGCTGCTGTGAATTTATCCTATACTAGCTTCTAGATTTACTACTAGATTTGTTATCATATTGGGCAAAAAACAAGGGCCAAAAGGCAACAATCATTGAAGAAAGACAGAAATAGAAGCTTCTCTAGATTTGATACTAATTTGATGAAAAGAGAGAGAACTGTTACAGAGAGAGAGAAGGGAAAAAGGCGCTCTGAAAAATGCCAATTTGGGCCGAGAGAGACAAAACCGAGCTCTCACGTATAACTAAACGCGGTCTCGTCCTGTCCCACGCGGTCCCTTTCTACCAGCCTCACGCGACGCGGTCTCGTCCTGTCCCACGCGGTCCCTTTCTACCAGCCCCACGCGACGCGGCCCTACACGATGCGGCCCCACACATCCGCACGGAACGGTCAACTAAACAGGAATCCTCCCGTCCGAGCTCCTTCTGAGGGTTTCAGACAAAGGCTTGGGAAAAACTAAGGAAAAACTAAGGAGCTGGGGAAAACTGAGTACAACTAAGGACCTGAGTGAGGGCACGAAAATAGAAATCCCTAAATAATAATCATATTACTATTGACTTTAGGACATTAACGCCTTCAAATCCCTCAACTCTTCTGTCTGCAATGCCATAGGCTTTCCACCGTAGTCCCTTCCGCGAGTTGCATCACGACATACATATTGTTTTCTCTACCGCCTAAACCATGTGATCTCTCAATGGAATCTCCAACCATGTCGTGTATGTGATCCGTCACCTGGCTAATTTTAACTTCCTAGACATGCGCGTTATTTATATACTGAACATTTTTATTTTGTATAACCATTTGTAAATAATATGAGCTTCTTTTCATGTGTATAGATTGATTTCGACATAAAGTTTTAACTCATATCTTCTATCTTGTACTCAGTAAATAAATTATATATGTAGCAAAACTAAAACATATTTATTGTTAACTTGTAAATTAATATTTAATTTGGAGGTAGCAAAAAAATCATTTAATTTCTTTGTCACTAAAATAAATCAAAGGCAGTGACAAAAATATATTTTTTACGCAAGACAAAAGACATTTTCTAAGGAATAAACTTTGCACGGTAGATGTATGAGTTTATATATATGTCTATTTTAACATCTTAATTCTCTTAGAGGACTCTACAACATATGAGTTTAACTAGTGATGTTACTCAGCTATATAGAGAATAGTACCAACCACATTGTTCAAGTAGAGATTTTTTTAGTGTTCACAAAAGATAACCTACTGAGCATAAAGGGGGGTACACCTATTTTCATGAGTCCCCTGTCCTGATTTGCATGGCATCCACCTATTTCTATATTGAAGTTTAATGTTTGATTTGGCTCCCACATCTCATTTTATGTATATGACCGCGAGACCGCGAGATGTTTCCCTAGCGTAAATGAAGGATTTAATTTATCATGCGGCATCTCCATCCACAACACGATCACAACCCAAGACATTGCATTATTACAATAGAGGAGTGAAAAAAATCCAAAGAAACATGAAATATTAGTTGAGCAAGTCATGGTGTGTAAAGACTCTCATCACCTAGTCGTCTACTGCCGCACCAAGCAAAGGTAGCAAAGATCTCCTTCCTTGTGACATCTTGAGATTTGTAATATGATGGGAACTGCATTGAAAATAAAAACCCATATGTTGATGTCTTGACACCATCCGACTAACTGTTCATTGCTCTGAGATTTTTTTTAATATAAACATCCACCTTGGATCAAAACACACTCCATCTAACAGAGTTTCCGTAGATGTTTCCTTGAGATTCACACTGATATCAATTAAAGTTTAGAAATAATCACAAAAGCCAATAATATAACTCCTTAAATTAGTTCAATTTCATAGAGATATGAAACTTCAACATAGGTTGATAGAGCTTCAGTGGGATGTATCTTAATAAATATTCTTGTGCCATGAAGAAACACACAATTGTTTTATGAATGTATGAAGTTTCAACATAGTGCTACATATGTTTTCTAGATGTTTGCATGAACACACATACTTTCATATATGTTTCACTGCAGCGACCCGATCTAGGTGACTGGAACCCCCTTGTACTGTGATTCAATGATCGATGTGCCGCTCAACATAATAGAACTGATATCATAAGTACATAAACATAAGTAGGTATTTACAGTGTCATCACATTTGGTCAAATACATGGACTCTATGTAAGTATTACAACAGAAAACACCAAAGGAACTCTAGGCCTTAATTAACCACATGCCTTAGCACCACAATGAGATGACTAACGAAGCCACCATAGCAAGAAACAACACAAGAGTCATACAAATCATAATATCAGGTCGACTGGAATTTGTAGAAATCACATGTGAGTGTGATATAGCAAATGTGTTTGTGTTGATTGTCATCACTTAAACATAAATATGAACAGGGTTATGGTAACAAAACACATAAATTAAACTAAATTAATTCCTTAAATCCCCTGCCTCTTTTTCTTGTTTGATTTGAATGAACCTTCTTATTTAGCATAATTAGTGAAAAAAAGATTCATTTGTGGTACTTCTATGATTGTGCAAAGATAAATATTTATATTATAATTTTCCATTCTCAACCGGAAATTTAAAACTCTCATAGAATAGAGACCTATAATGTTGTTTTTTTTTGAAAAAACAAACATTTCAATTGTAACTTTACCTTTAAGTGGCCCCCATATGTTTCATACAAAAATACACACACTATTCAATACCTATAGACGTATAAATGACATATTGTACTTTTGATCATAATATTTGATTGACTGGTCACGGGCTCCTTGTAGCCGAATATTTTTAAAATTGTAAACAAGAGTTTTTCAAATGTCCCCAAAAAACATATGTGTTATATATATGTAATATTTTGTTCAATAATATGTTAAATTTAAGATACATAAAACATACAAAGTTATGCCTCTAACCATGCAAAATAACTATTTTCTTGATGTATTTTTAAAGTTTTGTGTACACCATAGTTGATAAAATATTATGATGAAATTTATAAAAACATCATACAAATACATAAGTAAATACATGTTTTGAAACTTTCTATTATTTTGAAATATTTTACAGGTTTGAAAGGCCTCCATGTAGCACACGATGCGTTTCAACTTCAAGGTGAACTTTCACCAAAAGAACTTTACGGTGAACTGATAGCTTTTATTGCATGTGAAACTTTATCATTTAAAAGGTGTTGTATTTGTAATTTCTTAGAGAAAATTAAAGAATATGCGGATCTAAAGTTTTAGATTAAGTAGATGTCATTTCTTAGTTGCAACTTAGATTAAAAAAGAGCACATATAGATGTTAAATTTACAAAAAAAAAATCATAACTGTTATGTTTCATAAAGTTAATCTTGTGTAGGGATGGTTTCAATTTTGTGCCCACTAATATGTTAGCCAACTATAGTGTCCACCTCCCATTCAAATATGTCCCCTTGCTCTCACATCCCTTCTTCTAGACAACACCGCCAGGCTAATTTGTTGTAGTTTATTTGCACCTCCACTCCCTTCTGTGAGTCGCCTCACCTTGGACTTACACATTGCTTGAACTACCGGCTGAAAAAGTGATCTCTCAATACCCTCTCCAAGAATCGAGTATATATAAATCCTCGATTATCCATTTGATGGCAACAATTATACTCTTTTAATTTCCACTAGTTGGGACTCCAAGCGTAAAGTGATGAAATAAGTGTTGTTTTCCCCCCAAAAGAGTGACTTGAGGGTTTATATCGAACTCTCGGGAAAAATGGTGGTTCCTTCCTTATCCTCTTCAAGCAACCTGCAACATCAAACAAATAGTTTTGTGTCCCCAACTCACATGAGTGTTTGTTAGGCACTCACAACGTGAAACAAATACGAAACTTAAATTGGTAAGTTAAGATAACAAGCAATGTTTTTTTTATTTTCTGATTTAATAAAAACTAAAAAGAAAACAACAAACAAACTAGTGTAGGAGGATACTAAAAGTGGACCGAGGATCATGGGTTCACTTGATTTTTGTCCCTATCAAACATGGTGGTGATATAACAGAAAACAACATTTATGATAATGGAAACACTAAGTGATTAATAATAATAAATCAGGGCAAACATTCAAGCATACAGCTGATGTGACACAACTCCCTAATACTTCTACAACAACGAAAACTTATCAAGCTATATTTAAGAACTAACAGGATATTTCCTTAACATAATGTTGAACACAAATTATGCTACCTTTGAGCAAACAAGATCATCCTTCTGTAACATGATGTCATAAAGCACAAAGATTCATTTATCCCTAGTGAGGCAATCAATGGGAAGGTAAAACCATGGCAACACCTAGAATTTGTATAATTTTCCTATGCATACCACAAGATTACTCCGTCTAATACACACATCCCCACACATGTCCTAGCATACTAGTTTGATTAGATCAAAACATATACATCTACCAATACATGAAGAACAACTAGCAATTTGTATCACATAGATCATCTCAATAATAAAAGATCAACCTTAGGGGTAATATAAATATTGTACAATGATGACTGACAGCTCATATGACTATAATTAGTGAAGCATAATGGAGATATTGATACAAGTTGCTTCGACTGTCCCATTGTTCAGGGATGAACTACTTCCTATACATCATGGTAATGGAGACGATGTCGATGGAGTGAAAGGGGCAACCGGGGACAACTTCGGCAGCGTCTTCCATCATATCCTCACAGTCTACAGATCTGTTTCGTGTATTTCATATTTATCCGCCGCCTCCTAGCCCTCACAAATTCATTGAAGGGGTCGTATACATAGTCGGTTTTAAGTCAATACGCATTCACATACCATAAGAAAGAGGCGAAAGGGCCCACAAGGTGGAAAGTGAGCTCCACCACACGGCCAAGAAGTGGGACCACAAGGTGGGTCATCTTTCCCTCCTTGTGGCATTCCACATTGACTTCTACTTCCCATCTTGTGCATTTCCTAAAAAAAATGGACCAAAAAGATTAGATCCGTTCGATATCCGGAAGGTTTCTGAATATGCAAAACATGAATTCCTGTTCTAAAGTGTTAAAACCAATAAAGGAGATCATTTAGAAAATCTCCGAAAACATTGTAACATAATTCTAGGACCTTAGATAACCACGAAATATAAGGAAATATGACCTAATAAACTACAAGTTTGTAGATGCATCTATCTTGCAATTTTTTCTTTTTTCTTTAAAAAATGTTTAAATCCAAAAAAAATTTGAATTTGAAACATAATCTAAGTTGAAAATGTTCAAATCCAAAAATTGTTTGAATTTGAAAAATGTTCCAATCAAAAAATTGAATTTGAAAATGTTCTGTTTCAAAAATTCTCTCGATATAAAAATTGTTTCGATTTGAATGATCTGGTTTGAAAAATGTTCATATATTTGAATTAAAAGAGAAAAAAGGAACAAAAATATAAAAAAAATGAAGAACCAGAAAGAAAAAAGTAAATATAAAAAACAACAAATAACCACGTAAATCGATAGAAACCTGCGAAACGCAAATCGCGGGAAGTCGTTAATGGGCCGGTTCTGGTTCGTCACTTCTGAGGTCAGAGGGGCAAAACCTATTTGACGCTCGGCGCATCAGCGAGCGGCTTGACAGGGAGCTGCTATGCCCCGCTCTTTGCGGGATGAAAAGCGCTCCGCAGCATGGTTCTTAGTAATGGGCTCGGCCCATTTAATCCTTCACGTGTCACTCGCGATTCCCTACCTGGGTTTTTTTTCCTTTCATACGATCACGTAGGTTCCTCAGCTGCTCAGCATGTTTCGTTTGCACCCTCGTTTTTTTTTCATACATTTTGTTGAACTGTTTTCTAATTTTAATTTGGAACAAATTTAGAAGTTGCACAAATTTTGAAATTCATTTTTTTTACATTGAACAAATTTCGAAAATTGGAACAATTTTGAAATTGGAACAAATTTCCGAATTGGAACAAATTTCAAAATTGGAACAAATTTCGAATTTGGAACAAATTTGAAATTTGGTACAAATTTTGAATTTGGAACATATTTCAAGGTTGGAACAAATTTTGAATCTGCACAAAATTTGAATCCGAACAAATTTTGAATTTTTACAAAATCAATGTGAACCAATTTTAAACATGAACGAAATTCGAAAATCAAAACAGTGCCAGAACAAACAAACGGGCCGGGTCCATATACCAAACCGCATTAGCGGAGCGCTTTTGTTCCCGCTAAGAGCGGGAGTTAGGAAATCCCGGCTTGACGCGTGCCCGCATAGGAAATCGATTCTTTAATTGGGCCGGCCCAGCGGTATGTCTTTTTGGCCTTTTTTTCTGGTTTTCATTGGTCCGGTTCTCTTTTTTCATTTGTTATTTTTTTGCCTTTTTTCTTTCTTTTTATTTTCTTGTACTTTTAAAATCTGAATAATTTTTGAATATTTTTTTACATATTGAACAAATTTCAATTTTGAACAATTTTCAAATTTGAACATTTCTTAAAATTGGAACATTTTTCAATGTGAACAATTCTAAAACTTGAACTTTTTTCGAAATCTTAACATTTTTACAGAAATGAATATTTTTCAAATTTTGAACAATTTTCAAATTTTGAACATTTTTTGAATTTTGAACATTTTTTAAATTTGAACGTTTTACAAATGTGAATTTCATATTCGTATTATTTTAAATATTCAAAATCTGAACATTTTAAAAACCTGAACATTTTTTCAAAAATCAAAACAGTTCTCCAAATCATGAAACTAAATAGAAGAAAAAAGGAAAACAAAATGGTGAAGAAAGAAGGAAGCTGCTTACCTGGCCGGCCCAGCAAAGCATCTACGCGCGCGTCTGGTGTGCAAGCAACGCGTCGAGCGCCGAATAGGAATAGGAGTGCCCAGAGGTCTTAGCGTTTTAACAAAATAAATGGGCTTTGGGCTCCAAAATTGGGGGAATTTGAACTATAAATGAATTTGAACATGGGAATTGCTCAGGCCTCTAGGCTCAATACGACATGGGCTTCATAACTTTTTTATAGGAGGCCGTATGTATCCTCTCACACGAAGAAGGCCCGGCTACCTGGTGATGCCCTGTCTTGACGAGTTGACGTTGACACCAAAGCGAGCAGAATGGAGTTATGATGTCGCCAAAATGAGCTCATCCTGTCAACCTTCCATGAGTGCTAGGTCGGTCTGCAAACCTTATTACACATGACATACGGACATGAGGTTCTCGGGAGTCGGGAGAAAGTATCCGAGCTCCAACGCAAGGCTTGGCCATGGCGACAGCTACGTTCCTCGTCTCTGGCTCCCATGGACTTACACGGAGGAGCAAATGCATCTCTTCAGAGCTCGGGCTCCAGATTTCTACAGGAGAACCAGAAGGTACACATACATACTGCACTAAATTCTCTATTGCATGTTCCTTCCTGTTCCGTATATGGGTTCTTGTAATTTTGTAGAGAACTTTTTCTAGATTAATTTGGTAGAGAACTTCTTTTTCTAGATTAATTTAGTGGAGAACTAGCTAGCTAGCATGGAATGTTGAAATATTGGGACTTTTCATATGAGCCCATAATAGATTTCAGAAATTCCTAGAAATCTCAAAGCCCATATGTGTGAGCCCATTTGGAATGCAGCCCAAGTTTTTAGCTGCACAAAGGCAAGAGGTGGGAGCTAAGTTTAGTCCCACATGGAAAGTTGGAAGAGATGTAGACCAACATATAAGGTGGGGTGTTGCACCACTTGGTAAGTGAGTGAGAAGAGAAGTGCCACACGCGCGCTCCTCCTCGTCCTCCTCCTCGCTCGCCTCGTCTCGACACGACACGACACGCGCGCGCCGCGGTTTGCGGAATTGAGGCTCGGAGCCGAGCTTATCTTTTTGGTGCACAGGAAAACCGAGCGTTTGACCGAGTCCTTGACGGACGCGTCACAGCTAGCCGGTTCGGGTCGCTCCCGGATCGTGGGCTGCTGTAACCGACTCGGGCATACGACGTGGGCGTGGCCCACGTTGCCTAGGGTTTCTCCGCTGCGCCGCCTATATAAACCCCTTGCCCGGCTACACGCCGTACACATCCTAAAACCACCGATCTAGGGTTTTGTCACCTCTCACTGCTTGCGCCGCCTCCGTAGTCTACTCCATCCCGAGCGCCGGCGTGCACCGACGAACGGGAGAGCAGGTCTCCGGAACCACTCACATTTGCGATCCTGTACGGGAGAGGGCGAATTAGGTTTTTGGGAAGCGCTCTGCGCGACTGCTCAAGCTCTTCATCACGGGTCGTCTTCCATCCAAGTCGGGCGGTGCAGCTTACCGCCGTCTTCATCGCCGTCTGCTTCGACCGGTCTACTCCAACGTTGTCATCAACAACGTTTCTGCAACGACTACATCTGCAAACGAACGGTACGTGTTGTCTACTGCTGTTCGTCTGTTCATCATGTTCTGCGAGTACATATTTAGCTGCTGCTTGTTTCCGTTCATCTTGTTGTTTAGTACATCTAGTATGTTCGAGTTACATGTGGTAGTAGCTAGTATCGTCATGCTTAATATTATGAAATTAATCATGAAAATTGTGCCTAATTATCCAACATGGAAGTCTGCCTAATGGGATAATCTCGAAAATCATCTTCCCATTCCTCCGCGGCTGCCATGTTTGATCCCTCCGCGGAGAGTTACTGACATTCTGACGTGGGGCCAAGCCGCCGAGACTATGGTCGTAGCAGCTCGGCGGGGGTAAAGTTGTCAGTTTAATTCGCTAGTTCTTAAGTTTGTTTGGAATCGCCGCAAATTTCAATCGCCTCAAGTAGACACCTAAAGTTCAGAAATTTAATTTGGCTCCCGGGTGCACATGCTCCCTCTACCCAAAACACATATTTCGGAATGCCAAAAAAATATGACTGAAAATTTTGCATTTACATATCCACAATTTAAGCGTGTCTGTAAAGTTTCGTCGAAAACTGATAGTTCTTGTGGTATATGAAAAAAGACAAAAAATTATCTTGTCAAATGCCTTATTTTTTCACCAAACTTTGTCTTTTCTACACACGCCACATAACACTTCGATTTGTAGTGAAACGACTTTGTGGGCATATAGCACGTGAAGATGTACGTGCAAATTTTTGGTTTCAATTTTTTAACATTTTAAAATATGTTAAATATGTATTTCAAAATAAAGAGAGTATATGCTCCTAGGAGCCAAAACACCACCCCGACTAAAGTTGCACATTATTGAGCATTTGAGCTAACAATTGCAAATTCAAAAATTCTGTATTATTAGTTGAATGTATTGCAACTTTTTATCTGTAAGTCGTGTATCAGCTGATGTGAGAGCTGGACAAGAATATTGATCCGAAAGCTAAGAAAGTGATTCAGGTGTAAGAAAACCTCAAGCAACATAAGCATGTATGATTCTCGTTTTTTTAATGAAAGGATAATGCTAGAAATCTAGGGTTTTAGAGTAAAGACGGTCTACCATCTATATATCTGCCTTATTGGTGATGTCACGTGGGCTGATTTTAGACTAGAGGGTATGCATCTAATAAAAAAACTTTCAATGGTGCCACTATCCAAATAAACAAAGATGGCGTTGACGCTTATTTTATATGTTTGAATACTTTTGGATAGGACTCGTGACTTGCTAAACTAACCATAGTTGTTAATAGCCAGTTACCGCGCCCAAAAATTTCCAATCATGTCCCAAACATAAACGTGTGAGTATTGTGTCATGTTTGAATTCAAATTTAAAACTCCCATACTTTAACAATCTATATACCCAGTCTTACTTACACTCCATATTTTTGTTGGAGAAAATTCTAGCCTACTCATATACACTGTATCTCAACATAGTGGACTAGCTTCCTTAAGTTTAATTGCACATCAGTTATTCCATGTAATTTTCATGGTACTTCCACATTTTTTTCAAGACAATGCATAGTAAATATATGAAATATTTGCAAGCCACAAAATCCCTACAGATGACACATCCAACTTAGCCATCAGCTTCATTATCTCCTAAACCCCTGATCCATTTTTTCGATAAAGAGCGCTTTATTACTTAATAGAAACCCCTGACCCATGTAGGTTTGGAATTAAAACTTGAAACTCGCAAGCTAAACAAGTAGGTTGGCTCAACTAGACTTGATATCCATATCTAATGATTCAAGTACAGTTTTGGATTTAAACTCTGACAAGCTAAACGAGTAGCTTCGTGCATGTGGAATTTTCTATGGATGGAAGCCAAACTGGGAACGTTTAATGCGCATGTAATGGCGACCACCGGTTATATTTTGTATTTTGCTCTTACTCTGAGATCATTTTCTGATATTTTTCTGCAATCTCAAAAAAATTTCCTTAGCGAAAAAGAACAGATCATTTTCTACCCCATCAAAAAGTTTGTACCAAGAGCTTAAAAATAAATCAAAATTCTTAGTACACACGGGGAACACCAAAAATATTGTTGGTCTTATGGGTAGTAGTGACTTGTGGAGCCCGACACCACTTGGGGTGGTGGAGTTATTTTTTCAATGGTGTAGGCTATTAAACATTTGCATGTTTCTTCCTTAAATCCCAGCCACTTTGTTGGGTCACTGGATCTTCATCCAAGGAGGAAATTTTTGTCTCCCTCTTATTGACCTCCGCGCCATACATTTTTTCAATCTGTAGGGCCACCGCCGTCTCCTCCTCCCCAGTGCATAAACCGCCAACCCATCTTGCCAAGCAGATGTCCCCTGCCACCTGCGGTCGGCGGCGCTAACGCGATCGCCTCTCCACCCTACCCTCCCTAACCATCTACACAGCCGGTCTGCCGACGCTGAGGCCCTTCCTCTTACTCCGGGGGTAGTGATTGCCTCCAACAATGGCCTGCACCTCCACCCCATTAAGTTACTTCCTCGCCTCTGTCGGCTTTCAGAAGATTTGTCTTACTTCAGAAGCATAGAGTAACATAAGAAAATATACACATGATGAAATTTTGTCTTACTTTGGAAGAAGTGAAGAGAATAAGAAAATATAGACATGGCATAAAAAATTGTTTACATGAAGTAAAAAAATACAACATAAAATACAGATTTTTTTGTGTTTTTTACACTCTGATGACTCATATACTCTTTTCTTATATATCAATTGTTTTTGTTGTGAGTGAATATGAATGTAATTATTAGTATATACAACATAACTGTACAAATGTAATACCATAAAAATATGTTGCATGCAAAATAACTATTTTGCACCCTAAGTGCTGAATAGGGTTTCTATAGATAAGTGATTGTATATTAAAAATGATCCTGTTTTTGAAATATTGTTCATTTTTAAAGGGCTCCATGTTGCATAGGACCTGTTACAACTTCACAGTAAACTTTTGCCAAAGAAACTTTATGGTGAACGGATAGCTTTTGTTCCGTTTCCACTTTATCATTTCAAAAGGTGATGTATCCTTAGTTGTTAGAACAATTTAATGAATATGCATATCTCAAATTTTACGTTTCTTATCTCAGTTGCAACTCATATATTAAATATATTGTATAGAGGTTACATACACGAAACTGCGTAGTTGTTCAAAATATTTCATAAATTAATCTTGAATGGAGATATACTTGTTTCTGTTGCCCACTAGCCTTCTACCCAACTATAGGAAGCACCTCATATGCGAATATACCAAAATTGCTTTCAAACCTCACTCCCTTCTGTGAGTCACTTCATCTACATCTTACACATTGTTTTCTCTAATTCCTCAACCATGTGATCTCTCGGTAACTTCACCAATCATCAAGTGTATGAGATCCTCCATTAGCTGACTTATTTCAACTTTCTAGACATGCGCGATATTTACACTAAACATTTTTATTTTGTATACCATTTGTAAGTAAGCTGAGCTACTTTTCATGGGTATAGATTGACTTCAACATAAAGTTTTAACTCATATGTTCTACATTGTACTTAATAAATAAATTATGTAGTTATGAGCTAAATATTAACCTATATTGTACATATAGAAAAACTAAAACATATTTGTCGTCAGTTTGTATCTTAATATTTAATTTAGAGGTAGCAAACCATTTTGATTTATTTATTTTTCACTAAAGTAAATCAAAGTAAGCGACAAATACATATTCTAAGAAATAAATGTTGCACGATAGATGTGATAGTTTATATATGTGTGCATCTTAACGTCCTTAATTATCTTAGAGGACTCTACAACATATTTCGGCTATATAGAGAATAGTACCAAACACATGTGAAAGTACAAGGATGTCGCCTAGAGGGGGGGGGGGTGAATAGGCGATTTAAAACTTTTACGAGTGGCTTGACAAATGCGGAATAAAACTAACGTTTAATTTGCCAAGCATACAAAACCTAAACAAACTAGGTTCACCTATGTGCACCAACAACTTATGCTAGACAAGATAAGCAACTATGAGATAGCAAGATATATATAACTTCAAGCACGAAGGCTATCACAAAGTAAATTGCATAAGTAAAGGAGCTCGGGTATAGAAATAACCGAGGGACGCGGAGACAATGATGTATCCCGAAGTTCACACCCTTGCGAGTGCTAATCTCCGTTGGAGCGGTGTGGAGGCACAAGGCTCCCCAAACGCCACGGAGGCTCACCGTAATCTCCTTGAGCCCTCCCACCAAGATGGAAGACCCGACCACTATGGGACACTTGAGGGCGGTCACCGAGCCCGTACAAGCTTGGGGCAATCTCTACAACTCAATTGGAGGCTCCCAAGAATCGCCACTAAGGCACCACAATGCTTGGGAAGATCTCCACAACTTAATTGGAGGTCCCCAAGTAATTGTCACGGAGGCACCACAAAGCTTGGGAAGATCTCCACAACTTAATTGGAGGTCCCCAAGTAACCACTAAGCCACTAAGCCGTCTAGGGCTCCTAGAACCCAAGAGTAAAAAGCTCAACGAACTTTCACTACCGAATCTCCGAGGAGAACTCAAACCGATGCACCAAATGCAATGGCAAGAACACACGAAGTGCTCAAATCCTTCTCTCCCAAATCCTACCAAAGCAACAAATGCTATGGAGGGATATGAGAGGAAGAACAAAGGAAGAAATCCACAAAGAACTCCAAGATCTAGATCCAAAGGATTCCCCTCACAAAGAGGAGAAAGTGATTGGTGGAAATGTAGATCTAGATCTCCTCTCTCTTTTCCCTCAAAGATATGCAAGAATCATGGGAGGAATTGAGAGATGGGCAAGCTTTCCAAGGTCAATAATGGAGGGAGAGAGAGGGGAAAAACGAGCTAACCCAAGCTTGAAGAAGGGGAGGGGTATTTATACCCCTCCCAGGATTGTAGCCGTTGCAGTACAGCAGGGCCGGATAATCCGGTCCAAGTTTGGACCGGATAATCCGCCCTCCCCCCCAAAACTGCTAAGGACTTCGCGCGCGTCGTCCAGATCCGGGGCCGGATATTTCGGCCGGATATTTCCAAAACTGGGCCGGATAATCCGCCCCCCCTGAAAATGGCTAAGGACCAGAAGTTGGCAAAGTGCGCGTCACTCAGATTTAAGGCCGGATTTTTCCAAAACTGGACCGGATAATCCGCCCAAGAAAAGTGAGCAACACGAAAACAGCGATAACTTTTGCATCCGGACTCCGTTTTCGATGATCTTGGGCTCGTTGGAATCACCACGATGAGCTCTACACCATCATCCATAGAAACATCATAGTCCAACAAAGGAGGATGAAACCAAATAATAAAAGGTTTGACTTAGCTATAAAGATGAACCGGTAAAACCTCCAAACACTAAAAATGCAATTAGAGTTCCATACGAAATCCGTTTTTGATGAGCTAGAGCTTGTCATGGAAATAACCACAAGCTCTAGAACCTCACATGGATAAAAGCCAAATAAGAACCAAGAAAGATAATGCCAAGTATGCAAAGGTTTGAGCTCTCTCCGAACAATACGAATAAGTTACTCACTCGAGAGCCCCTCTTGATAGTACGGCTATCGATCCTAAAACCCGGTCTCCCAAACACTATGAGACCGGTAAGAAATAAACCCTATCAAGATCATACCTTTGCCTTGCGCCTTCCACTTGAGCTAGATAGTGACGATCTTGACACCCTCAAGTGACACCCTCAAGATTGAACACCTTTCTTGATCATGCTTGCTTGCACGAGCTTCATGAAGACATCTCAGAATACTCCCCCATACACCAATATGGGAGAGCCTTGCTTAGCTCAATCTTCAATAATCCATTGCAAGCTTCAATCAAATGATATCTTCCGAGATGGATCATATTGAACTTGCACTTCATAGTCTTCTAGAAGTGTTGATCAAACATGACTTCATTCTTCAAATTACAACCTTGAAGCCAACATATGGCTTAAACATTATCTATGGACATGTCCTACAAATATAACTCCATGCAATCATTAGTCCATAGGGATTGTCATTAATTACCAAAACCACACATGGGGGCACATGCTCTTTCAATCTCCCCCATTTTGGTAATTGATGACAATCTCTTTGAGAGGGTTTATATAATGAATGTAAAGAACTAAGATGGTTACACTAACATCAAAAACTACAAAAGTATGTGATGTTAGTAGAACCATCATATATAGAGCAAACTCCCCCACAATCTATGCACGTGTGAATGAACTTGAATTCATTGCATATATTGCCAACCAAAGTTGTTGGTGGAGTTTCCACTATATATACTCAACCATGCACAACATGCAAGGCAAATGCTTAAGAACAAAACCAAAGCATGAAGCCTAATTCCCTTCAAACCCTCAAAACTTCTCCCCCATTGGCATCCATTGCCAAAATGGGCGGAAAGGCTTAGAAGGCCAATATAGTGAGAGTTCCTTCTCAAGGTGTGCATGTCACAAAAAAGGTGAAAACACATGCACAAATTCAAGGACAAAAATTTGAAGGAAATCAAACTATATTGAGGACCAAAGATTGCAAACAAAATAGGATGACATGATGGTTAAACTTCCAACAAATGAAGATACAATCAAAAGATCCAAATAGCGAATCAAATAAAGATATTATGAGAAGACCAAAACAATGCTCTAAATAATATGAAGAAGCTCCCTAAGGTTTGTGCACAACATATTCCATTTGAATTAAAGTATAAGATGCACAAACATAGAATCATCACTCCCTCGATATTATTCAAAACATAATGATACCAAGTGACATCAAATACTATGATAACCATAAAATGGTGCTTTAAAATGAAATGAGGAAGCTCCCCAAGGTACATGCACAAGATAGAATGTTTGCATTTGAATACAATTTGCACAACATGGAATCCTCACTCCCTCAATACCATTTAAAAGGAACCATTAGCAAGAGACCATACAAAAGAAATCAAGCTTAACACTTGCATCAAGAAAATGGTTGAGCAACAAATAAGGAACCAACATATTAAACGGCTCAACCAAAGGAATGTGTGATAGGAATGACAAAGCATATTATAAGACTAGTACAAAGATGTACATAGAGCATCCACATAGTCTTCAATGAATGATATTGCTTAGCATTCCATCCCAACACACAAGGTTTAAAAAGATATCAAATAAGGAGATATCATCTCTCATGTGTATAAGTTTCTAAGTAGACAACATCACAAAGATAATTATCACAAAGAAACATGTACACATAAAATAGATACAAAGAATAGAACATGATATCCAAACAAGTTCATGCAATATACCAATGAGATTTTTACTTTTAAAGTATGGCCAAAGGTTCAATTTATCTTATTGCATATTGAAGAACTTCAACCACAAACATGTCAAAGACATCACAAATATCAACAAGGGAAAGAAGATAGTTGGGATGTTTTGAGAAAAGCAACAAGTATCACGAATAAGTATACCAAAAGAAAGAACTAAATTTGCACTTTTATCAATATTGCACATATGAGGAACTTGAGGAATTGATATGCAATAAAATTGCTAGATAGACATATTTGGGAAGGGTGAATCATGAGCATGATTTTATATATTCCCCAAAATATGCACTCATCTCAAATTACTCACATTTTCAATAGAGAGGTTTCATTAAGATCCTTGCAAATAAAGATTTTCATGCCATGAAATGACCCACACAAGGTTAGATGCTAGAAAAGTATGCATGAATAAGATACTTGTTACCGAGATACCATTGGAAGGATGTAGTAGATAGGAGTTCTTCAATAATCCTAGCTTGCCACAAATTATCAACTAGTCACCGCTTCATGCTTATTATTGAGACAAGCACCAATATATCTCCCATGTACCTAAAACAAATTCAAGTACAATATGGTCCCCAAACTCATTGGGTCTGAAGTAGTTAGAGACACTACAATATATAGGAAAAGCTCCACATAAATATGTGCATATAGATATGAACTTGAATTTCATGCACATCTTAGCCGATTTAGGATTTATTGGAGTTTACCCTATATATTGGATCAAAGAAAGCAAAGCATGCCATAAAGTATACATTTAGTAAATATGCATGCACAAGACTTTCAAGATCCAAAAGCGATACAATTTGGACAAAACAACAAGAAGACCAAGAAGTCACACAAAGGTGTGAAGAACTAAAGGTTGTCCAAAATTTTATCAAGGAATCAACTCAACACAAAATTGACTCCAAAGTCCACCAAGTGAACAAAGCACACACCAAAGAGCATAAAGG
This sequence comes from Dactylis glomerata, assembly GCA_007115705.1. NCBI lineage: Eukaryota > Viridiplantae > Streptophyta > Magnoliopsida > Poales > Poaceae > Dactylis > Dactylis glomerata. Next base: position 21,485 of record QXEO01000100.1, read on the forward strand.
ATCACTAAAACACACATGCCCAATGACTTATCTCATTTTAAGAATGTAGAGCAAAAACAAGAGAAGAGATAGCCATTCTCCCAAAGAGAGCAAGGTTCCAACAAACAAACCAAACTCTCCACTCTTTTATGATGGCACACTAAGTACCAAAAAGAAAAGATTTGTCTTCCAACAATAACCAATACCAATTGAAATAAGCCGCAAGAGTATGTTATAGAAAATATAGGAGAGCTCCCCCAAGATTAGTGCATTATTTATGATTTTGCATTTGAATACAAAATGCACACAAATGGGATCATCATCTCTACCTACATTAAGAATAACACAAAACAAGTTCAACAAAATCAAATGGACTCACAAGAGTCAAGGAAGACAATGGAAAATAAAACAAATAAATTTCTTTTCAAGAGATAAAGTAATTAAAAGCAATAGCCAATGTAAAGATGATCAATATATATACCACATGATAAATTACCAATTGTCTAAGGACAAGAGGTATTTGGAGTTATTAATTTCCCAATGGTATTTTACACATAAATCCAAGGTCATCTTCACAACAAGAAGCATATGAAAAGGATAAGAATTAAACACCATGCTAAAGAAGATATTCTTGATAGACTCAAATAGTTAAACAATCACGCAAAGCAATGATTAGGATAACTTGAAGCAAATGGTTTTCCAACTATGATGTAGAATTCCACATTTTAGGAAAACCCTACCAAGAATGTATCTCACAAACAAGATCCAAAACAAGAGTAATAAAACAATTTGGCAAATTGAAACTTGTTTGAGCAAACATGTCACATAGAAGAAAGATAATTTGCAATATCAACACTATGTGACACAACCTCAAATATACACATTTTATTGGTTTGTAGTATGCACACAGCATATTACTCCCCCATAATGTGATAAAGCATTTATTTTCACAAGAGGCAAATAAAATCCAACATGAGATGATTAATGGACATTATAGAATTTGAATTTCTCATGAGCATGACATACCACATAGAGACTAGATAATTTAAAAATATAAACACTAAGTGGTATTCCTCATGTGCACACATATTTAGGATTGTGAAGTGCCAAAGCATATCACTCCCCCAAAATGGATAGTCCATTAGTCTCTCAAAAAAAGCCAAATAATATAAACAAAGATGCAATAAGGCTCAAATACAAACACACATACATGGTATGCAAACCCACAAGTACATACTTGATTAATCAAAATAAAACAAGTAGGTAGCACAACATATACCAACACATGTAATGGAACACAACCAACACATGCAAAAGGGGCGAGTAACTTTCAATGTAGATAAGTTGAGTACATGTTACCGCAAAGAGGAACATTGGATATATGATATAAACAAGATAATCCAATTGACTTGACTTGAGACAATATATTGATGAAGATCCCTTAATTCTTCATGATATAGCCAAGTCTCCAATGCCCTCCAACAAACACCTATTGATCAAGTTTTGGTGTGATGGTCCCCAACTAAGTTGGGTCCTAAGAGGTTAGTCACAATAGGCTTGGCCACCCAAATGGTTCTTTTCTTGACACCACATGGAGTACCAACAAATTTGGCAAACACATTGCCAACCTTATCCTTGCAAAGGGAATAAGCATCATCAATTATGATAGGGTTGGATGAGTTACCCATAGTGCATGAAGAAGATAGGTGGCCCTTCTCACGGCATGTGTAGCAAGTTCTTTTCTTCACCTTCTTCTCACTTGATTTCTCCGCAATGGGAGCATTAGCTTGATTCTTCTTGGGAAGTGGCATTTCTTCAACACGAGGTTGAGCGTGCCCTTGAACTTGAGGCCGCTTCCCTTGTTGCTTCTCAACTAATGCCTTCTTCTTCAAAGGGCAAGATCTAACATGGTGCCCTTCAATTTTGCACTTGAAGCAAACAATCTTGGCCGGATCTTTGACTTGTCCTTGGCCCTTCTTCTTCTTCTTGTTAACCGTGGACTTCTTGTTGTTGTTGGAGATAAACCCAAGTCCACTCTTGTCATTGGGGGATTTTTGCACACTCAACATATTGTCGAGTTTGGATTTCCCTTCATGACTCTTTACCAAGTCTTTCTTCAAAGAAGAGACTTGGGCCTTGAGCTCTTCGATTTCCTCTACATGGTTAGTAACAACACAAGTACTAGAGGAAGTAGAAGCTTCATTGTTAGAGCAACAAGGAAAGGAAAGTAATTCATCACAAGATGTAGCAATGTTATGAGTGGATGAATTACTAGGACTAGCACAAGGCAATATGGCATTTTGAGAAGTAGTGCAAATGTCCACATGAGGCTCACTAGATGTTACCTTTGACATAATAGCCTCATGAGCTAATTTTAGCCTATCATGGGAAGCTAGAAGATCCTCATGGGAGCTAGAGAGCTTTCCATGATTTTCTTCCAATTTCCCATATTTGCTAGTTAGCAAATCAAGTTGAGCCCTTAGCTCAACATTCTCCTTCAAGATGGATGCTTCACAAGGAGTAGAGTTAGTAGCACAAGCATCATCACTAATGAAAAGCGGAGAAGACAATTTAGTAAGCTCATTTGAATTTGAAGCTTTAAGTTGCTCATGCGACTCGGTGAGAATGATGGGCTCACACGAAATGACCCTAGAGTCATTTTTAAGAAGCACAACATTCTCAAGGAGTTTAGCATAAGTAACTACAAGCTCTTCATATTTAGTTTCAAAATCATTTGCCACCACAAGAGTTCTATCATAGGATTTCTTTATTTTAGATAATTCTAAAGTAAAGGTCTCCTCAAGAGATTCCTTGGTGGTTTGTTCTTCTTCTAGAGCTTCTTTTAGATCCGCAATCTCATCCGCGTAATCACGGGCATGACCTTGCATTTTAAAAATGGTATTCTCATGCTCCTCAATAATTTTATTGCTCTCGGTGGCAATAGCCAAAATCTTATAGAAGTAAGAGCAAGCAATTTTATTCTTACGAATAGCATGAAAAAACATTTCACTTTTCTCAAATAAAGAAGCAAGATCATCATATTCTTCTTCATTATCCTCATTCTCATCATCACTAGATATATTGGGTTCCAAAGAAGGAGTTACCTATGAAGCCCTAGCCATAAGGCAAATGTGGGAAGCAATTGATGATGATGAATAAATAGTTGAAGCACCAAGCGAGATCATGTCTTGGCCAATAGAATTTCCGGTTTCCTCTACATTGTTAGACACACAACAACTAGAGGAACTAGAGGCATTTATATCATGGCAACAAGACGAAGTAAGCATATCATTATGAGATGTGTTCAAGAAGCATACACATGATATGCAAGGACTATCAACACAAGCATGTAAAGCATTTATGGTGCTAGAAGTGTTTAAGTCCAAAGATGAAGCATGACAATGAGATAGAGATGAATGATCATCACAAGTAAGCTTACTATCAACATTGCAATTTCCATCACCATTCACCATAGAGTTACCTTGTGTCTTGCTACACTTTGGTGAAGTGGAAGAGAGTTCATCACGACCGGAAGTGGAGGGAATACAATCATCCTCAATCTTGTTGGACATGTCATATTTGTCTTGAATCTTTGTCCAAAACACATGAGCGCTACGGAAAGGCATGATTGCAAGAATAACTGCATTGCTCACAAAGTCAACAAGCACATTAGTAGCTCGAGAATTAAGATAAGAGTTTCTCTTCTCCTCTAAAGATAGACTTTGGGAATCCTTAGGAGGAGAGAAACCCATATCTAGAATTCTCTCTATATTTGGGTCCATATCACGAAAATGATTAAGCATGCAAATTTTCCATATATCATAATTAGTGCCATCAAATATAAAGGTGTCATTGTGCACTAATCCCCTAGCCGACATCTTTGCTCTCAAGGCGGTGAAGCCCTAAATGAGAGACCTTGCTCTGATACCAAATGAAAGTACAAGGATGTCGCCTAGAGGGGGGGGGGTGAATAGGCGATTTAAAACTTTTACGAGTGGCTTGACAAATGCGGAATAAAACTAACGTTTAATTTGCCAAGCATACAAAACCTAAACAAACTAGGTTCACCTATGTGCACCAACAACTTATGCTAGACAAGATAAGCAACTATGAGATAGCAAGATATATATAACTTCAAGCACGAAGGCTATCACAAAGTAAATTGCATAAGTAAAGGAGCTCGGGTATAGAAATAACCGAGGGACGCGGAGACAATGATGTATCCCGAAGTTCACACCCTTGCGAGTGCTAATCTCCGTTGGAGCGGTGTGGAGGCACAAGGCTCCCCAAACGCCACGGAGGCTCACCGTAATCTCCTCGAGCCCTCCCACCAAGATGGAAGACCCGACCACTATGGGACACTTGAGGGCAGTCACCGAGCCCGTACAAGCTTGGGGCAATCTCCACAACTCAATTGGAGGCTCTCAAGAATCGCCACTAAGGCACCACAATGCTTGGGAAGATCTCCACAACTTAATTGGAGGTCCCCAAGTAATTGCCACGGAGGCACCACAAAGCTTGGGAAGATCTCCACAACTTAATTGGAGGTCCCCAAGTAACCACTAAGCCACTAAGCCGTCTAGGGCTCCTAGAACCCAAGAGTAAAAAGCTCAACGAACTTTCACTACCGAATCTCTGAGGAGAACTCAAACCGATGCACCAAATGCAATGGCAAGAACACATGAAGTGCTCAAATCCTTCTCTCCCAAATCCTACCAAAGCTACAAATGCTATGGAGGGATATGAGAGGAAGAACAAAGGAAGAAATCCACAAAGAACTCCAAGATCTAGATCCAAAGGGTTCCCCTCACAAAGAGGAGAAAGTGATCGGTGGAAATGTAGATCTAGATCTCCTCTCTCTTTTCCCTCAAAGATATGCAAGAATCATGGGAGGAATTGAGAGATGGGCAAGCTTTCCAAGGTCAACAATGGAGGGAGAGAGAGGGGAAAAACGAGCTAACCCAAGCTTGAAGAAGGGGAGGGGTATTTATACCCCTCCCGGGATTGTAGCCGTTGCAGTACAGCAGGGCCGGATAATCCGGTCCAAGTTTGGACCGGATAATCCGCCCTCCCCCCCAAAACTGCTAAGGACTTCGCGCGCGTCGTCCAGATCCAGGGCCGGATATTTCGGCCGGATATTTCCAAAACTGGGCCGGATAATCCGCCCCCCCTGAAAATGGCTAAGGACCAGAAGTTGGCAAAGTGCGCGTCACTCAGATTTAAGGCCGGATTTTTGGGCCGGATTTTTCCAGAACTGGGCCGGATAATCCGCCCAAGAAAAGTGAGCAACACGAAAACAACGATAACTTTTGCATCCAGACTCTGTTTTCGATGATCTTGGGCTCGTTGGAATCACCACGATGAGCTCTACACCATCATCCATAGAAACATCATAGTCCAACAAAGGAGGATGAAACCAAATGATAAAAGGTTTGACTTAGCTATAAAGATGAACCGGTAAAACCTCCAAACACTAAAAATGCAATTAGAGTTCCATACGAAATCCATTTTTGATGAGCTAGAGCTTGTCATGGAAATAACCACAAGCTCTAGAACCTCACATGGATAAAAGCCAAATAAGAACCAAGAAAGATAATGCCAAGTATGCAAAGGTTTGAGCTCTCTCCGAACAATACGAATAAGTTACTCACTCGAGAGCCCCTCTTGATAGTACGGCTATCGATCCTAAAACCCAGTCTCCCAAACACTATGAGACCGGTAAGAAAGAAACCCTATCAAGATCATACCTTTGCCTTGCGCCTTCCACTTGAGCTAGATAGTGACGATCTTGACACCCTCAAGTGACACCCTCAAGATTGAACACCTTTCTTGATCATGCTTGCTTGCACGAGCTTCATGAAGACATCTCAAAATACTCCCCCATACACCAATATGGGAGAGCCTTGCTTAGCTCAATCTTCAATAATCCATTGCAAGCTTCAATCAAATGATATCTTCCGAGATGGATCATATTGAACTTGCACTTCATAGTCTTCTAGAAGTGTTGATCAAACATGACTTCATTCTTCAAATTACAACCTTGAAGCCAACATATGGCTCAAACATTATCTATGGACATGTCCTACAAATATAACTCCATGCAATCATTAGTCCATAGGGATTGTCATTAATTACCAAAACCATACATGGGGGCACATGCTCTTTCAACATGTATAATGTATATCAGAGAAGCACTGTGAAACACATTGTTCAAGTAAAATTCTTTTGTTCAAGGCATAAATCAATCATATATAGTTGCTCAAGGCATTTATTTGCTCAAACTAACCCAAGAACTCTCTAGTGACGAGAGGTGCGCCTATTTCGATGAGTCCATATGTCCTGATTTGCATGGCAGGCCCCTATTTCGAGACTCAATTTAACCTTTGATTTGACACTCTCGTATCAGTTTATGTATTTGATCATGAGATGTCTCACTGATCATCTGAGTTATATGGTACAATTTATTTGATTATTTCATGCAAATGAAAGCTTTCATTTATCATGTGGCATCTCCATCCAGACAATCACAACTCAAGAAGTTGCATTATTACAATGGTCGAACAAAATGAGTGAAAAATTATTATCCAAATGAACATGCAAATATTAATTGAGCAAGCCGTGGTAAATACTACCATCACCTAGTCGTCTACTATTGCGTCAAGCTAAGGTATCAAACATCGGCTTCCTTGTGCCATCTTAGTTCGATTGGCAAGATGATGGGAGTTGCATTGACGAGAAAATCCTCATATGTTGATGTCTAATCGTTCATTGTTCTAAGATTTATTCTCCACTTTTTTCCAATATAAATCTCCACCTCATATCAACCTACAGTCCATCTAAGGGATTATTGTAGATGTTTCCTTGAGATTTCACACTGATTTCAATCAAAGTTTTAAAAAACACGCAAAAGATAGTAAGATAGCTACTTAAGATTAGTTCCATTTCATAGAGATATCCAAATTCAACATAGATTCATAGAGCTTCTATGAATGTATCTTACAAAATATTCTTGTGTCATGAAGAAACACAAAAATGTTTTATGAATGTATGAAGATTATTCAACATACGGTTACATATGTTTTATATACTCCCTCCATACCGGTTTAATAGGCTAACATGTAGTTCAAGAAAAGAGTTTGACCATAAATTTAGCCAACAAAATATAAATTAAATTTTATAAAAATTATACCATTAAAAACATATTTTGAATGTGAATCCAATGGTATAATTTTTATGGCGTATACTTCATGTTTCCCGTTGACAAAAATTGTGGTTAAACATTTTTCTTAAACTATGTGTTGGCCCATTAAGCCGGTATGGAGGGAGTACATGTTTTCATGAACACTGATACGCGCATACATCCATATATGTTTCACGATTGGGACCCAATCTAGGTGACCAGAACATCCTTGCCATACTTCAGCGAATAAATGTTTGTTGTGTCGCCGAGCACAATAGAATTGATATCATTATTAGTACATACATGTAAGCAAAGACATGAAGTCTAGGGTCACATTTGGTCACTAGTCATCTCCTTACACGATGGTGGTTTCCCTAGTACATACATGATGGTGATTTGGCACTCTCGTCTCACTAGACAATAGAATTGATATCATTAGTACATACACATGGTGGTTTCCCTAGTCATCTCCTTACATTGTCGTCACATTTGGTCAAAGACATGAAGTCTAGGTAACTATTGTAGCAAAAATTAGAACACCAAAGATAACTCTAGGCCCTAACCACATGCCTTAACCCTTCATGGAGATGACTAGGGAAACCACCATAGTATGCAGTCATCAAATGCCTCCCACACTCATTCTTACATGTCTATCCACATCAGCAAGCCATGTGAGTACATTGAATGTATTCACGAACAATCCACAAGGTGAAAGTTATTTATGGAAACAACTTATTACAAAGTTGGCGTTACTGCACTAGGTTTCATTTTTTTGTGTAAAGCTAATTTTAATTTGTAATACTGTAATATAGATTGTAAAGAAGTAAAATAAGATTTTGGTGATTACTAAGGTATCATATGTATCCAATTAATGATTATCATGGATCATGTCTAAGCATGAACAATATCACCTCATCAACTATATCCTCATTGCCAACTTCTCCATTGTAGCACACCAACGATGCACCCCCATTCTTCACATTTCGTTGAAAACATTCAAAAATAAGAAACCATCCACAAGTTCACTTTGTCCTCACTAGGTGTCCTTGACCATGATGCGAATGACTATTTGAATAATTTTAAACTCTTTTGTGATCGTATGCTTTGTCCGCAAAATTCAAAATTCTTATGATATCAGCCATGCCTCTACCATACTAGGTGTATGCTATGTAAGCAGTTATCATGATTTTTCTCTTTCTCAGCACTAGCATAGAACCTACCCGATGGTACTTGATCGTCATGTCACTAACTAAAAATACCATGGAGGGATCGATCGCCGAACATACTTGAAACCGCATGTGGATACTATCATTGAGTCCAGTGGAACATATAGATGCCCATGATCAGTCACTACACAAAAGTAATCTTATCATGAGAGACAATATGGCGGCTTTTCATCAAAGTGGAAAATGTACATATCAATGACTTGCAGGTTCCATACTAGGTGGTATAAGGTACTCACTTGTCACAAATGCATAATAGCGTCGTACCAAAATGACTATTAGTGGCGTGTTGGGCCTACACCACTAGTAACACAAACGGTGGCGTGCCACTATAGGAACACACATCTATAGTAATTTTCAAAAGTAAAAGGCAGCTGCAAATTTTGACTGATTCCTACTGCAATGACATCATATTTAAGTTTAACAACTGCATTAGTATCATCACATAATGCTACTCTTATATTTAAGACTTCAACTAAACATGAATATCATATAACATGTTCAACGAAGTACTTAGTAACATAGTATGACTAGTACCAACATGCATAACTAACATAGTACTGACTAGAGTTAGTAACAAAACAGAACTTACCGTTTGAGTTACATCATTGAGATGTCTCGTAAGTTTTTTTTAGAATGAAGGCTCAAAGAGCCCGACTTTTGCCAAGGAATCAAATATACACTCAACCATTGGAATAGTAAGCATGGAGATGTGTAACTTGATTTCATAGTAAGTTCGTTATGTCCCACACGATTGTCTGTAATTTTTTTTTTTAAAAAAATGTGCTACAGTGAATAAACAAGGCATCAATCGTAATTAAGTGAGATGGAACTTGGCTCGCCGCCTTAGTAGATCACGGTCTTCTTCTTGTGAAAATTAGATCATGTCCCTAAATGAAATTGATAAACAACCATTCGGATAATAAGTACTAGCTAGCATGTAAGATAAAGCTGACAAGCCCACCGTCTATAGCTCCTCTTGGTCGAATTGGCAAAATCCTTTTGTCTGTACTCTATAGCGTCGTAAATAAGCTCTATCCAAAATCTAATCTACGCCGAGACACTAGCGCTTTGCGTGGTGAGTGACGTGTCTAAATTAAGAAGTGTCAAAGTTGAAGCCCAAGCCGCCTCTCCAAGATGGTAAAAAGAACCACAAGTTTTACCTGTAGGACAGTACTCCCCCAGTAGTGGAAGAAGCTAAAGTAATTAGCGGAGGCCACACTTGTGGTGTGGGTGTCGATTTCTCCTCAGCTCGATAGTAAAAAGAACAATATATAGTACTCTTCTATATTATAAAAGATTATCGGATGATCTAATATAACTTAGTATAAAGCGGTAGCTAGGTGACAGCCTTTTCTGATTGGAGAGAGTAATTCTCAAAGCAAATTAAATCCCGATCGCACACTTGACGCGTTGCACCGCGGCCAACCGATGATGCTTGAGTTGTCCTTGGCCATAGGCGGCGGATCGGATGCCGCAGGCAGGCAGGCAGCGGCACGATCACAATCTGCATGTACTACATCCACGTCCACGTCCAAGCTCATCCACCTCAACCGTAACACCCACAATCTCCCCAACGCCTCGCATTCAAATCCCATCCTCTTCCCGCGCGCGTGTGGACCAGGATGCGTGTCGCTGGAACCGTTGGCCACGATCTCGCGCCGCGTTATCGCCAGCCTATCCGAGCTCGGATGAGGCCGGCCGCTTCCCGCCCCAGTACGTGGCCCGCATCCGCCGGCCGCCCCGGGCCTCACGCCGCCGCGCGCAGCCGGGGCTATTTGTTGGCCGCTCCGGCGTAGTATAAGGAGGCCAGAGCGCGCTGCCAATTCGCACAATGTCGACCGCCGCGGCTGCAAACTGGTGCATCTCGCGCTCCTCCACCATCTCCGCCAGCCTCGGCACCCCCGCGCCCTCCAACTCCGCCTCCTTCCGCCCCAGGCTCATCAGGAACGCCCCCGTCCAGGCCGCCCCCGTCGCGCCGGCACTGGTACGTACCGCAACCGCATGCATGCATGCATATATCCTCTTTCCGGCCGGCAGAGCCATTGTTAAGCTTCGCCAAGTACGGCGTGTCATTGCTCTTTTGGGAACGGCATGCATGGGTCACGGGTTCTTCCCAGAATATGGGAGAACGCCGGCCGTTCTGCTTTTTTTGGCGCCACATGCGTACGGCGTAGCATAGATCCTTCTTCTTCCCAGAACATGGGAGAACGGCATGATCAACCCGATGCCGCGCCCAAGGCTGAGCTAAACCGAATTAATGCACCATATATTTTCCCGGGCTATGAATTCGAAACTCCTGCACAGTTGACTAACACTGCACCCACATGGGGCATGCATACACAACGGCACAACGCCATGGTATCCTATATTCTCGCGAGCTTTTCCATTTATGTATAGGCAATCATTGAAGTTGTTTAGTCTTTCTGCATAATCCATCAACATGTGGAGCTGGCCATTCATAACGTTAGTTAAATCCATCAACATCAGCTACGTCCAATCCAGTTCGTTCTCCCCACCCGCACCTTCCCACTCTGCATTTTTTTCAAGAGCAAGTATCTGCTATTTTTCTTCTTCCAACAAACTGTCTTCATGTGAGGCTTCATATTGCAATGACAAAATTCGTCTATAGTGTTATCCTAATTTCAATCATTGTCAGTCACTATTCCAGATTAATGTAGATAATCCTAAAAAAATTGCCCAAGTCTGTGTGCCCTGGGTTGTGATTTGGAGCACACAGGGTGTTCGTTGTTATGCTTCTAAGGAGTTCTGTACCATTATCAAGCTCCTCCTTTACTGTAGTATGGGCTAAGGAATAACTACAGATGCATCCATGGCCCTGGGTTACGATGTTCACAGTGCTTATGGTGATGCTGGAATTTTCACACTGCCTGGACAGGCTAATCTCAGTCTAACCCATGATGCATTTCTTACAATCCACATGCTTGCTTCCCTAGCTGCTAGCATATCTTGTGCATCTAGTATCAATCAAGTAATCTGCTACAGACTAACATGCATCAATTTACTGATTTTTACTATTTTGAGCGCATTAGATGCGGCGTCCACACCTAGTAGAAATTGCATCACGGAGTAGTCTTAGCAAAACGGTTTCATGCATGGTTAAATTATCCAGACACCTTCAGTTCACAGGCTTGATCTGACCAACATACTAAAACAAAGATAGGATCTTGCCATTCTGATCGGCCATTTGGCCATGTCTGCTAGTTTTCGATGTTCTTCTTTCCACTCACCGCGTTCCACATCATGTCTGCTAGTAATCCGGAGGGAGATCTCAAAGGTCAAAAAAATTAGAGTCGTGATACGAGCGGAGAGGAGAAGATGAGTGGCTGCCTTTGCCTCCCGTGCTGCAATAAGAAGCCCCCCGGCGGGGAAATCCCAGCAGCGATAGATTCTTCCTCCTCGTCACTCCTCCAGAAGCCAACCACCAACCCTCCACCACCACCTCCTCCAGCCTCCAACAAGGTCCGTCCCCATCCTCCCTCCTGTTCAACCCCACACATACCATCCATACACTGCTCCATCCATCTTTTTTTTTGTTTCCTTTTATTGCCCCCTACGGTTCAGTTCGTAGCTTACCATTGTAACTAGTTTTTTCAAAAGCATTTATCCTCCTGCATCTACTTTGGATCCCTTTTGGTCATGCTCTCTGTGGACACTCTGTCTATGCATGCTGCATATCAAGGGTTTATTCTTGCTGTTTGTGTCGACGGCTAATTTGGGTTTGATCATTCCCTTGCAGATGGATGCCGCCGTGGAGCGCCTCAAGACCGGGTTCGAGAAATTCAAGGCCGATGTCTATGAGTAAGACCCCCTTAATCCTGCTGCCAACAGAACTCCTGCGTTCGTTCGTGATATTTTGGTTTGATTTGAGATTATTCTGGCTTCTTCAACTGATCCTCTGTCCGTTTTCTCTTGGCAGCAAGAAGCCGGATTTGTTCGAGCCCCTCAAGGCCGGCCAGGCGCCCAAGGTATGTGTACCCCCATCATTTCTTCAGCCGTAAGAACTCTATACGCGTTATTACTAGTACAGTAGTACTTGTCCAGGAAGTCCGCGCAGCTGAAGAAAACCGTGTTCGCAACTTTGCGTTAGCAAGCAGCCCTGCCATCCAGCGTACAATACGGGGTATACACTATGGGGGCGCCGTAGCATATTCTTATTATGGTCAAAGTAGATAAAATGAAACGGCTGCTTGTCCTAATTGCATTGCCTGACTGTCAGAGGGGGTTCAACGATGTCGTTTCCGAGCACTTTATACTAGGTTATGTGCTAACATAACTACTCTTACAACTATGGTTAATTTTTTTTCGAGAGTACGCGAATGCGTACCTTAATTTTATAGAGGAGAGAAAAATATTTACAGGAAATGGTTCTAGTAACTAGGTTTAAATCTTGAGCTCTTCCCATTAATCTCCACCTGTCGTGCACCAGCAGGAAACTGGATCATCATGCAGTAGTAACTACTCCCATGTGCGTTGCCATGATGTGATTTGGCTTATTGAGATGTCAGCGTCCCTATCACTTTGTGGTCATGTGGACTATGGGTAGTAGAATATGGTTCTTTTTCCCTTTTCTGTTATAGGAGGACTAGCAGCTGGGATATATAGCTTGACGTTAAGAACCTTGCAAGTACAAGAACAAGCATAATTTTTGTTTCATCTGGGATTCTAGATTGGCATGCTTGTGAATGCCGTAGTAGGTTGTTAAGGTTCCATTGATCTGCTTATTCTTTTTTACCCTCCTACTTGTGCAACTGTGAACCAAAAGGCCACCCTGAACAGCTTATCTGCTTACCATTAACATTGAGATAGACGAATTAAAAGTGGATCAGTAGTGGAACGGAGTATCGTTCTCTCCATTGACATGATGATTGGTTGTGTGCAGTACATGGTGTTCGCGTGCGCCGACTCACGTGTGTGCCCGTCGGTGACCCTGGGCCTGGAGCCCGGCGAAGCCTTCACTGTCCGCAACATCGCCAACATGGTCCCGGCCTACTGCAAGGTGTGCACATATCTCGCACGCCTATTTGTCGGCTTATATTCTGGCCGCTCGCCGAGTTGCGTTATTGACGTATTTTTCTCCCCATATTTGTCTACTGCAGATCAAGTACTCCGGTATTGGGTCAGCCATCGAGTACGCCGTGTGTGCTCTCAAGGTCAACTCTCTCGCTCGCTCTCAGTGCTATCACTTCCTAGTTATATATAGTAGTGTGATGATGCATTGCACTAGTAATTTGGGGAAAGGAAACTTGATCCCAGATCCGGTGCCAAATAATGGGGTTAGAAAATGTCCTAATCGTTAGCATATATTTATGGACTTTGGCAGGTTGAGGTCATCGTTGTGATTGGCCACAGCCGCTGCGGTGGAATCAAGGCACTCCTGTCACTCAAGGATGGCGCAGACGACTCCTTGTAAGTCTAGTCAAACACCTCATTTCTCACCCCCTCCGTTGCTATGGTTCCCTCAGTCTGTTTCTGAATCGAGCTCTCTGCCTTTTTTTGATTGGTCAGCCACTTCGTCGAGGACTGGGTCAGGATCGGGTACCCTGCCAAGATGAAGGTGAAGAGTGAGTGTTCCTCGTTGTCTTTTGATGACCAGTGCGCTGTCTTGGAAAAGGTAACCACATGATACTTTCAGCAACTAGCTAGAACAGACTCGGTTTTACATTGCTTCGCTGACGAAAATATATTCTTGGATTTCTGCAGGAGGCCGTGAACACGTCCCTCCAGAACCTCACCACCTATCCGTTTGTCAAGGAAGGTGTGGCCAACGGAACTCTCAAGCTCGTCGGCGGACACTACGACTTCGTCTCCGGCAAGTTCGACACATGGGAGCTGTAAATCTTCCCATCGGTTAACTTCTACACATACATATGTATACATACGTACATATACCAAGATATTGTCCGACCAACCGATCCACGTGGATGCAGTGCCATGGAGTTCGTGCTTGTTATTTTGCAGTGCTGAATGCGGGATGGCTCGATGTGAATTTGTAATAAGCCATAGTTGTTTCTACCATTTTCTGACGCCCGGTTGTATGTGTGATGCATAATTTGATCTCCCTGTGATCAAAAGACATCATATATAAATATTTTCAATAATATTATCATGAAGAGATTACCTTTTGATTATCTTTTAGCTCATACTTCTTTATGTCGTTTTCTAGCTCTTTCAGACATTTGGTGACTCATAAATGATCGGTGTAGTTCAACTAGCCCAAGAATATGCATAGCCAACAATGTCATTTGAATGCTGAGGGAAAAACCAAAACCAAAATGAATTAAGAATTTGGTGGCATGTGATTATGTCTTCCTTTTTCCAAATGACCTCGCATTCCATTACCAAAGATAATGGAACAACATAAGTATCAACATCCGTGTGACAAAAGGAACCAACGTCCAAAGGCAGCCTATTTCTAGTTGATGCATCCAGTTCTAGAATTTGAAAAACAAATAAAAACTTCACCAAGTATAATCAAGCCTACAACAGTGCAGAGGACTGCTAATAGAACAGGTAAATTGTGAAAACAAAGTTAACGAACCTCCAAATTCCCTACACAAGGCAACAACTCAGGCATCAATGTCATCTTGTCACAGTGGTTCCATTCTCCTATCTAGTGATCCCATGTCTTATATGATACCATGATACCATCTTAAAAAATTCGAATTTTTAAGTTTCAAAAAATTCCAAAATAAATTTGTGGGTGTTCAGAAGATATGAGTTTACAATTCCTAAAAATTTCATAACCAAAATAGAACTATATTTGGAGGAAAAAAAAAGACAAATGCAACATGAATAGTGTCACAAAATGACACTATTCACATAGCAATTTATCTTTTTGGTTTCTCTATGTATTTCGAATTTAGTTCTAGAAATCTTAGGAAATGGGAACACCCATCTTGTGAACAACTATAAATTTGTTTCCAAATTTTTTGACACTTGTAAATTCAAATTTAAAAAATGGTATCATATAAGTAGTGGGATCACTGGATATGTTTGCCATTCTCCTTGTAGATAGCATCCCCACGACTCGTCAAAATACTTGTATAGCTAGCTGTGTCATACATTTAGGTGTCGGATATGATCAGTTGAATACTATTTTCCACAGAGTTTACCTTTTGATTACCCTTTTGCTCTTACAGCTTCTTTGTGGTGAGCCCATAGGACGGGATAGAGGGGTGCTCGCCCTAGGACCCCAGCAGTTAGGGGCCCAGCCAAGATACCGGATCAGTCGCTAACATTTGCAACTCGCTCAACGAACTACGTAGAACTGGGATGCTTCAATATGTATACAAAAGTCCTATATATATGCATGATAAGCAGATGGAATAGAATAACAGTAAGGCAAGGCATGATGAAACATATATGATGTGTGAATTAAGCAAATGATATTGCAACATATTTGGTGCAAAGGGGATACAACATATGCAAGATGCAACACATATCTCAATGACTAGATAGAGAAAGCACATTGGCGGAGGAGTAGGATACTTGACCATGGCATCTACGTGACTATCTCCCTCACCCTCAGACCCTTATACATTTGCGGGATCAAAATTTGGACATGAAACTTTTTTTGTATACTTGGAGAGGGGGTGATGTTGCACTATTGTAAGGGAGATGGGATTTTTGTAGACTGAGCTACATGTAGCTCATTTTTTTCAAAAAAAAAAAAACGAAAACGACATTTTAAAGTTTCAAAAAATTCTA
Source organism: Dactylis glomerata (assembly GCA_007115705.1). Taxonomy (NCBI): domain Eukaryota; kingdom Viridiplantae; phylum Streptophyta; class Magnoliopsida; order Poales; family Poaceae; genus Dactylis; species Dactylis glomerata. The sequence goes on from QXEO01000100.1 coordinate 37,598, forward strand.
TAAAAAATCTAGATGTTGATAATGATGTGATCTAGCAACGTGCAAAATTTGAACTCGAGATACCTTATATTCTGGTCTACACAAAAATCAAAAAAACTGATAGATTTTGACATTTTGAAAATCTATACTGTTCACTACTATAGATGTCAGACTTTATCATTTTTGCACAGGTCAAAATATAGGGTATTTGGACCTCAAAATTTGCAAGATTGTAGATCTTGACATTGTCTGCATGTGGATTTAATTTCATATTTTTGTTGAAAATTTAAATTGTCATTGTCAAATTTTTCAAAAAATAAGCTCCATGTAGCTCGAGCTACATTAGTAGTTTCCATATTTTAAGATATATATAGTAAACTTAATAGAGTACGGCTAAATGTAGGACATGCTACATGTAGCCCCTTCTTTTCGGACTTCAAAATCAACAATTTAAAGTTTCAAAACAATATGAACAAAAATTCTGGATGTACTATCTATTCTACTAGTGTGCAAAAAATCAATGTGAAATGATTAGTATTTTAGGATGTGCAAAATTAACAAAGTTGTAGATCTAAAGAAGTGAACGGTGCAACTTTTCAAATCCCCAAAAATTGTCAGAATTTGATATTTTTGTGTAGCCTAAAATACTAGGTATTTTTCATCGAGATTTTGCAGACTTGTGTAATATGCCATTGACTATATCTAGAAATTTTTTCCCATAATTTTTAAAAATTTCAAAATATCTTTTTTGAAATTTAAAAAATACCAGGCTACATCTAGACCAGGCACCATTTGTGGTTTATGAAACTTGTTATGCTTATATTTGCATATTGGGTATTCTACAGGTTATTTTCCTTTGTTTCTTTTCATACTCATTCACAATACAATATCTTACACATATTGAAGAAAAAAATCTTATGAGATTTCTCATAGAACTGTTGTGTAGAAGAACTTAGTACTAGTAGCAATTAGTTGATAGCTCAAAAGGAATACATGGGACCTTAGGTCCTTATCTAGGGGTTAAAGTACATGTCCGACTATATCATATTTGCATCTCAACCAGAGGCATTTCAGGGAATACATAGATCGCTTCTAGCCGCTGGTAAACTACTAGTCCGTCCGTCCGTCTATAAAAGGATATCAAAGATTTGTGAAAATTTGGATGTATCTATACACTAAATTGTGTCTAGATACATCCAAATTTTGAATTTTGACATACTTTTATGGACAAAGAGAGTATATACATTGAACTAGTCTCAGTGAGAATGTTGTTCTAGCTAGCAATGAACTAATTTCAAAAATCAAATGCATAACTAAAGCGGGCATATAAAGTGTACAAGAAGCTTTCTACGGAGAGGGGATTACAAATCCTCACTTTGGTACCCTGGTTGGCAGGGTGGTCGCGGGCTTTACCCATCTCTTCGGTTGGGTGGACCATGGAGTCGGGGAAACAGATCCGACGAGGCGGTGAAGGTATTGTGGGTGTCGACTCACTGAACAGGATCCAGCGTGGTAGACAATGCTAGCGTCAAGGAAGCGGCCCGAACTTGCTAGACAAGGGAGTCGTCAGTGCGGTGGCTGATACGTCCAATTTGCATCACTATTTTGTATCATAATTTACTATTATTCATTGATATATTTCATACTTAGATATGATACTTATGTTATTTCCTTTGTTTTTACATGTTTGATGATCATCGGAGGAGTTGCTGCCGGAGTCAGGATTCTGCTGGAAAAAGGACCATCAAAGGACCATATTTTGAAGATCAGGAAAATTCCAGAAAAATACCCAGAAATTATAATTTCCCAGAAGACTCACGGAGCCAGAAGGAGGAGTCGAGAGAGGCCAGGGGTGGCCCACACGCTAGGGCGGCGCGGCCAGCCCCCTGGCCGCGCCAGCCCTGTGTGAGGGGACCCTGGCCCACCTCTGGTCTCGCCCCTTCGCGTACATCATCGTCCGCGAAAACCTAAGTCAAGGGGGGGGGGGTTCAGAGTTAGACACAGCCGCCTCTGCGGGGCGGAGAACACCAGAGAGAAAAAGCTCTCCGGCAGAGAGAAATCTGCCGGGGAAATTCCTTCCCGGAGAGGGGAGATCGTCGCCATCGTCATCACCATCGCACTGGACTTCATCGGGATCATCATCATCATCATCTCCATCACCAGCACCTTCCTCCACCATCACCTCGCCATCCCGCTGTAACATCTCGAGTTGGATCTTGTTATATTCATAGGGGAAACTTTCCCGGTGTTGATTACTCTTGTAGTTGATGCTATTGAGTGGAACCGTTGAATTAAGGTTTATGTTCAGATTGTTATTTACCATTATTTCACCTCTGATCATGATCCATATGATGTCTTGTGAGTAGTTCGTTTAGTTCTTGAGGACATGGGAGAAGTCAAGATGTTAGTAGTGAATTATTGTTGAGAAATATTTAATGGTTTGATATTGTTGTGGTGCTATTTCACTAGTGGTGTCATGTGAACGTCGACTACATGATACTTCACCATTTATGGGCCTAGTGAGATGCATTGTGTATTTGGTCACCGATTGTGGGGTTGCTGGAGTGACAGAAACCTAAACCTCCGTTGGGAAACCATTGCACCAGGGAGCGTAGGATCATAGAGTTTAAGGCTGTGGTTAGATTTATCTTAATTACTTTCTTGTATTTGCGGATGCTTGCAAGGGGTATAATCACAAGTGTGTATTTATCCTAGTAAGGGTAGTGCGCTAGCACAGGTTCACCCCCATAACACTTATCAAATCAATAAATACTATTGGCTCTATGAAGCGAAAGCTCTTGACAGAAACCTCCCGTGTGTCCTCGAGAACGTTTGGTTATTATAAGAACACAACCGGCTTGTCCTTTGCTGAATAAAGGATTGGGCCACTTGCTGCAATTGTTACTACTGTCTTTTATTTACTCGCACTTTATTTACTCGTATTACCAAATACTCCTGAAAACCTGTTTGCTAGTATTTACAGTGATTCCTTGATCAAAACTGCTCATCAACACCTTCTGCTCCTCGTTGGGTTCGACACTCTTATTTATCGAAAGTACTACGATACACCCCCTATACTTGTGGGTTATCAGTGGCTGGTGAGGAAGATGTGGTGGCAAGGTGGGATGTTGGTGCATGACCATCGTCGTGCCAGTGTGGACGTGTGAGAGATGTGGGATTGAACGCCTCTTCTATCTTAAGGGTGCCAGTGGTATGTTTGAATTGCGAGTTGTGGGGGAGTTACAAGGCTTATGGCGTTGTTGTTTCCTGACGGAAGGATAAGAAGAGAATTTGGCATCGGTTGAATATCCAATTTTGGTGCGGGGAAGTTACAAGAATAACTCTTTTGAGACTTCAGTTCCCAGATCCCCAAATTCCTATACGCCCGCCTCCTAACCCTAAACTGCTCCCGTGCGGGCGCCGCCGCGCCTGCGCTGGGACGTCGCCGCCCTCCCTGCCCGAGGCCGCCCCCGCCTCCCCCTCCCCTCCACCACCGCCGGTGAAGACGCCTAGGCAAAGCCTGGGCGGCCGGCGGCGGTGGTCTCCTTCTCAATCCGCGGTGGTCCCATGGAGGCGGCGGAGCTTCGTTGGATCGCCGGCGGTGGGGTTTGAGATCTGCTAGGGATCTAGGAGATGCCGTCAGGATGGTGGAGGCGGTGTCGCATCGGAATAAGGGTGCTGGAGCTCGATCCCCATCTCGGCAAGGCCACTTGTGGCGGCGCCGGCGAGCGGCCAGCTTGGTATCCTCTCAGATCTGCGGATTTGGAGAGGTTGGTCTCTCCGGGCACGGTTGTCTTTCGACTCTGCCGTGGAGCTTCGGGAGTCTGTTCGGGAGTCGGAGGGCTGCTGATGCTATTGTCTTCCCCTCGGCCGGCCGTGGTGGCGAGGGAGTGGAAGAGGATGGCGCCACTGTCTTCCTCGTTATGGTTTTTCAGGGTCTTTTTTTGAGATGCGACTGTCACGGCGTGAAGCTTCTTCTGGCCGGCCATGGTGGCGAGGGGAGGATGCGGCTCGATGTGACGTCGGTGGTTGGGATCTACTGCTCAGGGATCTGGGATTGGAGGCACTGCATTGTCTTCCCCATCTCCTGCCTGCCTGATGTTCTGGAAATGGATCTTAGCTCTCACCCCACGGGGTGGGCACTCTTGCGGTGTTCAAAGCCCATTGTGGCGATAGTGGCGGCGGTGATTCGATGGTGTCTGAAGATGTGCTGCTTCTGGGTCTGGTACCTGCTTTTGGGTGGTGACGATGAGGACGATGGGCTTGATGGTGCTTTGGAAGTATGGTGTGAGGTCATTCTTGCAAAAGTTTGGGATCATATTGTATTTTCTTTTTTTTGTGGAGTCGTTTGTAAGCAGTTTCGCCATTGATTGAAATGCCATCAGTTGTTATCTCAAAAAAAAAAGACTCTTTTGAGACTTGTGAGGTCTGATCCTTTGTTTCCCCAGCAATTTTGGTGGGGGTTTTGGCGCAAAATGGGGTCACACGTTGTACAACTGTGAGAACTCTGGAAAGTTTGTGGCCGACCTCATTATATTTATGGGGTCTTAAATTGCACAATCATGCTGTGAAACCGGCCATCGATCTATTTTTAGTATCTCCCTGAACAGTTGACCAACTCTGCACATGGGCCGGGCATACACGACGCCATGTTCTCCTATACTCTCGCAAGCTTTTGTATTTATGTAAAGGCAATCATCATGGAATAGTATATGGATCATCATCATGTAACACAGACACGGGCATGGGTTGTTTATTCTTTCTGCATCAACCATCAACATGCGAGAAGAACGGGTTTCCAAAGAGGTGGCCAGCGATAATGTTGATTAAAGATACGAATGTGCTCTGGATAGAAAATAATTCGCCAAAAGTCTCAAGGGGAAAGGAGAAGGTTCATAATAGAGCGTAAAGAAATCAAACATGTAGCGGCTTTTCCCTAAAGCCATAAGGTGGAGTCTAGCAGACACTATTTATTTTTTGACATGGTCTAGCAGGCATTATTGCTAGGACTGAAAGGACGCAATTCAGGTGTTGGACGTTTTTTCCTTCCTTGGAGAATCATGTCCATCCTTTGGCTAAACGTTGAGTAGTTTGACTTTGATTTTAGAAAAAGTTATAATTTGCAGCAACCAGCGACCGGGTCATCCCCCACTTCGTTGGCTTCCTTGGAATTGTTTTGCTCCCAAACACTCTACCGAAGTTTTACGTTGGAGACTCTAGATTAAATAAAAATGGTACCATCGAGTCATTGAGGACGTCAGTTTTACTGTTCCGTTTTTTATGTCAGTAAGCATAAGGAAACGCTAGTCTGTGCCATGAGCCCTGATTTCTTTCTGTTGCTGTCGACTTCAACACTGATGTGATGCAGAGCTTGAAAGCTGATTGCAACCTTCAACTATGTGTGGTTTAGAAACCATCATGCATACATCGACCCCGTGTGTTGAAAGCTCGATGTGTCTGGTATCCTACATCATGTAGCTCAAGACAAGTACTAGAAACTCCCACTGATATATAGCTGCAGCAAGCAGTTACTGTTCGTGGTTGTGGCCGTCTGCTTTCGGCAGCAAAAGCCGCGGCGTAGATTTGGGAGCAACCGTGCGTGCCTCGCTAGCAACTGAATCGCGATCCGTTACACTCCAATAATTCAGGAAGCGGTGGTGATGGGCTGATGGCAGCTGGTACGGGTACGGGGTAATGGCGTCATTTCAGCTCATAGATAAGGAAGATTAATTCAGCCAAGGCGGGCCACTGCCGGATTAATGTAGCATCTGGAAATAACGCACCAGACGTGTGCTTGAGTAGAGGTTGAACAAAGGATCGTTGAGATGCGTGTACCTTGATGCCAAAGTTAACCATGTCCAGCCTATTGGTTGCGGTTCAAGGCTGGACTCTATCTGGGCACCGAGCCCTTGTATCTTTACGTGCGTGTACTAGGCATTGGCGACCGGATCCAAGGCGGCCATGGCGGCGCGAAGACACCCTCAGACGGCCGACGAGAGGTGCGGCCGCGTATAGCTGCGAACATGGCCAGAACTAGTGGCGGAGTCCGCCGTGGCAACCAAAATCATGCCAAAAAATTTTTCCATTTACTCTAGCTTTTGTGATCAACCAAAATCATGCAACAAAATGAATTGAAATATTGTACCAAATAATCATCAATGTTTGCAACAATTACAAATCTAGAAAATAATACAACATAATTAAAGTTGACAATATAGTTCGACTGAAAACAAATGAAAATAAGATGAGATAACTACTGGGGTTTCGTGCCATTCCTGCCAATGCCCACTGATGTTCGACCAAATCCTTCTGCAGTTGATCATGAGTAGTGCGATCACGAATATCTTGGTGCACATGGAGGAACTCCTCAAATATAGCTGCCCCTAAATGTTAGGCAACCAACTCATCCTGAAATTCCCACCCTTGGTCATGAAGGGCTTCATCACGCTCATCCTAAACGATCATGTTGTGCATGATCCCACAAGTAGTCATCATCTCTATGCTCCATGTTCTAGCAAGGTGCCAAACAATAGCCTACCTAGATTAGAGCACACCAAATGAACTCTCCACATGCCTCTTGTTGTTTGGCAAACCTCCTATTTTTCTCCTCCGTTGGTTCACGGATTGTCTTCACAAAAATGTACCACTCGGGATAGATGCCATTAGCAAGATAGTAGCACTTGTTGTATGGATGATCTTATAGTGAACCACCGAAGCATTCCCCTCCGCAAGCCTACAAAAGACCGGAAAACGTTGATGTCATTATGGGAACCGACCATGCCAAAAAAGAGTGCCAAATCCATAGATTCTGGGATGCCACGTCCTCAAGAATGACAGTGCATCCCTCGGCATGGCCGTTATACTGCTCCTCGGCATGCATCAGCACCTCGAAATTATCATCCAACTCCTCGTCCGTTGAGGACTCGATGACGTTCTTGTAAAATATTTGGATCAACTTGCTAAACTCCATCTACGAAAAATATAGGCATACGGTCCTATATACGTCCCTAGGTACCATGTACGCCGGCTAAAATGGCTGGAGAGGGCTAGGACCTCACCTGAAAGCCGGTCGTGCAAATGGCTGAATAGGTCATGGGTGTCGTTGTAGGTGGCCTGGACCGAGACCTCTAGCGGCGACTTGTGGCTACCTAGCTGTCGGGTAGACTGTGCACGGGTGCCTGCAGCAGGACAGATCGGCTGACGTTAGAAATGGCGGCGGCCAAGGCAAGCGACGACGTGGCAATAGGGTTGCGGCTGGGGGGGGGGGGGGGATTTCGGGACGTTTGGCCTACATGCCACTGGTAGGTAGGCCTGGGTGGGAGAAGAGGAGGACGCCGCGCGCAGTCCAACCCAAATTGTGGCCATGTTTACGTCGCCGTGGATACTCAGATTATTTTCCATCGGGCTGCTGGGCTAGATTTTTTCTACTCCTAATATTTTGGAACCGGTTCGGAGGGCCGATATCAAAATGCCCTCGGGTGCCCTTACATTCCAATAATTGAGGAAGCGGTGTGATGGCAGTTGGTACGGGGTAAAGACGTACTCCCTCCGTTTCAAAATATAAGATGTTTTAGCTTTGTGAAGCAAATGCATCTAGATATTTTTTAGTGTGTAGATTCACTCGAATATATACACTAAAAGGTGTCTAGATACATTTACTTCACAAACCTAAAACATCTTATATTTTGAAACGGAGGGAGTAATTATCAGCCACAGATAACGGAAGATTCAGCGAAGGGGGCCAGTGGCTGATTGAATGTAGCATCTGGATTTAACGCACCAGACTGCGCTCGAGTAGAGTTGTACCTAGCGGCTCATAACCAATTGCCAATTGTCCTTGGATCTGGGAGCCGGTGAGCCTTCCCCCGATAAACCTGGAGAAGCGTTGTCTCGGGATCTCAGCTGGGGCGGTTCCTGTCCTGGCTGGCAAAACGAGTGGATATTTTTTTCCTGTCAGGCTTTGACTTTCAAACCGCATCCACACCTACTGTAATGGCCATTGCATCGCGGCGTAAAGTCTTTGCAAAACGGTTTCAGGCGAGGTTAACTGCCTGCGTATCCGGCCACTTAATAATCCTCTTTATTTTCCCTTGATTTCATTTCATCAACTTTATAAGCAGACAACCCCATATGCTAAGCTATCGGATTCAAAAAGGAGAAAAGATAAGGTCTGGTCACCTTCAGTTCACAGGCTTGATCTGACCAACATACTAAAAGAGAGAGGAAGATAGGCTCTTGCCATTCTGATCGGCCATTTGGCCACAAAACCAGGCACCCCCTGTGCTAATTTTCGCCGTTTCTCTCCACTCACCTCGTTCCACGCGTCATGCCTGCTGCTAATCCGGAGGGGAGGAGATCTCAAGGGTCAAAAAAGGGAGAGCGGCGATACGAGCGGGGAGAGGAGAAGATGAGTGGCTGCCTTCGCCTCCCCTGCTTCTATAAGAAGGAGGCCCCCGCCGGGCAGAGCCAAGCACCGCTAGATTCTTCCTCCTCGTCGTCACTCCTGCAAGAGCCGACCAACAACCCTCCACCACCACCTCCTCCTCCTCCACTCTCCAGCAGCAAGGTCCGTCTCCGTCCTCCCTCCTGTTCACCCCCCCCCCTCCATATACTGCTCCATCCGTCTCCTCTTTTCCCGTTTCCTTTTCCTGCCCCCCTTTCGATCCAGTTCGTGGCTACTTTTTTTTTTTTGCGAAAGCATTTATCCTCCTGCATCTGCTTTGGATCACTTTTGGCCATGCCCTCCGTGGCCACACCTAGCTACCGCTCTTCCTCTCTCCCTCCCCATATCTCTCTGTCTCTGCATGATGCATACCAAGGCTTGCTGTTTGTGTAGACGGCTAATTTGGGCTTGATCATTTTTCCCCGCAGATGGACGCAGCCGTGGAGCGCCTCAGGACCGGGTTCGAGAAGTTCAAGACCGATGTCTACGAGTAAGCCCCCGTAAACCTGCTGCCATCAGAACTCCTGCGTTCATTTCGGTTCGATTTGGGATGATTCTGGCTTCTTCTTCTTAAACTGATCCTCTGTCCGTTTCCTCTTGGCAGCAAGAAGCCGGATTTGTTCGAGCCCCTCAAGGCCCATCAGGCGCCCAAGGTATGGAATTTCTTCAGCCGCAGAATGTTGTCTCTAGCGACTCTGTTCCTAGATTAGCTTGTAGAGATCGTCCGTGAACTTGGTCCGTACCGCGTTGTGTAGACTCGTGGATTCAGACATATCTTTGGCCCACACAACTCCATACGCGTAGTACTTGACCAGGTAGTCCTGCCGTCCGGCGAACAATTCGGGGCTATACGCCCTGGGGGCGCCGTAGCATTTTCTCACTACGGTCAAAGTAATGGATAAAAGGAAACGGCTGCTTGTCCTAATAGCAATGCCTGGCCGTCAGAGGGGACTGATTGTCGTCATTGCCCACCACTTGATACTAGGTTATTTTGTCGAGTGCTAGCCTAACTACTCCTACTACCAAGATGATGGCTCTCCCTAGAAAACTGCAAAATCTTGATCTCCTTCCCCATTCATCCCCACCTGTCGTGCGACACCAGGAAAACTGGATCATAACAACTCCCATGTGCGCTGCCATTGCACATGATGTGAGTTTGGCTTATTGAGATGTCAGCGTCCCTATCACTTTGTGGTCTTGTGGTACTAGCAGTAGAATATGGTTCTTTTTTCCCCTTTTCTGATATAGGAGGGCTAGCAGCTACGATATATTCCTACACATATAAAACACGACGTTAAGAACCTTGCAAGTACAAGAACAAGCATATTTTATTTTGTGTGTTCCCGGATTCTCCATTGGCGTGCTTGACAACGCCGTGGGATTCCAGATATTAGACCAACGGCGCACCCGTGTTGAATTTCCAAGCCGTCCACCCCTTTTTCGCTTACAAATAACTAGTCGTCTCCTTGCATTATCGGACATCTTTTGATGATGTTCATATTTCTTCGGAAGCTTCATCATCTTGGCGCCTGCCGCGTCAGACCCCACGCACACAAGAACCGTGAACCGCAAGTCTTGCTCATCTTGGCAGGGAAGAAATACTACTAGCTGAAGAGGGCATAACGCCATGGTTGATTGCTGTAGCTAGCTTGCCATGGCTATGGCCCCGGCGAACATAATTATGCAGGCCCTACCGTGCAGCTATCAATTTTGTGGACCACCCATTATCGAAATGTGCTTGCACGTCTCACTCTTGCATCCTTTTTTGGTGAAAGTTCGATAGTTGGGCAGAAGCCTTTTGGCGACTGCGTATTCTAATTCACCGCATGCTTATCGCAATCTAGTTGGCATATGCCAGTCGACCTTTGCGGTACTACTTGAGATATCCGTTAAAGCTGAAGCATATACTTTACAGATAGACACCATGCAATTGCAAACTCCTGTTTATGGGCCTGTATTTGTTTCTTTCCGAAACCGTGCGTGGTCCTGTCTGCATAACACACAAGAAGTCGTCGCTAGAACATCTCTATTGTTGGGTTCTCCTGTCACAAATCTAATTTTTATTCGGTAACTTTTGTTTGGATCGTTTCATTTTTGTGATCATTATCTTCAGTTCGGCTGGCAAAGCGTTGTGAGGTCGTGTGATCCATAGCCATAACCCATAGGAGCAAAACCTCTGTGTAGACTACGGTCGCGTGCCAAGGAACCTCCCTGCTGTTCGCTTAGCTGTGCTTCGCCTTTCTGTCTCCTGTAGTACGGCTCCAGTTACTTGTGGTTTTCTCCAGCCCGGTTGGCCGCCCGTGACCTCTGGGTTACTGAAAGGTGGTCCGAACAGAGGAGGAGACAGGTCAAAAGTGGCAGCCTTTAGCGCAAAGCTGTGTCAGAAACGTGTACTCCACCTATCACCCCATAATGTATCAGCGCATCCGCTTATTCTTTTTTACCCGCCCCACTTGCGCCACTGCCAGACGAACAGCTTATCTGCTTATCATTAACAACGCGATAATCGAACTGCAAGTGGATCATTAGTAGTAGTGGAACGGAGCATCTTCTTCTTCTCCACTGACCTGATGATAATCGAACGTGCAGTACATGGTGTTCTCCTGCTCCGACTCGCGGGTGTGCCCGTCGGTGACCCTGGGTCTGGAGCCCGGCGAGGCCTTCACCGTCCGCAACATCGCCAACATGGTCCCGCCATACTGCAAGGTGCGCACACGTCTCGCGCGCCTATTCGCCGGATTATATTCTGGACGCTCGCCGGCGTGCATTATTGACGTATTTTTCTCACCGCTTTTGTTTGTCTTGTGCAGAACAAGTACGCCGGTGTTGGGTCGGCCATCGAGTACGCCGTCTGTGCTCTCAAGGTCAACTCTTAGTGCTGTCACTTCTACTGATGTATATATATACTAGTGTGATGATGCATTGCACTTGTGATTTGGGGAAAGGAAACTTGATCCCAGATCCGGTGCCAAATAATGGGGCTAGAAAATGTCCTGATCGTCAGCATGTATTTGTGGACTTTGGCAGGTTGAGGTCATCGTGGTGATTGGCCACAGCCGCTGCGGTGGAATCAAGGCGCTTCTGTCACTCAAGGACGGCGCAGACGACTCCTTGTAATTAAGCCCAGTGAAACTGAAACCTCACTTCTTATACCCAGCCGTTGGTATGCTTCTCTCAAGTCTGTTTCTAAATTTGATTGATCTCTCTGCCTTGGCCAGCCACTTCGTCGAGGACTGGGTTAGGATCGGGTTCCCTGCCAAGATGAAGGTGAAGAGCGAGTGCTCCGAGTTGTGTTTCGAGGAGCAATGCGCCGTCTTGGAAAAGGTAAACCACCACATGATGCTTTCACCAGCTAGCCAGAACACATTCTGTTGAACATTCGGTTCGCTGACAAAGAAATGTTCTCCATCGGATTTCTGCAGGAGGCCGTGAACACGTCTCTCCAGAACCTCAGCACCTACCCGTTCGTTAAGGAGGCCGTGGCCAACGGAACCCTCAAGCTCGTCGGCGGCCACTACGACTTCGTCTCTGGCAAGTTCGACACGTGGGAGCTGTAGATCCTCCTTCCCGTCGGTTAACTCCCACACATACATACGTATAGTACATACGTACATATGCCAAGATATCGTTCCCACCGACCGACCGATCGACGTGGATGTACGTGCTTGTTATTTTGCAGTGCTGAATGCCGGATGGCCCGATGTGAATTTGTAATAAGCCATAGTTGTTTCTGCCATTTTCTAACGCCCGGTATGTAGATGCATAATTTGATCGCCTTGTGATCAAAAGACATTATATATAATTTAATAATAATATTTGTATGAGGAGTTTACCTTTTGATTACCTCTTAGCTCATACTGGTTTTTTCCTTAAGTCGTTTTCTACCTCTTTTAACCCTATATTTTATAGAAAGACAGCATGGCATTTTTTATTAATTTGAAATCATAAATACAGACCAGGTGGCTCCGCTTGCCACACAATCGACAAAGGACCCTCAGAATGACTAGCTAAAACATGTGTTGCCATATTGGTTTCCCTAGGACAATGGAAGAACACAATATCTAAAAAACAGCCATTGCTGGTCTGAGAGAATTTCCCTATCATTCATTACGTTGATCATGTCCAAGAATTAACCTCATTTATGTTGCATCCATACTGATAACCACAACAGCCTTTCGCCAAAAACTAACCTTTATTATCTCAAATAATCATAGTGGTGCTACCAGAGCATAAATCTGCATGGTCCAAACAGAGAAAGTAAACGCCGCCTACTGCTAGCGTGACTAGGCCTAGGAGTTTATGACATCTGGGAAATTTTACAACCAAAAGCTGGGGTGTAAAAAACGATCCACCCCAGAAATGAGTCAGACAGACAACCGCAAAAGAATTCAAAGTCCAGTAGGTCTTGAAAGTTTTTGCAGAAATGATCACTGGGAAGCTGCATCATCGCTCCCAGCAGCTGGATCTTGGGCGCCTCTAGGTGCATCAGCTCTTGCATTTTGACCTGTCCCAGGTCCTTCAATCATGAGATTATCCCTCCTCCTTGCACTCTGAGTATCTCTAGCAATATTGATCAAGTTTTCAGCTCCCTGTCTGATAACCTGATAAGTTAAGACCTGCGCAATAATTCATGAACACAATAGAGTAAAAAATTAGTTCAATTGGAGAGTTAATAAGCTTCCCCTCAAAACAAGCCCTATTGCGAAGTTTCCAAATGACCCAGCAAATAGAAGCTACACCAAGGATTTGAACATTACTACTGGCAGGAACAACCACCAGAAAAATTGAGAGAAATTCCCAGGTCTGGTAGATGCACCAATAGCTTTGGCTACACAGATATATTTCGTTGCAGGACAAGAAAAGAAGAGATGGAGAATTGTTTTTTCTGATCACAAAACTGGCAATGTAGATTACCAGTCTAGCCCCTCTCCACCATAGTATCTTTAGTTGCAATGGCATTATGCCAGATCAGCCACAAGACTTTGATTTTTAGGGGGATCTTAGCCTTCCACAAATGTTTGAAAGATCTGTCAATACCAGCTTTGGATAAATCTTTGTACACAGATTTAACAGTGAATTGCCCACTCTTAGTCCAATCCCACACAGGGGAATCATTCTCCTAAGATAAAATTACTCTGCTCAGCCTATCTCTCATAGCACCATCTTGTACCAGGAGATCAGCAGAAAGCCATATTCTATATGTGAGGAACCAACTTCTCCTGGCAGCTTTAGCCACAATGATATCAATTTTATTACACAAATTAAAAAGCAAAGGATATTTATCCTTTAAAGGAGTAGAGCCACACCAGGCATCACCCCAGAAGTGAGTTCTCTCTCCATTGTTAACCTTCATAGATCTTCCACTGAGGTAAATGTCTCTGACTTGCAGCATATCTGACCAAAGAGCAGAATCATGTGGTTTATGCTTGACTGAGTAAACACAAGAATTGGGCATATATTTCTTCCACATAAAATCTTGCCAAGGCCCTTTATCATGTTCCAGTTTCCACCACCATTTGCACATTAGACTTATGTTAAATCTGTGGAGATTTTTTATGCCTAGACCACCTTTGCTCCTGGGGGTGCAGATCAGCTTCCATTTTACCAAATGGTACCTTCTCTTCCCTCTATAACTGGTTTTTCCATACCCTCAATATTGGACTTGTGCAGTAGATGCATGGACATCTGGTAAACTGCACTATTAGATAAACAAGCTTCAATTTTAGTTACTCTTCCACCAATTGACATAGCTCCCCCCATCCAACCTTCCATTCCCTATTTAACTTTTTCCTCTACAAACTTCATTTCAGCTACTATAGTTCTCCTGGCACAAACTGGAGTACACAAATATTTGATGGGCTAGGAACCAATTTGGCAGTTAAAAAGATTAGCATAAAAAAATAGCTTCTCCTCATCCTCTTGTACCAGCAAGATTTCACTTTTTCCAAAGTTGATTTTGAGACCAGACATACTCTCAAATGTATATAAAAGGAGTTTCAGATTCCTTGCACTTTCAATGTCATCCTTGATGAACAGAATAGTATCATCAGCATATTGCAAAATAGCACAACCTCCTTCTATCACATGGTCAGCCAAGCCAGAAATCAGCCCATTCTGTTGAGCAATATGAATCATTTTGGACAGACAGTTCACAACAACATTGAAAAGTGAAGGAGCAAAGGGGTCCCCTTGCCTGACTCCTTTATAACTGCCTGACGAGGGGTTAACTCGACAAATGTCCTAGATGAAGGACTTAGGATCGGGGAGATAGGGCGTCGGATGAACCTGAAGGTAAAGTCAGTCAAACAAGGTGGCTATGAAAGTAAACGTGGGTGTAGAACCTGGCTTGCTTTCAATCTGTCCCACACCGTCCCCGCCTGGCCCCTATATATAGATGGCCAGGTCTCGAGGATCGGGTGGGATCCGACACAGATTACAATACCGATATACGACATGAACTCGTATTTCGGCTAGTATTATAATTAGGCCTAGTCTAACGGGCCTCAGGGGTACTCAACTGACGGGCTCTATTATCTATACCCTTGTCAGTAGCCCCCGAGATTCTGCCAGAATTGCAGATTCGGGTTGAATCTCAGATCTTCAATTCTTCGACTTGATCAGTACTTGACTTCTTCAAATCTTGAAATCTTCGACTTGGTCTTTTGACTTATCTTTTATTATGATATCTCGCAAGGGGCTTTGATGAATAAGCCTGACAACTCTGACGGATCAACATGTCAGTTAACTGTCGAAACAGATACTTGCCACCTACTTCAAATTCAATCCCCTTGGACTTGAATTCAGGAAACCGGTCAAACCCATTCTTTTGTCGCATTTAGGACTTACAAAGAATGAGTCCCAGTGGTTCTCAGGGTACCCAGTGCGTCCACCAGGATTTTTCTTCGCGTCGTAGACACAGATACATACCAGCAGAGCGCATCCATGTGCGTATACCGGGCCACACAGGACGGATCCTGGGGTCTTACCTTCGTGATATATTTTAATCATGGCATTCGAGTGTTGTCGCGATGACGCAACTCGAGAATCATATGTCGCAGCCTTGTTTGACTGTTCTAGTGTACGAAATATTCGGGTTATTCAACCTAAATCGATAAAAAACTCCCTCCCGATGGGAGTAATGATGCTTCTGTAATCTTCTTTCGCCTTCTTTGCTCAAGTATGCATGAATAAATATCATCGGGTGCGCGCCCAGCGCTCCCGATGAGAGTAGCCCCCGAGGCTATAGCCGAATTTTGTCGGGTATAGGCTCAAGAAAAATAGATAGACCTGTTCCATATATTTCTTCTCGCGACATTTGTCGACTTTATTTGCCTTTTCAATTGTTCTCTCCTTCTGATGACGCAAGCCCCCGAGTCAAGGACGAGGTGAACTTGTGTTTTTTTATGGATATTTTCTTATCCCCTGTCCTTTCTTCTCTCCTTTTTTTGTACGCATCTTTTTCCTTGATACGTTAATTCTTCTGTACTACCTGCACTTTAAATACCCATAAATGTATTTTGGGCCTTGCCTCCTCGAAGGCCCATTAGTATGTGCTTATAAATAAAGCAGATTTGGCCAGGGTAAAAAACCCTAACTCTTTCATTAGCTCCTTTCTTCGCCGCATCGTCTTCTTCGTGCTTATCCCATCTAGGGTTTTTTGTTCCCACCATCTGTTTCCATGGCCGATGCAAGTGGATCGTGTTTAAGCATCGACACCTTGGTGGAGAAACGGGATCGCGGTCGCCCTTGCGGTAGCAAGAACAAGGCTACCACCACAGATCTGGTGGCTTCATCGTCTGCTCCGGTGAAGCGACGCCTCGGCCGTCCGGTCGGGAGTAAGAATAAGATCAAGGCGCCATCCCCTACACCAGGTCCAAGTGCTCCTTCCGCTAACTCTTCTCCTCCTCCGCCCAGAGTCTATTCCTTTTTCTGCATTGCTGGCGCTCAGTGCCGTGAGATTCCGCGCTTACCGCTGAAATTCACCAAGTTCATGGACGGGCGAGAACTGCGAGAAGCGGTTCTTCGTGAACACTCCGGGGGAGGAACTCCCTATGAAGTGGAGGTTTGGTACGACGGCGCCGGTGAGCAGTACTTCAAGGGCGGCTGGTCGCAGTTTGCGGAAGATCACGATCTCCATCAAGGCTTTTTCATGACTTTTGACTTCCGTATTGGCACTTCGAAGTTCGACGTGAGAATCTATGACGGCACCTAGTGCCAGAAGGAGTATGAAGCCGAAGTGCATTTTCATTAGTTTCCTCTCTATGTAATCTCCTTCCCTAGTTGTATTTCCTCGTGTTATCTGTAATAAGGAATCGTGCCTGGATTATGTGCTTACTTTATTAATAGACCATGGGAACAAATCCTTGTTCCAAGGTGTGCGCATTAATATTTTATCGGGTTCCTTCGAACCGTTTATGTTGCTGCCGAAATATTGGGTTGTGACCAATCTTGTAGTATGTCGAAGATAATAATCATAGTACTCGATAATAACCTTTCATTCTTTATTTCGTACGACTCGAGGGTTCAAGCCCCCGAGTGGAAAAAATAAAATATTTACACATATTATCGAGTTGACCCAAGGAACCCGACCTGTGGCCTCATGTTCTGGGTTCGGAAGGTCAGAACTCGAAGAATTCTTTATCGCCTTATGTCGTCTATGCGTAGAATCGTCGTAGTTGCTCTGCATTCTACGGGTTACTCTCGTTTTGTGCCGTTTTCTTGTCTTGTAGTCGATAAGCTCCTCCTGGTATCACTTCTGTCACGATGTAAGGTCCCACCCATGGGGACTCGAGTTTTCCATGCCTGTCTTGCTTGAGTCGTAAGACTAGGTCTCTCACTACGAAAGATCGTGGATGAACTCGGCTGTTATGGTAGTTTCGCAGGCTTTGCTGATATTGAGTGGCTCTGGCAAGTGCTACATCCCTCGCCTCGTTGAGTGCATTGACATCGTCCTAAAGTGCTTCTGTAGAAGTTGTCTCATCATACGTCGCGATTCTTGGAGCTTCGTGTGTGATTTCGACTGGAAGCACGGGTGCTGCGCCATGGACCAGGAAAAAAGGTGTTTCTTGAGTAGTTGCGTTGGGTGTAGTTCGTAGACTCCAGAGCACGGAGGGTAACTCATCTACCCAAGCATGCTTGGCTTTCTCGAGGAGTGCTAACAGCCGTTTCTTTATCCCGTTGCATATTAAGCCATTGGCTTTTTCGACTTGCCCATTTGTCTTTGGATGCGCTACCGATGCAAATTTCAACTTGATTCCCAGTCCTTCACAGTAGTCCTTGAATTCTTTTGACATAAAATTTGTACCATTATCTGTGATTATGCTGTGTGGTACTCCGAAACGAAAGACTATGGACTTGATGAAATTTATTGCGGCTTTGGAATCTAGGGTTGTTACTGGGGCTGCTTCTACCTACTTTGTGAACTTGTCGACTGCCACCAGCATATAAACATGCTCTCCTGGCCAAGATTTGTGCAATTTTCCTACCATGTCGAGACCCCACTGCGCAAAGGGCCAGGATAATGGTATTGGTTGTAACTCTGTTGCTGGCGCGTGTGGCCGAGATGCGAATCTTTGACATGCTTCATACTTTCGAACTATGTCTTTGGTGTCTCGATGGCTGTTAACCAATAGAATCCTGCCCGAAAGGCTTTTGCCGCGATAGCTCTGCTACTCACGTGATGTCCACACACTCCTGCGTGAATATCCTTTAAGATTTTTTGCCCTTCTTGAGGAGTGACGCATCGTTGCAAGACGCCTGATATACTTTTCTTATATAATTTTCCTTGTAACACGACGAAAGCCTTGGATCGTTGTATTATCCTTTTTGCTTCTACCGTGTCTTCGGGTAGCGTTTTGTTTATCATGTACGCCAGATATGGTGCATCCAAGTTTCTTCTATCATCATAACTTCTTCTGTTTCTGCTACACTTGCTTTTCCAGCCCCCGAGCCTGTTGCTTGGTGCTGACTGATGGCGCGGTGATGATGGTGTGAAAGCTTCTTCTTTAATACACGGCAACGGCGACAGAAAACTTCTGTGCCAAGTTGACGTGGGAATATGTAGTAAATGACCGACCAGTTGGAAAACCCCAAGAGAAGGTTTTGATGAATATAGCAGCAAGTTTTCCCTCAGTTATGAAACCAAGGTTATCAATCTAGTAGGAGGATGAATACGACTGAAGGTGATGCCCACTAGCTGCGTGATGCTCTAACAGGGGCGCTGACAAGGGTATAATTACTAGAGCCCGTTAGTTGAGTACCCCTGAGGCCCGTTAGGGTAGGCCCAATTGTAATGATAGTTGAATACGAGTTATTAGCGTATGTCGATATTTGTAATCTGTATCGAACCCGACCCGATCCTCGAGACCTGGCCACCTATATATAGGGGCCAGGAGAGGACGGTGGAGGGCAGATTGAAAGCAAGCCAGGTTGAACACCCAAGTTTACTTTCGATACACACCTATTTCGACTAACTTTACCTTCGAGTTCATCCGACGCCCTATCTCCCCGATCCTAAGTCCTTCATCTAGGACATTTGTCGAGTTAGCCCTCGTCAATTGGCGCCGACCGTGGGGACTCTGGGCGTTGGAATCATAAATTCGACGGCTTTTTCGCTTTTAGCCAACAGCGGTCCAGAAATCGACGGAAGTCAAGAGGTTGAACTAACAATTGGAAGTTTGAGCATCTTCATCGGGCCGTCGGGTTCCTCTCGCCTCTCGGATCCGACGAAACAAGATCAAGATCCGTCGACACAAGAACCTGAAACGACAGTAATGATGGAGTATTCCGAAGGCTCTTCCAGCGAAGTAAACTCGCCGGTCAGCCTAGAAGAGGTGCAAAAAGGAAAGATCGCAGAAGACAACGAAGAAAAGGAAAATTCTGACGTAGAAGTCCAGCTCGACGATCTCACGATCTGCCTCGACAATATCTCAGACAATTCAACAGACACATGGAAAACAGGGTTAGAACTTTCTGAGGACAGCAACTCGATCTTTTCAAGCTTTAATAGCAACATCGGCAAGCAGTGCCAAGTACTCGCCATTGTGGGTGACAACTCAGAAGAATTCGATGAAAATAACAACCCAGTGATAAACCCAGCAAATATCGATAGAAAAGGAAATCACCTAGCAGAAGGGCAAACAGTGGAAACCCTCGCAGCCAGGGAGAAAATTTGACTATCAGTCGACGAGTGGAAAATAATAAGAGAAGCCGTAGAACACGGCAAACCAAGTACCATCCAGCTCCAGCAAAGACATGCTCTTTGGGTATCATTATGCCCTCAGGCAGCAAGCAAAGCAATTAGCAAAGGAAAAGGTAGAGATATAAAGAAGAAAAGATTCAGCCATTGCAGCCAGCGAAGCTGCCCGTAGAGCACGAAGCGACGCATCATACAGCAACGCAAGGAAAAATCGTCGACATGGCTCAAGGTATGACAACCTCGAGTACTCCGACAAGCAAAGTATTTCCAAAAACCTCGACTCGTCCTTCCTATCGGTCGACGAGCAGGGAAACATCCTACCAAAAACTCCTGAAGCAGCATTAGTGGCAGCACAAGCATATCTACTTACAACTCGACCAAGTCCAGGAGATCCTAGGGAGCATATGCATAGAGCAGCACTAAATGGACTCAATATGGTGGGCCACAAGCTATCAGCAAAAGGAGAAGAAGCACATCACCACAAGGAAGCGCACAAAGCAAGATCACCTCGCCGTCACAATAGTCCTCGGCATAGAAGCAGCAAACGCCGGTCTCGATCGCCATCACCAAAGCAGCACGGTGGAACTCGAAGATCGCGATCCCCAAATGAAAGGTGCGACTATGAAGACGACGAAAAGGAGATGGGGGCATCGTGCTTTACTCGTAGGGTTCGCACCACTCCAGTTCCTAAGGGATTCAAGTTACCTCATGACCAGCAAAAGTACGACGGATCACAGGAACCACAATCATGGCTCGCAGATTACCTGCAAGCAGTTCAAATACTAGGAGGAACCAAAGAGACAGCAATGCAAAGTTTGCAGTTACACCTCACCGGAGCAGCAAGGTCGTGGTTGAGCAAACTAGAGAAAGAATCCATTGGAAGCTGGGAATACCTCACAAAGCAATTCACAAACAACTTCAGGTCGACGTACAAACGGCCAGCATCAATAGAAGAAGTCAAGGCATGCGTACAGCAACGCGACGAAACACTACGGGCATACATCCAAAGATGGAGCCTGATCAAAAATTCGGCAGTCGAAGTTTCAGATGAAAGAGCGATAGACGCGTTCATCATTGGATTAAGGCGAAGAGACCTAGTCGAAGAGATGGGTAGAATCAAGCCAAAAACAGTGTCAGATCTCATGGACACAGCAAACAGATTTGCAGATGGAGAAGGTGCATGCAACAACAAACGGACACGATCTCCAGAGGACGACAGAAGAAACAGATACGGAAGCCAAAGGAGGCGATCCCGAAACTACGACACCTACGGCTCTCATAACCAAGTCGCCGCAGGATATAAAGACAACAGTTACCAGGGAAACGAACGCAGAAGCTCGGGATATCGCAGCTACGGAAGAGAGGACTATAAGAAGTTTCCACCAAGAGAATCCAGAGAGTACAACCCATCGCCAGAGGATATGCTCAACGGGCCTTGTCATATACACTCAGCGTTCGTCGACGGAAAGCGAGTATCGAGGCACGCAATGAAAGACTGCACAACATTCTTAAAGCTACAAGAAGCAGCAATTAACAAACAAACCGAAGCAAGGCGACAAGGATTCGAAGGAAGTAACCATCCCTCGACAAGCAAGCAAGGAAACAACGGAACCCCCCAAGGGCAAGACCAGCAAAACAAAGAACACGACGACGACGACGAAGGGTACGTCCCATCAAAAGGACACATCACAACAATGATACAACCAGTGCCCAAGTCGAACAAAGAAGAAAAGAGTATAACTCGACAAGTCAATCTAGCAGTCATGTCGCCTCCAGCTACAACAGAATATCTGCATTGGTCAGAACAACCAATCGAGTTCAACAGAGAAGACCACCCCATAACAGTACCTCGGCCAGGAAACGCGCCTCTGGTACTCAAAGCTCAAATCGGCGCGTATGATGTCGACAGAATATTCATGGATGCGGGGAGTGGAATTAACTTAATATACGCAAAAACACTCCGAGCAATGCATATATCACTAGAGTTTCTGAAGCCAACAGACTGTTCCTTTCATGGAATCGTACCAAGAAGTGCCAATTACCCGCTAGGTCGAATAGCACTCAATGTTTGCTTCGGCAACCGACAAAACTACAGAAGGGAGAAACTAGACTTCGAAGTCATGGACTGGCCATCACAATATCATGCGATCCTCGGACGATTCGCGTTTTCGCGATTCATGGCAGTACCTCACTACACATATTTGGTACTTAAGATGCCAGGACCAAAAGGAATAATCACAGTGAAAGGAAGCTTTGAAGTTTCAGATCTCTGCGACAGGGAATTCCACAAGATGGCGCAAAATTTTTGGCATAATAGCCAACCATGCAGAAAAGGCGAAGAGCGCGACTACAGAAGGCGTCAAGCTACTCGAAGGATGCACCGCGGAGCCCGAAACGAAGAAGCCACGAACAGGAACATCAGGAGAAGACACAGGCACAGAGGAGAAAGGGAAAGCCACGGCGACATAAGCATCATCAAAACAATAGAGTAGAACAATGAAGGCTGTAAAAGCCACGAGTTATTCCAGGGGCAATACCCTCTAGATCCAGAACACGGGTCACAGGCCGGATCTCTTGGGTCACCCCATGTATCTTACATTAAAAGTATAAATAAAGACAAAGCGTTCCTCATATTCGAGTTTACGAGTCTTTCAAAAAGAAGATGCGGCAAACGCACGAATCATACAAATACGCCTTGAGAATAAATTTCAGACATATAGTCGCGAGATAAACAGTCTCTCGCGTTCCACGCACACTTTACAACATCGGGTTGTCAGAATCATCTACGCCTAAAGGATCTAAATAATGATACTCGCGGAAAAACGCAGCATCCGCCTCTAGAAGCCTAGCTACAAGTCTTCGAGCAGGTTGAAGCGTGTTCTCCATATGAACCCGAAGGCTAGCTCCACCTGGAGCCAAACTCAGGGACATAGTGCTGTAATTCAACCTCGGGTGCCACTTACGTATCCACCCGAGAGCAAAATTGGCACCAGCCACTAAGTTCAGTTCTATTAGCCTATGAATACGATGGCTGGATCAGAAAGTATCAAGAAGAAGTGGGAAAGTTGCAGGCAAAGGATTACGGGGAAGCATGATGGAGTGCATAGTCGTAAGAGCTCGCCGGCAACCATCAACTGACTCGCCAATGTGCTGGGCACGATCTTGAAGTAATACAATGGCGCTACGGCATCGGGGATCAGACCACAGAGTCTCATAGCCAGTCGACATCTTCTCCAAAGCAGCGTTTCGTTCAGCAACTCGACGTTCTTCAACAGCAAAATCCAAGCAAGTACCTACAATGACAAATATATCACAAAAGAAGTGCACAAACAGCCAAAAGAAGAAGTCGAAAGAAAACTCACATCGCAATAGCTCGCCAGCAGACTCGACAATTCCAAGAATGAAAGACTCGCACTCTTCATTGTGAACAACCTTCGCCGTCAAGCTGGAGACCTTTTCTTCAAGTGAAGAGATCTTCTTCATATAGCCACTGGCCTGGCTAGCCTTTTTAATAGCCATCTGTGCTTGGCATTTAGCCAAGGATAGGCAAGTCTCAAGGTCGGAAATCCTGGAAGAATATTCTTCGCAGTGACTACATCGACTAAGAGTCGACGAAATCTGAGGGTTGAATCCGCGAGCAGAGGAAGGAGCAGGAGGATGAGAAGAAGGATCACTGTCACGCATCGACTACAAAAAGAAAGAAAGGAGAAACAATTTCAGAAAGGCAGCATAAAACTTCTTACGAAGTGGATATATTTACATAAGAGTACAACCCTATGACTAAGGTTCTCGGGTTGTACCTACTTGGAGTCTTTTACATTCAAAAGGAGAAAACTAAATACTACAAAGAGGCTGAATCTACGCCACCTCAGCATTGTGCTCCATGGAAGAAGGGGGCGCGGCCAGTTCCTCGCTAGCAGTCGATGGTGGCACTGGAGCTTTCGGCGCTGGAGATGGTGCAGCAGGCACAACAGAGGCTGCCGAAGGAGAAATTGTGTTCAGCAATGCAGGCGCCAACTTCTTCGCCTTCTCAAAAAACACCTTCATCTCATCGCGGGTATAACCATGGGGGAGTTAACTTTCTCCCAATCAAAGTATGTGCCATGCGCAAGAGAAAGGGCAATGGCACCTTCGGCGCCGCGCTTAATGGACAGCCCCTTCAGATCGAGAGTAGGGTCTTCATCGCTGTCAAAAATCTTGGCGAGTTCAGTCAGGTTGCCCTTCGGGATTGCCATCTTTTTCTTCGGCCACAACCCGACGAATAGCCGTGACAGAACACGGCCAACCAACTCAAAAGTTTCCTGGATAGATATCCAGTTTTCTTCGAGTAGGTTAACCGCATCCATAAGAGGATCATCGTCCGTTTGCAGGGACGACGAAGATACCCCTGTGAATTCTAAAGCAATAGAAAAGAACAGAAGAGATAAATGTCAACAAATACACCAGTGCAACAGGGGACGAAAACAGAAGACAAGTCGAAGAACTTACTTTCGGCAGCAGTAGACATGGTGTGAAGACGCTCCGCCACGGCCTGCTCTCGTTGAGCATGCTCTTTGTTGGCATCTGCTAACGCCCTCTCAGCCTTTTTTGCCTTGGCGAGCGCAGATTTCTGCGACTTCTCCGCAATTGCTTTGGCAGAGGTCGCAGCATCGTAAGCTTTTTGCGAAGCTTTGAGCTCCGCTTCCAACGACGCAATGCGAGCATTAGCTGTCGCTAAAGCAGCTGCAAAAGCAGACGAAAGGAAGTCAGATAAACAGCAAGAGACAAAGCGCAGAAGAAAAGTAATGATTGAATGTCAAATTTGTACCTTCGGAAGATTTTGCAACCTTTAGGTACCCCGCACACTCTGTGCCCAGGGCGATAAATCTCTTGACCAAAGCCTGCTAAAAGAAGAGTATAAGAGAAGAAGTGCATGAAAGGAAAGAAGGGAAAAAAGAATCGCTTACATCATCAGAAGAAACTGTTGAAGCATGGGCCTCCAGAGAAACCTCGGCTTCTTTGGTTTTCTTCGCGCGTTTGAGGTTTCGGGCTTGAGTTTGAGAAACCTTCTTTATAGAGGCCCTGGTAGTCCTTGGAGCAACATATGGCTCGACAGGCTCATCAGTCGCCACTGGAGAAGGTGGTGAAACAGCTGTCGCACATGTTGGTGGTTCTTCATCGTCACTACATGAAAAGCATAAGTTATAAGCGAGAGGCAAGAACAAAGCAATTGAAAAGTTCGACTACAATACTTACGATGCAAGCATGTCAAAGTACTCCATATCTTCTGCAAGAACAGGAGTTTTTCCAGCCGCTGCAGAACTCGATGAAGCAATCTCGTCGACACGTTTCCATTTTTTGTCGACACCAACATCTTCAGTAAGAGTAGGAGGAGGAGATGTCGACGAGCTAGTCTCATCTTCTGATTCTTCGACATCATCGCCGTCCTGACTTTCGTCAGCCTCGGGGGCTTCCGATGCAGGAGATGCTAGATCAGCAGGAAGGGGCCCTTCCTCAGGAAGAGGGGGACGAGAAATAATGAATTGGTGACCCTGCATATTAGTAAATCAGCAGAGTGTGCAAGTCGAAATTAAGAGAAGTTTGATAAAAGTGGATGCAGTGATGTATACCTCAGGAATAGGGTGCATGGAGTCGAAGAAATCTGCCTTCAGGTCAGCAACTGAATGCTCCTTGGTAAGCTTGGTGAGATTCCTGACTCGCTTGTCGACATCTTCTTTCGACATCAGATCTTCGGATATGCGAGTAGGGTCCTCCAAGCCAGAATAAGTCCAAAGCTTGGTGAGGCAGGTGCTGTAGGGGTTGAACTCGACGTTGTATGAAAAACGCCATGAGTTGGATGCCCGATAAAGCACCTCCTAGGCCTGTCTTCAGAGTTTGAATGCGGGATAGAAGAGGAAGAATTTGTGCAACTTCCGCATCTGAGGGAAGAGAGTCCCATGACTTCAATTTTTTCACTTCCTGAGAAGCGTCAAAGGGAGGAAGGCCGAATTCATCTTCAGGAGAGGATTTGCGATCCTGGATATAGAACCACTTTGTCCTCCACCCTTGGACAGATGCGGCCATAGAAAATTCAAGATATTGCGCCTCAGGGCGCACAGAAACGACGGCTCCGCCCAGTTCGGGTTTTCTTGCCAGAGAAACATTAGGACGGAGTCGAAAGATCGATCTCCAGAGAGCAAAGTGAGGCTCAATGCCCAAAAATGACTCGCAAAGAGTCACGAAGCAAGCAATATGCAGAAGGGAATTTGGTGTGAGTTGATGAAGCTGCACACCGTAAACAAATAGAAGCCCACGGAGAAACTCATGGGCAGGAAGGGAGAGACCGCGAAGAAGGAAAGCAAGGAACATTACCCGATAACCGCTCGGGGGCTTCAGGATCCGTTCAGTACTGGGGAACTTGATAGAGTCCTGGGCGGCGATGAGGCCGTCCGCCGTGGCCTTCTCCACCTCCTTCTTGGTGATGGTGGAGCGAACCCAGTTGGTGGCAGAGGATTTGGCCATATCGCTCTTGGTGGCCAGATGCTTTACGCGCATTCAACACAAAAGCGCGCTTGGGGGCTCCGCAAGAGAGGAAGAGGCAGAGGAGATCGGCAATGGAGGCGGCGGAGGTAACGAGCTGGTGAACAGTACGATTCCCCACCATGCCAGTTATATATCTTCTGGGAGAAGGATCGTGGGCTGAGTCGTGGCGCAAAGATCGGAAACGTTAGCCCACCAACGGTCAAAAATCGTGCAGCCCACTAAACGGTCAAAAAATCGGGGAAATTACAGTGCTACCCATAAAACGGTTCGCATTGATGAAGAGTTACGTCTATATTGACGTCATCAAGTATATATATAAAGGTAAAAGGATGGCGCCGACGAATGCTGAAACTTATCGAAGGAATCAGATATGAAGGATCTTTTGGTTATAAGCCTTAGGGGCTGTTAATTGCATAAATATCGAGTGGAACTCTTCATTGAAGTAGTGGACTTGAACTAGAAGACAAGATGTTCTTGAAAGTATCTCGAGTTGAAGAATTTTGCAGGTAAGGTGTTTCGAGTTGAAGTGTGACGAGCTATATTATTTCTTGAGCCTATACTCGAAAAAATCTTTTTTCGACTATAGCCTCGGGGGCTACTCCCATCGGGAGCGCTGAGCGCGCACCCGACGATATTCATTGGCAAAGCATTGAAGATTGGAGAAGTGTTACTCCCATCGGGAGCGAGTTTTATGGTTGTAGAAACCCGAATATTTTCAGTCAAACTTTGACTGCGACATAAGATTCTCGAGTTGTGTTATCGCAACAAAACTCGAATGCCGTGACTTGTCGCGAAGGTAAGACCCCGGGATCCGTCCTGTGTGGCCTGGTATACGCACATGGATGCGCTCTGCTGGAATGTATCCGTGTCTACGACGCGAAGAAAATCCTGGTGGACGCACTGGGTACCCTGAGAACCACTGGGACTCATTTTTTGTAAGTCCTAAATGAGGCAAAAGAGTGAGTTTGACCGGTATCCCGAATTCAAGTCCAAGGGGATTGAATTTGAAGTAGGTGACAAGTATCTGTTCCGGCAGTTAACTGACCTCTTGATCCGTCAGAGTTTTTAGGCTTGTTCATCGAGACCCCTTGCGAGCAAATTATCATCAATGTAAGTCGAAAGACCAAGTCGAAGATTTGAAGATGAAGTCGAAGATTTGAAGATTAGAGATTCAACCCGAATCTGCAATTCTGGTAGAATCTCAGGGGCTACTGACAAGGGTATAATTACTAGAGCCCGTTAGTTGAGTACCCCTGAGGCCCGTTAGGGTAGGCCCAATTGTAATGATAGTCGAATACGAGTTATTACCGTATGTCGATATTTGTAATCTGTATCGAACCCGACCCGATCCTCGAGACCTGGCCACCTATATATAGGGGCCAGGAGAGGACGGTGGAGGGCAGATTGAAAGCAAGCCAGGTTGAACACCCAAGTTTACTTTCGATACACACCTATTTCGACTAACTTTACCTTCGAGTTCATCCGACGCCCTATCTCCCCGATCCTAAGTCCTTCATCTAGGACATTTGTCGAGTTAACCCTCGTCAGGCGCCGTTAACGATAACTTGTTAGCGCGTCTTCAACCAGTAGCAATGTGGAACCTGCACACAACACAACCAAATACTTTGTTCCCAACTTACGATGAGGTTGTCAATCTCACCGGTTTGCTTGAAACAAAGGGTATGAGCGTATCGAGTGGAAAGCAATAGTAATATGCGAGTAAAGTAAATAGTGCGAGTAAAGTAAACAGGTGATAGCAATATAAAGGAAATAGGACCAGGGTCCACAGTTCACTAGCGGTGTCTCTCCATAAGATAAAATAATACATGCTGGGTAAACAAATTACAGTTGGGCAATTGATTGAATAAAGACAACGTGCATGTCGAGAGGATCACTATGAGATTTACTCTGGGCATTACAACAAGATACATAGACCGCCATCCAACTGCATCTATGACTAATAATCCACTTGTGGCGAATCAATCCGAGAACTCCACAAGTATTAAGTTGCGAACAACAGATAACTGCATTAAGCAAAGTGTGTAATGTAAACAAAGCATATGCCCTTGAGCATATGAATGTTGTTTTTCCCCCTAGTAGCAACAGCACATCTACAACCTTAGAGGTTTCTGTCACTCCCCCAGATTAAATAGAGGCATGAACCCACTATCGAGCATAAATACCCCCAATTGGAGTCACTAGCAACTACTCGGCCAAGATAGCTACTAACAACGGAGAGCATGCAAGATCATAAACAACATAGAGATAACATAAGATAAAATTCAGTACTTCCACTCAATCATAACACCAATATTCATCGGATCCCAACAAACACAACATGTCGAATTACATAACGGTGATCTCGATCATGTAAGGCAGCTCACGAGATCTAAACATGAAGCACATGGTGGAGAAGACAACCATCTAGCTACTGCTATGGACCCATAGTCCAAGGTAGACTACTCACTCATCGCGCCGGAGGCAAGCATGGCGATGAAGAAGACCTCCGGTGGCGATTCCCCTCTCCGGCAGGGTGCCGGGAAGAGCTTCTGGACCCTCCCAATCTTCGGATCGACGGTGGCGGTGGATCGCGATGTGTTCAGGAAAAGTGATCGGGTCTATAGGTTTTTCCCGTCGGGGGGTCTTTATAGGCGAAGGGGCGGTGTCAGAGGTGGACCAGGGGGCCCACACCACCAGGGGGCGTGGGCCAGCCCTAGGCCGCGCCGCCCTATGGTGTGGCTGCCCTCTGGCTCAGCTCCGTCTCCTCTTCGGTGTTCTGGAAGCTCCGTGAAATATCTGGACGCCTGGCTTTGGTTTCGTCCAATTCCGAAAATATTTCTTGTGTAACATTTCTGAAACACAAAAACAGCAGAAAACAGGGAACTGGCACTGTGGCATCTCGTTAATAGGTTAGCTCCGAAAAATGCATAAAAATGCCACGAAGTGTAACGAAACACTAAACAAATGGTGTAAAAACAAGCATGGAGCATAAAAAATTATGGATACATTGGAGACGTATCAGCATCCCCAAGCTTAACTCCTGCTCGTCCTTGAGTAGGTAAGTGATAACAAAAGAAATAAATTTTGAGGTGACATGCACCTACACAATCTTGATCATATATGTAAGCGTTGTGCGCTGGGATCAAAGAACTTAAAACGTGGGCATGAAAGATATAATCTTGATAGAAGAAACTTAGCAACCATGTTATAACATGAAAATGAACACAAACAAAAGATCATGAAAATGAAACAATGAAAGTCAAACGTGTGTTCAAATCATATGGAAAAACAAACAAATGGTTTTCAGCTTGTACTTCATGAGAGAGCAAAACATAAATGCATAGGACACCTTCAAGTTTAAGAGGGCGACTAGATACAAATAATTTAAGAACAAGTGAAACCAAAATCATGAATCAATCAATGATAAACTTTGGGACCATGCACATTAAACTCAGAATGACAACTATGCTCTCTTAGACGGTGCATAAAGGTAGAAGATGGTGACTCAACATAAAAGTAAAAGAAAGGCCCTTCGCAGAGGGAAGCAGTGATTGCAAGTTTTATAAACCTTCAAAAATTATGGTACTTACCGGCTTTGAGCTCTCATCGCCCCCATCATAGGCATCTTGAATGGTTAAAGTTAATGCAAAAATACTTATGGTGCATATGCTTGACAAATCATAAGTTGAAAACCTCGTGTCCCGTGAAATACGAATACCCAAACCTCATGCTACTTTACTTAGAGTCCCAAGCAAGCTCTTGTCATTGTAAGTATACACGTATCATCGAGAACTGCCAACGGGGTACCTCTGTGCCCGATGACATGGAACAAGACCACATCAAAATGACAGGACAAACAGACAATGAACACCTCGGCATCTCTTTTATTTACCATTGGTATAGCTTTTTATTGTGAGATGCGTCGTCGGATGTTCACTATGGGCATGTTGTAAATTTCCACCATGAATTATGCATGACTTAGATTAGCGTCCCAGGCGTTTGTCTAACACATATACAAACTCCATGATCCTGCAAGATTCCCAATTCATTTCACACCACGAGTATCCATAAACAAAAGATCACGATATCAACTCAAATGAAAGATAGTGCAATGTTGAAAGCTTGCCCCATGACGGCATGGCTGGGCTAATTCCCAACTTACAACTTGCAAGCATAACCACTCAACATAAGAGACCACAATGTCAAAATTTTAAAATGAGAAAAGTAAAGTGTGCCATCCGGTTCGTGAGATCTTTATTGACCAATTTTCGCATAACACCAAAAAGAGTTTAATTTGAAGGATAGATAAAACCAAGTCAAATGTACTTTGGAATAGCAAATTGCTAATAGGTATGTATGGTGGACACTTTGGAACAACTTGGTTTTTAGGAGTTGGATGCACGAGTAGAGCTCATACTCAGTACAAAATGAGGGCTAGCAAAAGACTGGGAGCGACCAACTAAGAGAGCAATAACGACCATAATCATGCATAGCGACAAAGCAACATTAAAGAAGCATAAGATGGCATCAAAAGTCAAAAAATAAATGATCATAGAGGCTTATGGCGACTTTGTATGAGTCTAACATGTGTGAGCATGCGCCAAGTCAACCCAAATAAAGCATCAAGGAGAAACCCAAAATAATGCTTCCAAATAATTAAAACAACGCATGATTTTTTTCAAAGGCTCATTAAGCAATCTCAGTCGTTTGAGACAAGTCATGCTACAGCAAAACCACTAAGCATGCATCAAAAAGACATCAAGCACGACATGCAAAAGCCTAGGCCGCAGTCTACACAAGCTCCTTTTTGTACCACTTTTTTGCATAAAGCTTTTTCTCTTTTCCAACACCATGCAAACTTTTCATAACCAACTCTTTTGATGAAAACCAATATAGACCAGAGGCAAAAATACACCTTGATAAAAAGATATAACAAGATCTGAACACAAATCAAGATGAAAAATGAAAGCTAAACGCAGTTCTAGAAAAAGAGAACACTCGTGGAAACGAATAGAGTGAAAAACGGAGTGTTCTTGGCAAATGAAAAGCAAGGCAACTTCTCCAAAAGGAATTTTTTGGGGTCCAACCATTTATTACAGCAAACAAAATTAAACAAAACTGAAAACTAAAAACAACTGACGCTCCAAGAAAAACGCATAATGCATGAAGCAATAAAAATATAGTGTGTTGAAAGGTGACCTGATTTTTGCCGATGAAGAAAGGGGTGCCTCGGGGGCATCCCCAAGCTTTGACGCTTGTACTTCTTGGATATTTCTTGGGGTGACATGGGTATCCCCAAGCTTGAGCTTTTATCCATTCTTCAACTCATCTCATCATTCTCCAATCCCTACACTTGAAAACTTCCTTCATACAAAACTAAACACAAATCTATTAGCAACATTAGTGTAAGAATAACATTGAATCAACCCCTTTTAATTCAGGTTTCAACTCAAAACCACCACATATAAAGTATATACTACTGTAGCAACTTCCCCAAAAGTTCTGTGATCAAAAGAACTCAAAAAGAAAGCGATAAAGCGGCAAACACAAATATTGGCAGAAATCTCTCAAAACAGAACAGCTGACAAGGGTCAAATTTTTAGAGGGTTTTCTGTTGCTCAAATAAAAAAGTGTTTAACTAATGAAAGTTTGGATATAACCTAGGGCATATGCACAAGAAATCTCAGGTCCAAAAGATATACAGAGAATTTTCACGAATTTTTACGGTGCAGCACCGAAAACAGTTTCAGGACAGCAACATCCCCAAATCTTACCTCGCTCAAATTAGAGGCTTCTCTTGGCACAAAAACGAAAAAAATGATAAGGAGAGGTCATTACAGTAGTAATAACTTCCAAGACTCAAATAAAAGAAAAAGAACTGAATGTAAAAACATTGGGTTATCTCTCAAGAGTGCTTTTCTTTAACGCCTTTGAGCTAGGCGCAGAAAGTGCGAATCAAGTAATATCAAGTGATGAAGCATCAAGCTCATAATTTTCTCTAAGAATAGAGTCAAAAAGTAATTTCTTCCTCTTTCTAGGGAAGTGTTCCATACCTTTCTTGAGTGGGAATTGATATTTGATGGTGCCTTCCCTCATATCAATGATGGCACCTACAATTCGAAGAACAGGTCTTCCCAAAATAATAGGACATGAAGCATTGCATTCAACATCCATGACAAGAAAATCAATGGGAACAAGGTTATTGTTAACCATAATAAGAACATCATTAATCCTTCCCAAAGGTTTCTTCTTAGCAACATCAGCAATAGGAACATCATAATAACACTTTTCAAGAGGTGGTAAATCAAGCATGTCATAAATCTTTCTAGGCATAAAAGAAATACTAGCACCTAGATCACATAAAGCATGGAAATCAAAACCATTAACATGCATATCAATGATAGGTTCCCAACCACCTTCTAACTTCTTGGGAACAGAAGCTTTTTGCTTCAACTTTTCATCCCTAATTTTCATGAGAGCATTGGTAATATGCTTAGTAAAAGCAACATTTAAAGAACTAGCATTGGGAGTCAAAGCAAGCTTTTGCAAGAACAAAATAACTTCAGATATATTGCAGCCATCAACATCAAAATCATTAAAGGAAATAGAGCTATCATCTCCCACACTCCAAAAAATTTCAGCACTCTTTTGAGAAAAAGTTTTGGCAGTTTTGGGCTTTTTAACACAAGGAGTGGGAGTTTTCTGTACACCAATCAAAGTAAGAGGATTGCTAGCATTAGGAATAACATCATTAGAGGTAGTAATGGTACTTACCTTCATATTTCTAGCCATCTCATCTTCTCTTTCCCACCTGGCATACAATTCTGCTAGCATCCTAACATTTTCATCAATTCTAACTTGGATAGCATTAGCAGTAGCAAAAGGTTTGTTCTCTTTCACATCATTAGGCAACACTTTTAATTTCAGAAGTTCAACATCATGAGCAAGGCTATCAACTTTAGAAGCAAGAATATCAATTTTGCCTAATTTTTCCTCAACAGACTTGTTAAAAGCATTTTGCTTACCGATGAAGTCCTTGAGCATTACCTCAAGCTCGGAGGGTGCGGCCCTAGTGTTGTTGGAGGAATTACCATAAGAGTTACCATAACCATTACCATTGGTAGAAGGATACGGCCTATAATTGTTACTAGCAAAATTGTTTCTATAAGCATTGTTGTTAAAATTATTATTTCTAATGAAGTTTACATCAACATGCTCTTCTTGAGCAACCAAAGAGGCTAAAGGAACATTATTAGGATCAACATGAGTCCTATCATTAGAAAGAATAAGCATAATAGCATCAATCTTATCACTCAAGGAAGAGGTTTCCTCAACAAAATTTACCTTCTTACCTTGTGGAGCTTTCTCGGTGTGCCATTCAGAGTAGTTTACCATCATATTGTCGAGAAGCTTTGTTGCGGCGCCCAAGGTAAGGGACATAAAAGTGCCTCCAGCAGCTGAATCAAGTAGGTTCCTCAAAGAAAAATTCAATCCTGCATAAAAAGTTTGGACAATCATCCAAGTAGTCAGTCCATGAGTGGGACAATTCTTGATCATAGATTTCATTCTTTCCCAAGCCTGAGCAACATGTTCATTATCAAACTGACTAAACTTCATAATATTGCTACGCAAAGCTATAATCTTAGCAGGAGGATAGTATCTACCAATAAAAGCATCCTTACACTTAGCCCATGAATCAATACTATTTTTAGGCAAAGACAGCAACCAATCCTTAGCTTTTCCTCTCAAAGAAAAAGGAAACAACTTAAGCTTAATAATATCACTTTCCACATCCTTATATTTCTGCATCTCAATAAAATTATTGAGATGAGCTGCAGCATCATCAGTACTAACAACAGAAAATTGCTCTTTCATAACAAGGTTCAACAAAGCAGGCTTAATCACATAAAAATTTGCAGCAGGAGCAGGTGGCGCAATAGGGGTGCAGATAAAATCACTATTATTAGTGCTAGTAAAATCACACAACTTGGCGTTTTCAGGAGTAGCCATTCTAGCAAAACTAAAAGCAAACAAGTAAAAACAACTATCAAGGATACTAATTTTTTTGGGTTTTTGATAAAACGATGCAAGTAAAAATAAAGTAAAAGCAAAACTTAAAACAAAGTAAAGGATGTGCGTGCGAAGCTCCCCTTGCAGAAGTCTTCTTTCCTCCCCGGCAACGGCGCCAGAAAACTTGTTGATGGCACGGTGATGATGGTGTGAAAGCTTCTTCTTTAATACACGGCAACGGCGATAGAAAACTTCTGTGCCAAGTTGACGTGGGAATATGTAGTAAATGACTGGCCAGTTGGAAAACCCCAAGAGAAGGTTTTGATGAATATAGCAGCAAGTTTTCCCTCAGTTATGAAACCAAGGTTGTCAATCCAGTAGGAGGATAAATACGACTGAAGGTGATGCCCACTAGCTGCGTGATGCTCTAACAAGGGCGCCGTTAACGATAACTTGTTAGCGCGTCTTCAACCAGTAGCAATGTGGAACCTGCACACAACACAACCAAATACTTTGTTCCCAACTTACGATGAGGTTGTCAATCTCACCGGTTTGCTTGAAACAAAGGGTATGAGCGTATCGAGTGGAAAGCAATAGTAATATGCGAGTAAAGTAAACAGTGCGAGTAAAGTAAATAGGTGATAGCAATATAAAGGAAATAGGACCGGGGTCCACGGTTCACTAGCGGTGTCTCTCCATAAGATAAAATAATACATGCTGGGTAAACAAATTATAATTGGGCAATTGATAGAATAAAGACAACGTGCATGTCGAGAGGATCACTATGAGATTTACTCTGGGCATTACAACAAGATACATAGACCGCCATCCAACTGCATCTATGACTAATAAACCACTTGTGGCGAATCAATCCGAGAACTCCACAAGTATTAAGTTGCGAACAACAGATAACTGCATTGAGCAAAGTGCGTAATGTAAACAAAGCATATGCCCTCGAGCATATGAATGTTGTTTTCCCCCTAGTAGCAACAACACATCTACAACCTTAGAGGTTTCTGTCACTCCCCCAGATTAAATAGAGGCATGAACCCACTATCGAGCATAAATACCCCCTCTTGGAGTCACTAGCAACTACTCGGCCAAGATAGCTACTAACAACGGAGAGCATGCAAGATCATAAACAACATAGAGATAACATAAGATAAAATTCAGTACTTCAACTCAATCATAACACCAATATTCATCGGATCCCAACAAACACAACATGTAGAATTACATAACGGTGATCTCGATCATGTAAGGCAGCTAACGAGATCTAAACATGAAGCACATGGTGGAGAAGATAACCATCTAGCTACTGCTATGGAGCCATAGTCTAAGGTAGACTACTCACTCATCGCGCCGGAGGCAAGCATGGCGATGAAGAAGACCTCCGGTGGCGATTCCCCTCTCCGATAGGGTGCCGGGAAGAGCTTCTGGACCCTCCCGATCTTTGGGTCGACGGCGGCGGTGGATCGCGATGTGTTCTAGAAAAGTGATCGGGTCTTTAGCTTTTTCCCGTCGGGGGGTCTTTATAAGCGAAGGGGCGGCATCAGAGGTGGACCAGGGGGCCCACACCACCAGGGGGCATGGGCCAGCCCTAGGCCACGCCGCCCTATGGTGTGGCCGCCCTCTGGCTCGGCTCCGTCTCCTCTTCGGTGTTCTGGAAGCTCCGTGAAATATCTGGACGTCTGGCTTTGGTTTCGTCCAATTCTAAGAATATTTCCTGTGTAACATTTCTGAAACACAAAAATAGCAGAAAACAGGGAACTGGCACTGTGGCATCTCATTAATAGGTTAGTTCCGGAAAATGCATAAAAATGCCACGAAGTGTAACGAAACACTAAACAAATGGTGTAAAAACAAGCATGGAGCATCAAAAATTATGGATACGTTGGAGACGTATCACTGACCTTGTTCTTCTGTAGTTGAGGTTTTGCTGTTCTTTATTGATCTTTCTATGATTTCCTCCCAAAAGACTCCTTGCGGTACGGGCAAGCATTGGGACCCAATATTTGCTAAATTGTCGGCCTCCTCATTACTGGCTCTGCTGACGTGCGAAACTTTGCATCCATCGAATGTTCCTTCGAGATAATAGTATAAATTTCTGTATGCTGTCATGTTGTCACTGATGGCATCACATTTGTTCATTACTTGTCAGACGACGAGATTCGAGTCTCCAAATATTTTCAGTCGAGTTGCTCCGCAAGCTTTTCCATTTTCATTCCGTGGAGCAACGCCTCGTATTCGGCTTCATTGTTGGAAGCTTGGGGAAAACTCATCCTTAGCACATACTTCAATTTATCGCCTTGTGGTGATATCAGAACTACTCCTGCTCCTGCACCTTGGATTGTTTTTGAACCGTCGAAGTACATTGTCCACACACTCAATAAATCTGGCGGACCTGCACGTTGTAACTCCAACCACTCTGCTGTGAAGTCTGGTAGGATTTGTGATTTGATCGCCTTTCGTTTTTCATACGTGATGTCCAGGGGTGACAGCTCAATTCCCCATAAGGAGACACGTCCTGTTGCTGCAGGGTTGTTCAATATATTGGATAGTGGGGCTTCGTTAACCACTATTATTGGGTGTACCGCGAAATATTATCGTAATTTTCGTGCTGTTGTGAAAACACTGTATGTGAGCTTTTGATAATGCGGGTATCTCTGCTTTGTTGGAGAGAGTACCTCGCTGATGAAATATACTGGCCTTTGCACGCCATGAGCTTTTCCTTCTTCACTTCTTTCGACTACCAATGCTGTACTCACCACTTGATGTGTTGCTTTGATGTACAGAAGTACTGGTTCTTTTTCGTTTGGTGTGACCAACACTGGGGGTGTGGAGAGCACTTTTTTTAGTTGTGCGAAGGCTATGTCTGCCTCTTCTATCCACTCGAATTTACCATCTGATTTTTTCATGAGCGCGTAGAAAGGGAGTGCTTTCTCTCCCAATCGAGCAACAAATTGACTTAGCGCCGCGACGCGCCCTGCGAGCTTCTGTACGTCATGTAACTTTGTTGGTTTACCCATTGTTAGAATTGCTTGAATCTTTTCTGGGTTCGCATCTATCCCTCTTGCTGACACCAGGAAACCCAGGAGTTGCCCTGCGGATACACCGAAAGAGCATTTTGTCGGGTTAAGCTTGAGCTTGTACCTGTTTAGATTGTCGAAAGTTTCCGCCAGGTCGCTGATCAGAGACTCCTCCTTCCTTGTGGTGATGACCACGTCGTCGATGTAGACTTGGATATTGCGTCCTATTTGACTTCCGAGGCAATTTTGTATCATTCGTTGGTAGGTTGCTCCTGCGTTTTTTAGGCCGAAAGGCATGACTTGATAACAGAACACGCCGTATGGTGTGATGAAGGCTGTTTTTTCCTTATCTTCTTTCTTCAATTTGATCTGGTTATAACCAGAGTATGCGTCTAGGAAGGAAAGCCTTGCGCACCCTGCTGTTGAATCGATTATCTGATTAATGCGAGGTAGAGGGAAGGGATCCTTTGGACACTGCTTGTTGAGAGATGTGTAGCCGACACATACTCTTTGTACGTCTGTATTTTTCTTGGGGACTATAACTGGATTAGATACCCATGTCGACGTTTTGATTTCTCGGATGAACCCTGCATTTTCTAGCCTGTGTAGTTCTGATGATATTGCTTTTCTCTTGGGTTCATCAAATCGTCGTAGTGGTTGCTTGACTGGCTTTGCTTTAGGATCTACATTTAGTGCGTGCTCGATGAGTTCCCTGGGAATGTCTGGCATATCTGAAGGACACCAGGCGAAGATTTCTCAGCGCTCACGGAGGAACTCGATGAGCGCGCTTTCCTATGCGAGATCCAGGTTTACTGCTATGGAGATGGTCTTGTTTGGGTCTGTGGGGTGGACCTGTATTTTCTTCGAGTCTTGAGTCGCGTCGAAAGCCTGATCTGGCAGGGATCGCCTGACGTCGGGTAGCACGTTGTGGTCAGTTTCGCCTTTTAGCCTTGCGTACTCTGCTGTCATGCCGAAAGTTTGTGCCAACCTATTAAATTCTTTGTCATAAGTGTTGGATACTTCAAAGCTGCCTTGCACTGTGATCGTTCCTTTGGGTCCTGGGATCTTGAGTGTGAGATATGCATAGTGAGGTACTGCCATGAATTTTGCAAACGCTGGGCATCCTAGGATTGCATGATACTGTGAGGGCCAGTCCATGACTTCAAACTCCAGCTTCTCTCTGCGATAGTTGCTGCTGTTACCGAAGCAGACGTCGAGTTCTATTTTCCCCAAAGGATAATTTTCGGCTCCTGGTACTATTCCATGGAAAGAGAAATCCGTTGGCTTTAGATTTTCCAGTGATATGCACATTGCCTTCAACGTTCTTGCGTATATTAGGTTTATGCCACTTCCTGCATCCATGAATACTCTCCCGACATCATATCCTCCTATTTGTGCTTTCAACACCATTGGTGAGTGGCCCGGTCTGGGCACTTTCCTCGGGTGGTCTGCTCTACTGAACCTAATTGGTTGATCGGACCACTGCAAATACTCTGTAGTGGCTGGTGGCAATGAGATAGCTAGATTTACCTGTCTGGATATGCTCTTCCGTTCTTTCTTTGACTTTGGCACTGGTTGGATCATTGCAGATATATAAACTTTTGACTCCAGATGCTTTGCTAGCCGCTGTACTTGATATCCTTGACTCATGTTCTTCTTTCCTTGTCGTGCTCCTTGATTCGAGTCCATGGCACTTTGCATCCTTAAGAAGGTTCTGCAATCCTTCATCTGGTGGTTGGACACTCTCTTTCCATCTAGATACACGTAATGGATTCGACAAGGTCCGTATAGCATATCCTCTGCCGACGAGCCAGAGTTTTTTTGTTTTTCTGCGTCATGTTTTCCTCTTGCCCGGAACTCCTTGTTTTCGTAGCCTTCCTCGTCTCTTCTTTCATATCCTACTGCTACCTGATTTCTCCTTGCGTGGTTATCTTCGTTGTGATACATTTGCCTCTGCCTGTTTGCTCTGTCGACTTCTGGTGAACGTCCCCTTTTGTTGTTGTATGCGTCTTCTCCATCGGCGAATCTATTGGCTACTTCCATTAGCTCAGACACTGTCCTCGGCCTTGTTCTCCCTATCTCTTCTACTAGGTCTGAACGACGAGGGCCGCTCGAAAAAGCATCTATCGCTCTTTCGTCGAAGACGTCTTCTGCTGAATTTTTGATTACACTCCAGCGTTGTATATAGGAGCATAGGGTTTCACCTTTCTGCTGCGTGCACGACTTGACTTCTTCCAGCGACGCTGGGCGCTTATACATTGAGCAAAAATTTCTCGCGAATTGGTTCTCTAACTCTCCCCAACTTCCGATGGAATCATTGGGTAGGGTGTTTAACCAGGACCGTGCTGCGCATTTGAGGTGTAACTGTAAACTTTGCATGGTTGTTTCTCTTGTTCCTCCTAGTATCTGTACTGCTTGTAGGTAATCTGACAACCATAGAGCTGGCTCTTGCGACCCATCATACTTTTCTTGGTCATGTGGCAACTTGAAACCTTTGGGTACCCGCGTTTTGCGAACCCTGCGGGTAAAGCATAGCTTTCCCATCTCCTTTTCATCGTCTTCATAATTTTCCTCTCTCCACGCATAGCGTGAGTTGTTTACTCATGCTTGTGCTATTATGTTTCTTGCGTCCTCCTTCCTTTTTTGTTGCCTCTCATCTTCTGATGAATCACTGGAGTTGTTTCACGAGGGCTTGCGCTTGAACTCTTCTTTTCGCCTTTCCTTTCGATGTGTCACCTTTTCCTCTAGAAGATTTCCCATCAACCTGTTTTCTACTAGCCCAAGGCTTCGTATTGCGGCCTGATGCATGTGCTCCCGTGGATCTCCAGGCTCTGGTTGTGTGGTTAGTAGGTACGCCTGTGCTGCTACCAACACTGCTTCTGGTGTCTCTTGAATGAAGTCTTCTTCCTCTTCTGACTGTTGTGCGCTCTGACTTTTCGCGTAGCTCTCCTCTCTTACCTTTGCTGTTGTCCTCCTGGTATGTTTTGGGTCTCTGTGTCTTTCCATGCTGCTTTCTGATGCGTCGCTGTACTCATCCCAGTATCCTCCACTTGACGTATTGTCGTCACCTCGGCTTCTCATGAACATGTCTCTTTCCTCCCTTAGCTTCTTTTTGTGCTGGTGCAGTGCATACGGGTACCCCATCAGAACTTCTCCCCTTGAATCTGCGGGTACCTCTGTGCCGTGATTGATAGCTGACATGATGATTCTCCACTCTCCAGTTGAAACATGAATTTTCTCCTTTTCCTTTTTGTTGTTATCCCTCGGTTTGTCGTCTTGCAAGTTGACTTCTTTGTTGCCTTCATGATTGTCCTCTTCTGCTGCTTCAGTGATAATGACACATAACTGATGTACGCTTCTGGACACGCCACTATTTTCAATGGCGAAATCCCTTGAGCTGTCGTGAGTTTTGGCCACTGCTTCTTCTATGTCGGGCTTTCCCCGAGTTTCGTTGAATTCCTCGAGTGCTTCTACCATATCTTCTGTTGCTGTGAGACTG
The DNA here is from genome assembly GCA_007115705.1 of Dactylis glomerata. Classification (NCBI taxonomy): domain Eukaryota; kingdom Viridiplantae; phylum Streptophyta; class Magnoliopsida; order Poales; family Poaceae; genus Dactylis; species Dactylis glomerata. Next base: position 78,277 of record QXEO01000100.1, read on the forward strand.
ATCGGCGAGTTTACCTCGCTGGAAGAGCCCACGGATGATCCAGACGCTGTGATTCTCTCAGTTTTGCTTGCCAACGGACCTGATTTCGTCGGATCCGAAAGGCGAGTTGAACCCGAAGGTCCGATGTAGAAGCTTAAGCTTCCGAATGTCAGCTCCATCTCTTTATTTTTGTCGACTTTTGGATTGTTACTAGTTAAAGGCGAAAAAGCCATCGAGTTCATGATTCCAACGCCCCGAGTTCCCACAGACAGCGCCAATTGACGAGGGGTTAACTCGACAAATGTCCTAGATGAAGGACTTAGGATCGGGGAGATAGGGCGTTGGATGAACTCGAAGGTAAAGTCAGTCAAACAAGGTGGCTATGAAAGTAAACGTGGGTGTAGAACCTGGCTTGCTTTCAATCTGTCCCACACCATCCCCTCCTGGCCCCTATATATAGATGGCCAGGTCTCGAGGATCGGGTGGGATCTGACACAGATTACAATACCGATATACGACATGAACTTGTATTTCGGCTAGTATTACTATTGGGCCTAGTCTAACGGGCCTCAGGGGTACTCAACTGACGAGCTCTATTATCTATACCCTTGTCACTGCCAAAATAAGGTCCTACACAGTCATTAACTTTCACACTGAGAGTTCCACCAGTCATTGCATTACTCTATAGCTCTAGTTTCCGTTATTTCATATTGGAAATTCAAGCCCCTTCTGGGAGGTCTCGCGTAGAAAAAAAGAGCCTAAATCCGCACAAAAACCGGCATCGATGTTTAGTTTCAAAAATCTTCGCTTCGTCTCATCCATCCATATCTTGGTATTCCTTGCTTCTTCTTCAGCTCGCAAAAAATTCAAAGTTAGTGTTAAGATGGCATGTGCTATCCTAGCCGGAGGCTGAACGATTTAACCATGTCGTGGGTGCGTTCACGGACACCGGGGGACACTCCCCCTAGATTGTATGGATAGTGGCGCGGATGAGACGCCTTTGTCACTTCAGAAAGAACACAGAACACACGGCGATTTTACCCTGGTTCAGGCCGCGAGAAGGGATCTCTACAGATTGCCGGCAACCCAGAGGCTGTTCCCCTCAGCCACCGGACTTGCTACTATAGAGACAAAAGTCTCTCTATCTTGGACGCCCTATGGGAGAGGAGCCAAGACTTGTCTTCCTTTCTCTCTCTGTCCTTTCTCTCAGTGTTGGTCCTTTAGGACCCAGGCCAGGTCCTCCTTTTATAACTCAAGGGGATACCATAGTGGCCGAAGTGCATGCGAGACAGATTTCAAGCAACTTTGAGCGGTGGCATGGCCAGGTGGCGCTGCGAGCCCCGTTGTCCTCCATGCTGACTGGCACACCGTGCTGATGGGACGAGACCGGCCATTCTCATCAGTCTTTACCTCGCCTGGCGCAATTAATGATGTCCTCTGCTTGCCCGCTATAGTGGGTTTCCGACGCGTGCTCTCCATGCGCATTCCCGGGGTGGAAAACGGGGATCCCGCCGCAGAGAGTGCATGCCACGCACTAGGTCTTTGATGACTCACGGGTGTGACTATGTGCCACCTTAACTGTCTCTTCCTTCCCGCCCAGGGGAAGGTGCCTTCTCTTCTAAGCTTTCTCTTCCCCGTCTAGGGAGAGAGCCTTCTCGAGTACGCTGAAGGGTTTCGCAGCATAGAAAACAAAAAATTTCCTACGAAGACGAATAAGAACAAGCCAAGATCTGATCTACGAGATGCAAAACAACGAGCGAGAGAGATTAGATCTACATACCCTTGTAGATTGCACAGCAGAAATGTTTAGATGAACATGGTCGGCGTAGTCGTACTAGCGTCTCCTCCTCGCGATCCGATCCGATCTAAGTGCCACAACGGGCGGTGCCTCCGAGCGTTGCACATATACAACACAGCGACGACTCCTCCTCCTCGGTCCAGCAAGGTGCGGTGGAGTGGTAGATGGGATCAGCAGAACGACGGCGTGGTGCTTATGGTGGAGAGTATCTGCGGGCAGAGCTTCGCCTATACGCGCGAGATTGAAGAAGAATAGGCAAAACATCTAGTCAAACTAGAGCTAGGAAAAGGCTACTAGAGAGATAGCAGGCAGCGCGGTGGCTGATCAAAATCATCCCGTCCCGTCTGGCTGCAGGGTCCTTTTTATAGGCGGTCGATGGTGTGTGATCCAAGTCTGATACTTGGCCTCGAAGACACGCAACTGCCTTGACCCGATCTGGCGCTAGCGGCACGATCGATCTCCATCGATCACCAGATCGAGCGGCGCCCCCGATCGGCCCAGTCAAGCGACATCCAATCGAGAGCTAGGCGACGTGGCCTCCAGCACGCGGCCGAGTCACGGCCTGGCCTGGCCCGGACGAGCGGCCCAGTCCCTGGCGCAGGAATGAGCAGCTGGCAGGCGGCCTAGCTAGGGCGCGGGCGAGCGCGGCCCACCAGCAGCACAGCGCGTGCGGCCTGCTGCAGAGCGGGCGACTAGGATGCGGCCGGCTGGTCCAGTTGGCCCATTTGTGCACGCTTCTTCCCTTTTTTCCTTTTATCTTTTTTCTTTGCCTTTTCTTTTGTAGTTTGTCTAGATGGAGCTACTAAATAGGCCCATTAGCAAAACTTTGCATGGACTACTTTTTAGCCCTATTTATTTCCAATAAATAAATATATGTATTAATATTTAATAATTCAACTAATTAATAAATCATTAATCCTCTTCCCGGAACAATTCCGAAACTCTCTAAAACAATTTCCATAAATCCCGAAACTACCCTAGCGTCGATGAGCTTTAAGTGTGTGACCCTACGGGTTCGAGAATGCGTGGACATGATCACTATCAATAATCAATAGCGGGATTTGGAAATCCATATTGACTCCCACATATTCAACAAAGATCATTATCGGTGAACCACGATGTCAGGATTCAATTAATCTCGTATACAAATTCTTTTGTCTCACGATATTTTACTTGCCCGAGATTCGATCATCGTTATCACCATACCTAGTTCAGTCTCGTTCATAGCAAGTACTCTTTACTCGTTCCGCAATCCAATATCACCCTGTGATTAAACTCATTAATCACGTGTTTGCAAACGGTGTATGATATTGATTACCAAGTGGGCCCAGAGTATATCTCTCCGACATGGGAGGGACAAATCCCATCTCGATACATGCAGCCCAACAAGTACTTTCTGATTACCTGAGAGACACCTTTATGATCACCCTTTCATAGTGTGACGTTTGATGACCTCAAAGCTCTCTTCCAGTACCAGGGAGTGGCATTATCTCATGGTCTAAGGAATAAGATACTGACATAGGAAAAGCTACGCAATCGTGAACACAATGACACGATCTAATTGCTGTGCTTAATTTGGGTCTATCCATCACATTATTCTCCTAATGACATGACCTCATTATTAATCGACAACTCATGTCTATGGTTAGGAAACCTTAACCATCATTAATCAATGAGCTAGTCTAGTAGAGGCGTACTAGGGACACGGTGTTGTCCATAAACCACACAAGTATTAATGTTTCTGCTTAATACAATTCTAGCATGGAATATAAACATTATCATGAACAAGAAATATGATAATAACAATATTATTATTGCCTCTAGGGCATAATTCCTTCATACGCATCCCTCCCCGGCAAGGGGAGCCGTGTGCGATGGCTTCTGGTATCCCTAGTACGCTAGCTGGTTCCACGCACATCTTTTCTTGGAGTGTTTGGCTTAGTGATGACTCCCAAGTGCAGGAGATCTATTGTAGTACCTTTCGAATAGAAAAGGTTGTCGAACCCATGAGGAGCTAAGGGTATTGGTTAGAATGATTGGTAAACAAAACAATAAATGTAATAAATGTTTTTGGGGGATATTTGGGTATAAAGTTGCAAGTAAATAAGTGCGGAAAGTAAATGCAATAAGTAAAAGCTCTTAGAAAAAGAAAGCCCAATCCTCTATGCAACAAGAGGACAAGTTTAAGTGAGTGGTGTGTGTCTTATAGAAAGCAAACGTTCTCGAGGGCGGCATGGATTTACTTGGCGTTAAGATTTCTAAAACAACACGGTGCATATCTTGTCTAGTTTTCATCTTTTCAGACGGAGCCGTAAATAGATGCAGCCACATAAATGAACTATACCCCTTATGATGGATCTCATGGCCATGCCAATGAGCACACAAGAATTATTAAGACAAAAGTCCCACCATAGCTTTAAACTCCAAGGTCCCCGATATTAATCGCCCATAATACAATTTCATGTATTTGACTAAGGTGTATGTACCCCAAAGTACTATCCCACTCCACTGCACTACGGTGCTGTCCTATGAGCCCATAAAGGTGAAGTAGTGTGCAGTCGACATTCGCACACCACCATCATAGAACAACATAAAAGATAAATACTAGACCAAATATCAACACATGTTATATAAAAATCATAGCCAATTCATCTTATGCCCTCAGGAACATGGGGAACTACTCACAACGTGAGAACATGATCATAATCAGTGGCATAAAGGGTACAACACAATCTGAAATAATTATCTCTCCACAAAATAAAGACAAGTGCCCACTCACAACATGAATAGCAGCACTTAAATAGTATCTAGAGATTGATAACTCTCAAACTACGAGGGGGTCGAAGTGGATCAAGGTGATGATGATGGAGATGGTCCTGATATTGGTCATGATGGTGATGGAGAGGCCTCTCCCTACGCCAAGGAGGAGAGGTGGTGAAGATGGGGTCGATTTCCCCCTTCTCCGGGGCTCTGGAGCAGTAGGATCTCACCCCTCTCGAAGAGGGCAGAGGCTTCGCCGCTGCCGCGACCTTGATAAATCTTGGGAAAAATAGTGCGACCCCTTTTCTGGCAAGACGAAGGCATGGTTAAAAGGGGAGGTCGAAACGAGGCCTGAGGTGCGAGCGGGTAGGCCCCACATGGCCAGATTCCTTGGCCGTGTGGGACATGCCCATTGGGCCCTCGTGGCTCCTCTCTTCTGGTTCTTTCTCCCATGATCATTCTCCTAGAAAAATAATTACTATGCATTTTTCCCCCGGTTCATTTGGTATCCAGAAGGTCCAGAAACATCAAAAACAAGAAAAGGGGAGTTTTTTGGCTCCCAGAAATTAAATGCCACAAATAGGGACTTTGTAAGAAAGTCCCATAAATCATCTAAAACATGCAAAAACAATAATATAACAATGCAAATAACATTCCAATATGACAATATGAACTAATAAAATGATGATATAAAATGCACGTATCACTTGGTCGTATGAACTCACGACACTCGAGCAGGAGATGTGCTAGCTTTCGCTAGCCATATTTGTCGAGTTAGGTGTGCTTGTACATCCTTCGTTGAGGATCTCGTCCGTCGAGGGTGGAGGCTGGTCGCGGTGTCAGCGCCATTCTGATTTTGGCTTGGAGTCACGATCGGCGCTTCGACTACTGCTTCCATAGTACGTGTTGCCTTGACGAGGACCGTCATGGTTGTCGTCGTCTTCATTGTTGGTGTAGCCTACTGCTGCCATGTCAGTTGGATAGGCGTTGGTGTAACGGTTTCGTTGGCCTCTCTGCCATACTCGGCGTGCCCCTGAGTAGTGCTGGTCCTTTGTGTCATTGCCTTCGTCTGGTGAACGACGACGGTGCCTAGGGTTTTGTATGGAGTCTGTTTCGTCAGCCCACTAGTTTGCGAGGCTCATGAGATGGTCGATAGTTTTTGGCTTGGCTCGCACGAGAGTTTCTCTGAAATTCTTCCAGATGTGACCGTCACGAAAAGCGTCAATTGCTCTTTCGGGTGAGATGTTTTCGGCCCTATTGCGAAGGCCAAGCCAGCGGCATCTCTGAGATGCAATTGCAACAGCTGTAGAGCATTGTCAAAGTTCTCCGATCGTCTGCATGCACAGTCAAAGTTCTTTGAACGATGTGGGTTGCCTCGATGTGCCTCGAAAGTTGGCAATGAAGACTTGCCTGAACTCCTCCCATGAGCCGATAGATCCTGGGGCGAGGTTATTGAGCCAAGCACATGTGGCATCTCTGAGATGCAATTGCAACAGCTGTAGAGCATTGTCTCTCGAGATACCGCTGACCGTGAGGGCAGTCAAGAAGTCGTCTAGACAAATTCTCGGGTCATGCTGCCCGTTGAATTTGAGGTGCCCTCACTAATTTTGAGTCCTTTCGGCAAGGGTGTGTAGTTCGAATGTATAAACTGAAGCATTCTGCGCCGCAGAGCTCGTCATCATTGATGTCGAGAACTGTCTGTTCACCCTCGCCATGGGTATTGAATCGACGAGCTTTGCATTGGGCGCTAGCTGTATCTACCCTATTTTGTGTGAGAGCATGCCTAAGTTCGTCGTTGATAGGCTGCATGATGTGGGGCCTGGGCGTGGCTCCAGGCGCTGTCGGCTGATGTATATTCTGCTGTGTTGTTCTAGTGTTCCTCCTTGGCATCAGATTGCGGGTCGGCTCGTTTGCCGTTTGCAGCACCCGTACACCCTCCAGTGCAAGAGCCCGAAGCTTCGACATGTGCTCGTCATCATTAGGCGCATTGGCGGCAATATATGCAACCATGACCATGATTTCCGCGTCTCGTGTCTTGGGCAGTATGTCGGCTTCATTAAATTCTGCTTCGAGATTCCTCGTGAGGTGATGTCTGTTACTTCTAGGCGAACGAGGGTATTGCGACCTTTGTGTTGCCGGACGAATAATAAGATGACAGGTTAGCACACCGATGACTCGATGCGTCGGCTTCTTCTTTGCATCGTTCCAGCACCCGCTTCTCGCTATCAAGCTGGAACTTTTGCTTGTTTATGATGAAACGGAGGGCTGCCAGCTCGTCTTCCCTGAGATTTGGGTCGAGAGGTATTTTGCCGGTGTAGACGTGTCTTGCGTGTCGAATTTGGGCATGTGTGATGACTCGACCACTGGCAGTTTGGTGGTCACGGCCTCCGTTGACTCTGCTGCCGCTTGCATCATCATGTGACGCTGATGCGGCACGGTATTGATGTAATTTCACCGTTCAGTTGGGAACCCCAAGAGGAAGGTATGATGAGCACAGTAGCAAATTTTCCCTCTGTAAGAAACCAAGGTTTGTCAGTCCAGGAAAAAGCCAAACTCCAGAAGGTGATGCTTGCTAGCCTAGTGACACTCCAACAAGGGCGCCGTTTACGACACTTGTTAACACGCCTTCAACTAGTAGCAACGCGGAACCTGCACACAACACAACCAAGTACTTTGTTCCCAACTTACGATGAGGTTGTCAATCTCACCGGTTTGCTGTAAACAAAGAAATGAGCGTATCGAGTGGAAAGCAATAGTAGTATGCGAGAAAGTAAATAGTGCGAGTAAAGTAAACAGGTGATAGCAATATAAAGGAAATAGGACCGAGGTCCACAGTTCACTAGTGGTGTCTCTCCATAAGATAAATAACACATGCTGGGTAAACAAATTACAGTTGGGCAATTGATAGAATAAAGATAACGTGCATATGTCAAGAGGATCACTATGAGATTTACTTTGGGCATTACAACAAAATACATAGACCGCCATCCAACTGCATCTATGACTAATAATCCACTTGTGGCGAATCAATTCGAGAACTCCACAAGTATTAAGTTGCGAACAACAGATAACTGCATTAAGCAAAGTGTGTAATGTAAACAAAGCATATGCCCTTGGACATATGAATGTTGTTTTCTCCCTAGTGGCAAAACACATGTACAACCTTAGAGGTTTCTGTCACTCCCCCAGATTAAATAGAGGCATGAACCCAACTATCGAGCATAAATACCCCCTCTTGGAGTCACTAGTAACTACTCGGCCAAGATAGCTACTAACAACGGAGAGCATGCAAGATCATAAACAACATAGAGATAACATAAGATAATATTTAGCACATCAACTCAATCATAACACCAATATTCATCGGATCCCAACAAACACAACATGTAGAATTACATAACGGTGATCTCGATTATGTAAAGCAGCTCACGAGATCTAAACATGAAGCACATGGTGGAGAGGACAACCATCTAGCTACTGCTATGGACCCATAGTCCAAGGTAGACTAATCACTCATCGCGTCGGAGGCAAGCATGGCGATGAAGAAGACCTCCGGTGGCGATTCCCCTCTCCGGCAGGGTGCCGGGAAGAGCTTCTGGACCCTCACGATCTCGGGTCGACGGCGGCGGCCGATCGCGATGTGTTTCTGGAAAAGTGATTGTGTGTTTAGGTTTTTCCCGTCGGAGGGTCTTTATAGGCGAAGGGGCAGCGTCAGAAGTGGACCAGGGGGCCCTCACCATAGGGCGGCGCGGCCAGGCCCTAGGCCGCGCCCCCTGGTGGTGAGGCTGCCTCCTGGCTCCTTTCCGTCTCCTCTTCGGTTCTCTGGAAGCTTCGGTAAATTTCTGGATGTTCGGCTTTTGTTTCGTCCAATTCCGAGAATATTTCCTGTGTAACTTTTCTGAAACACAAAAACAGCAGAAAACAGGGAACTGGCACTGTGGCATCTTGTTAATAGGTTAGTTCCAGAAAATGCATAAAAATGCCACAAAGTGTAACGAAACACTAAGCAAATGGTGTAAAAACAAGCATGGAGCATCAAAAATTATAGATACGTTTGAGACGTATCAGCATCCCCAAGCTTAACTCATGCTCGTCCTCGAGTAGGTAAGTGATAACAAAAGAAATAATTTTTGAGATGACATGCACCTACATTATCTTGACCATATATGTCAGCATTGTGCGCTGGGATCAAAAGAACTTAAAACATGGGCATGAAAGATATAATCTTGATAGAAGAAACTTAGCAACCATGTTATAACTTGAAAAAGAACACAAACAAAAGATCATGAAAATGAAACAATGAAAGTCAAACGTGTGTTCAAATCATAAGGAAAAACATACAAATAGTTTTCAACTTGTCCTTCATGAGAGAGCAAAACATAAAAACATAGGACACCTTCAAGTTTAGGAGGGCGACTAGATACAAATAATTTAAGAACAACTAAAACCAACATCATGAATCAATCAATGAAAACTTTGGGACAATGCACATTATACTCAGAATGACAACTATGCTCTCTTAGACGGTGCATAAAGGTAGAAGGTGGAGACTCAACATAAAAGTAAAAGAAAGGCCCTTCGCGCAGGGAAGCAGTGATTAAACTTGTGCTAGAGCTTTTCATTTGTAAAACAGAGAGATAAAAGTTGGGTTTTGAGAGGTGGTTGCTTTTGTCAACGACTGGCAATGGGGTTCTTACTATCTTCCATACAAAAAATGAAGCAAGTTTTTGAGAGAGATTGGCACTTTTTGTGCTCTTTTATAAAACTTGGCACTCCTCCCCACCTTTTTTCCTTTCACAAACCATGGCTAACCGATTCCAACGAGTGCCCACCAACATTCACATACCATGGAGGAGTGCCTTTTTTCTTTCTTTTTTCCTTTTTGGAATAAAGCAATATGGAAGATAGCAAATCCGACCACTACGTCCCCATGAGCTGAAAACAGTGTCACAAAACGAGAAGTGTTTTTGAAGGTTTTTTTCAAAGGTAGCACATGAAAATTTACTTGGAATGGCTTACAAATACCATGCATAGGAATTTATAGTGGACACAATGGCAAACTTGGTTTTTAGGAGTTGGATGCACGAGTAGAGCTCATACTCAGTACAAAATGAGGGCTAGCAAAAGACTGGGAGCGACCAACTAAGAGAGCAATAGCGGCTATAATCATGCAAAGCGACAAAGCGACATTAAAAGAAGCATAAGATGGCATCAAAAGTCAAAAACTAAATGATCATAGAGGCAATGGTGACTTGTATGAGTCTAACATGTGTGAGCATGCGCCAAGTCAACCCAAATAAAACATCAAGGAGAAAACCAAAATAATGCTTCCAAATAATTAAAACAACGCATGATTTTTTTAAAGGCTCATAAAGCAATCTCAGTCATTTGAGACAAGTCATGCTACAGCAAAACCACTAAGAATACTATCAAAAAGACATCAAGCACGACATGCAAAAGCCTAGGCTGCAGTCTACACAAGATCCTTCTTGTACCACTTTTTTGCATAGAGCTTTTTCTCTTTTCCAACACCATTCAAACTTTTTATAAACAACTCTTTTGATGAAAACCAACATGGACCAGAGGTCAAAATATACCTTGATATAAAGATATAACAAGATCTGAACACAAATCAAGGCGAAAATAAAAGCTAAACGCAGTTCTAGAAAAAGAGAACACTCATTGAAATGATAAGAGTGAAAAACAAAGTGTTCTTGGCAAATGAAAAGCAAGGCAACTTCTCCAAAATGAATTTGTTGGGGTCCAACCATTTATTGCAGCAAAACAAAACTAAAGAAAACTGAAAACTAAAACAACTGACGCTCCAAGAAAAACGCATAGTGCATGAAGCAATAAAAATATAGTGTGTTGAAAGGTGACCTGATTTTTGCCGATGAAGAAGGGGTGCCTCGGGGGCATCCCCAAGCTTTGATGCTTGTACATCTTGGATATTTCTTGGGGTGCGTGGGCATCCCCAAGCTTGAGCTTTTGTCCATTCTTCAACTCATCTCATCATTCTCCGATCCCTACACTTGAAAACTTCCTTCATACAAAACTCAACACAATTCTATTAGCAACATTAGTGTAAGCATAACATTGAATCAACCCCTTTTTGCTTCAGGTTTCAACTCAAAACCACCACATATAAAGCATATACTAATGTAGCAACTTCCCCAAGAGTTCCGTGATCAAAAGAACTCAAAAAGAAAGCGATCAAGCGGCAAACACAATTATTGGCAAAAATCTGTCAAAACAGAACAGCTGACAAAGGTTGAATTTTTAGAGGGTTTTCTGTTGCTCAAATCAAAAAGTGTTAAACTAATGAAAGTTGGATATAACCTGGGGCATATGCATAAGAAATCGCTGGTCCAAAAGATATTCAGAGAATTTTCACGAATTTTTACGGTGCAGCACCGAAATCTGTTTCAAGACAGCAACATCCCCAAATCTTACCTCACTCAAATTAGAGGCTTCTCTTGGCACAAAAACGAAATAAAAATGATAAGGAGAGGTTATTACAGTAGTAATAACTTCCAAGACTCAAATAAAATAAAAAGAACTGAAAGTAAAAAACATTGGGTTATCTCCCAAGAGTGCTTTTCTTTAACGCCTTTGAGCTAGGCGTAGAAAGTGCAAATCAAGTAATATCAAGTGATGAAGCATCAAGCTCATAATTTGCTCTAAGAATAGAGTCAAATAGTAATTTCTTTCTCTTCCTAGGGAAGTGTTCCATACCTTTCTTGAGTGATAATTGATATTTGATGGTGCCTTCCCTCATATCAATGATGGCACCTACAGTTCGAAGAAAGGGTCTTCCAAAAATAATAGGACATGAAGCATTGCATTCAACATCCATGACAAGAAAATCAACGAGAACAAGGTTATTGTTAACCATAATAAGAACATCATTAATCCTTCCCAAAGGTTTCTTCTTAGCAACATCAGCAATAGGAACATCATAATAACACTTTTCAAGCGGTGGTAAATCAAGCATATCATAAATCTTCCTAGGCATAATAGAAATACTAGCACCTAGATCACATAAAGCATGGCAATCAAAACCATTAACATGCATATCAATGATGGGTTCCCAACCATCTTCTAACTTCTTGGGAATAGAAGCTTTTTGCTTCAACTTTTCATCCCTAATTTTCATAAGAGCATTGGTAATATGCTTAGTAAAAGCAACATTTAAAGAACTAGCATTAGGAGTCAAAGCAAGCTTTTGCAAGAACAAAATAACTTCAGATATATTACAGCCATCAACATCAAAATCATTAAAGGAAATAGAGCTATCATCTCCTACACTCCGAAAAATTTCAACACTCTTTTGAGAAAAAGTTTTGGCAATTTTGGGCTTTTTAACACAAGGAGTGGGAGTTTTCTCTACACCAGTCAAAGTAAGTGGATTGCTAGCATTTGGAACAACATCATTAGAGTTAGTAATGGTACATACCTTCATCTTTCTAGCCATCTCATCTTCTCTTTCCCACCTGGCATGCAATTCTGCTAGCATCCTAACATTTTCATCAATTCTAACTTGGATAGCATTAGCAGTAGCAAAAGTATTGTTCTCTTTCACATCATTAGGCAACACTTTTAATTTCAGAAGTTCAACATCATGAGCAAGGCTATCAACTTTAGAAGCAAGAATATCAATTTTGCCTAACTTTTCCTCAACGGACCTGTTAAAAGCAGTTTGCTTACCGATGAAGTCCTTGAGCATTACCTCAAGATCGGAGGGCGCGGTCCTAGTGTTGTTGGAGGAATTACCATTAGAGTTACCATTACCATTACCATTAGTAGAAGGATACGGCCTATAATTGTTACTAGCAAAATTGTTCCTATAAGCATTGTTGTTAAAATTATTATTTCTAATGAAGTTTACATCAACATGCTCTTCTTGAGCAACCAAAGAGGCTAAAGGAACATTATTAGGATCAACATGAGTTCTATCATTAGAAAGCATAAGCATTATAGCATCAATCTTATCACTCAAGGAAGAGGTTTCCTCAACAGAATTTATCTTCTTACCTTGTGGAGCTCTCTCGGTGTGCCATTCAGAGTAATTTACCATCATATTGTCGAGAAGCTTTGTTGCGGCGCCCAAGGTAAGGGACATAAAAGTGCCTCTAGCAGCTAAATCCAATAGGTTCCTTGAAGAAAAATTCAGTCCTGCATAAAATGTTTGGACAATCATCCAAATAGTCATCCCATGAGTGGGACAATTCTTTATCATAGATTTCATTATTTCCCAAACCTGAGCAACATGTTCATTATCAAACTGACTAAACTTCATAATATTGCTGCGCAAAGCTATAATCTTAGCAGGAGGATAGTATCTACCAATAAAAGCATCCTTACACTTAGCCCATGAATCAATACTATTTTTAGGCAAAGACAGCAACCAATCCTTAGCTTTTCCTCTCAAAGAAAAAGGAATCAACTTAAGCTTAATAATATCACTCTCTACATCCTTATATTTCTGCATCTCACATAGCTCAACAAAATTGTTGAGATGAGCTGCAGCATCATCAGTACTAGCACCAGAAAATTGCTCTTTCATAACAAGGTTCAACAAAGTATGCTTAATCTCATAAAAATTTACAGCAGGAGCAGGTGGCACAATAGGAGTGCAGATAAAATCACTATTATTAGTGCTAGTAAAATCACACAACTTGGTGTTTTCAGGAGTAGCCATTCTACCAAAACTAAAAGCAGACAAGTAAAAACAACTATAAGGGAAACTATTTTTTGTGTGTTTTTGATAAAACGATGCAAGCAAAAATAAAGTAAAGCAAAACTTAAAACAAAGTAAAGGATGTGCGTGCGAAACTCCCCTTGCAGAAGTCTTCTATTTCCCCGACAACGGCGCAAAGAAAATTAGCTGCTGGCGCATAGTTGACGTGGGAAAATGTAGTTGACGTCGGAGCTTCTTCTTCTTCAGTCCCCGGCAACGGCGCCAGAAAATTAGCTTGATGCGGCACGGTGTTGATGTAATTTCACCGTCTAGTTGGGAACCCCAAGAGGAAGGTATGATGAGCACAGTAGCAAATTTTCCCTCAGTAAGAAACCAAGGTTTGTCAGTCCAGGAAAAAGCCAAACTCCAGAAGGTGATGCTTGCTAGCCTAGTGACACTCCAACAAGGGCGCCGTTTACGACACTTGTTAACACGCCTTCAACTAGTAGCAACATGGAACCTGCACACAACACAACCAAGTACTTTGTTCCCAACTTACGATGAGGTTGTCAATCTCACCGGTTTGCTGTAAACAAAGGAATGAGTATATCGAGTGGAAAGCAATAGTAGTATGCGAGAAAGTAAATAGTGCGAGTAAAATAAACAAGTGATAGCAATATAAATGAAATAGGACCGGGGTCCATAGTTCACTAGTGGTGTCTCTCCATAAGATAAATAACACATGCTGCGTAAACAAATTACAGTTGGGTAATTAATAGAATAAAGATAACGTGCATATGTCAAGAGGATCACTATGAGATTTACTCTGGGCATTACAACAAGATACATAGACCGCCATCCAACTGCATCTATGACTAATAATCCACTTGTGGCGAATCAATCCGAGAACTCCACAAGTATTAAGTTGCGAACAACAGATAACTGCATTAAGCAAAGTGTGTAATGTAAACAAAGCATATGCCCTTGGACATATGAATGTTGTTTTCTCCCTAGTGGCAACAGCACATCTACAACCTTAGAGGTTTCTGTCACTCCCCCAGATTAAATAGAGGCATGAACCCAACTATCGAGCATAAATACCCCCTCTTGGAGTCACTAGCAACTACTCGGCCAAGATAGCTACTAACAACAGAGAGCATGCAAGATCATAAACAACATAGAGATAACATAAGATAATATTCAGTACATCAACTCAATCATAACACCAATATTCATCGGATCCCAACAAACACAACATGTAGAATTACATAACGGTGATCTCGATCATGTAAAGCAACTCACGAGATCTAAACATGAAGCACATGGTGGAGAAGACAACCATCTAGCTACTGCTATGGACCCATATTCCAAGGTAGACTACTCACTCATCGCGCCAGAGGCAAGCATGGCGTTGAAGAAGACCTCCGGTGGCAATTCCCCTCTCCGGCAGGGTACCGGGAAGAGCTTCTGGACCCTCCCGATCTCGGGTCGACAACGGCGGCGGATCGTGATGTGTTTTTGGAAAAGTGATCGGGTGTTTAGGTTTTTCCCATGGGGAGGTCTTTATAGGCGAAGGGGCAGCATCAGAAGTGGACCAGGGGGCCCTCACCATAGGGCGGCGCGGCCAGGCCCTGGGCCACGCCCCCTGGTGGTGAGGCCGCCTCCTGGCTCCTTTTCGTCTCCTCTTCGGTTCTCTGGAAGCTTCGGTAAATTTCTGGATGTTCGGCTTTTGTTTCGTCTAATTCCGAGAATATTTCCTGTGTAACTTTTCTGAAACACAAAAATAGCAGAAAACAGGGAACTCGCACTGTGGCATCTTGTTAATAGGTTAGTTCCGGAAAATGCATAAAAATGCCACGAAGTGTAACGAAACACTAATCAAATGGTGTAAAAACAGGCATGGAGCATCAAAAATTATATATACGTTTGAGACGTATCAGACACCGTCATGCAATGCATGCCGGTAGGAGGCCTGGAGTCATCCTTGATCTCGCCGGGTGCGAGGGGGTAGATGTCATCCTCACCAACGTACGAGCCTGTGTCGATGAGCATGTCGGCATCAGAGTCAGAGTCAATGATGTATCCGCTGCTAGTAAGGGCGGAGTCCTCCAAGCTCGAGTTGCTGGATTTTTTGACCATCCCCTTGGCTTCAGGTTAAGAATCGTCGTCGGGGCAGGTGCAGTCTGAGTAAAGTCCTTCGATGTAGTTGGGGACGTAAGGTATCGACTGAAGGGTGAGTGCACCGAGGGCCCTCTAGCACTCAGAGACCATCGGGTAGATTGCGGCAGTGCCACTGCGTGGGTCTCCGCATCCGAAGGTCTCATGTGAGGAGAAATCCCCGGTTCCCACAAAGTGGTAGGCGTCGCAATTGGCGCACGGTAGGGGATGGTGGTGGCTCGCAACGGATATTGGATCCGATGGAGGGAGACGATGATCTCAGCCCGGGCGAGTGCCAGAGTGTACAGCTGGTGATGGTAATGTGGAGTCGACCGCACTTGCTTGCTGGACGACGTCGACTGGTGATGATGCGGCGTGAACCATAGATGTAGCGGTTTCGACTGCGGGTAGCAGCCTACTGACGCCTGCCTCGTCGACATAGAAATTCAGTGTGTGCTGATGTTCATGTTGAAGTTCACGGTTATTGCTGATGTAGATCTCGACGAGTGCGGAGGGGCATCGACGGCCGCTGGTGATGATGAACCGAAAGTGATCGGTGAAGGCGAGTCGATGGCGGCCGGCGATGATGAGTCGATGGCGATCGGCGATGGCGTGTTGCTGGTGATTGGCGATGGAGAGTCGATGACGGCCGGCGATGGAGAGTCGATGGTAGCCGGCGATGGAGAGTCGATGGTGACTGGTGAAAGAGTCGGCGAGCCAATAGATCCAAATCCCGTCGTCCCCACGGTCGGCGCCAATTGACAAGGTTCTACCCCGACAATACCCATGTTTAAGGGCTTTCGATTCATGGAGAAAGCATGGGATCTGGCAAACTCGACGGCGGTCAGACAAGCACAAGGAAACATAAGAATTTACCAACGTTCGCCCCCCCCGGAGGGTAAAGACCTATGTCCTGCTTGTCTGACTTTGTATTGATGCGGTGTTTACAGCATGGTGTTGCAATGGTGGCGTAGATTGGATCTAGCTGGAGGTGGAGAACACTCGTGTAAGGGCATTTTGCCCTTATATTTATTTTGGTGATGATGACACTTATTTATGGTACTAATATAATCTCCAAGTTTCCTTCTCGGATTTAGTCCCTTGTGTTGATAATGGTGAAAGGAAGGAGACCCCCCCCAATTCAAAAAGAAGAAAAGAGTCGGCATACTCCTTTTTCCGGTTTGTATTTGAGTCGTAGGTATGCCGCACTATTAAGAGGGGCTCATGATGAACTTGTTGAGGATAATCTATTTCCTATAGTTTCCCACCTCTTGTCGAGTCAAAGAATCATGTGTGCTTTGTCCATGTGCCTTTCAGCCGCAGCCGGAGCAAGGGCCAGAGCAGCTCCGGGCTGTACTCCGGGCGGGGCAGTGAAGCTGCCAGGCTTCCAGCCTTGCTCCGGAGTACCCCCCAGAGCTGTTCCGGGCCAGGCCGGAGCAGCGGTCGGAGCAGCTCCGGACCGTACTCCGGGCGGAGCAGTGAAGCTGGCGTGCTTCCACTCCGCTCCGGAGCACTAGCCAGAGCTGCTCTAGGCAAGGCCGGAGCAGTGGCCGGAACCGCTCCGGGCCACTCCGGAGTGACATTTTTATGTCGCAACGGTCACATTTCGGGGGGCCTTTATAAGCCCCCCCTTCTTCTCCAAGGAGTAACTTTGCACGAAAAAGAGCTCTTGTTCCTCACTTTCTCTCTCCTCCATTGTTGAGCTCCACATTTCCTTGAGATCTCTCATTCCCCCAACCAAACCCTAATTCCTTTGGGGAATCGAGAGAGGAGGTCTCGATCTACATTTCCACCAAGCCAAAAGTGATTCCTCCTCAAGTTCATCAAGTAGCTTGTTACTCTTGGGTTTTTTGGGAAACCCTAGGCGTGCTAGGTCGTCCGGAAGCTTCCGGGTTGTGGATTTAATTTGGGAAAGTTTGTGAGGGTTTGGAGACCACCCTAAGGTCTACCACAAGTGATTGGGCTCCTACTTCGTGGAGGAGGCTCAAGGAGAAGAAGGTGAGCCTTCGTGGCGCTTGAGTACCCTTCGTGGGGATTCACACCTCTCCAATGGTGACTAGCTCTCCCAAGAGAGTGAACATCGGGATACATCTTCATCTCCGTGTGCCTCGGTTATTTCTATCCGAGTTCCTTTACTTGTGTTTTTACCTTTGTGATAGCCTTCGAGCTTGAAGTACTTTGCATAGCATCATATAGGTTGTTCACCTAGTTGTTAGGCTCACACTTATATTCCGCAAAGCCTAAAACTAGTGAAAAGAAAAGTAAAATTTGTAGAAACCTATTCACCCCCCTCTAGGTTAGACCATCTACACTTTCAATTGGTATTAGAGCCAAGGGCTCTTTCTAAGGGCTTAACCGCCTTAAGAGTAAGTAGGTCTCACCTACGGATGAGGGTGAAGGCAAAGTCTTCACGGCCGTTGAGGTCCAAGCATTGCTTGATAAGCAACACAACGAACTCAACGAACGTTTCGCCACGTTGGAAGCGAGATTCTCGGCTTTGGATGCTAAGAGTGTCCTTCCCGAGGTTGTCGAGGTTGCTCCGAAGGAGAACCTAAACTCAGAAAAGGCAAAGGTGGATGATCCACCTAAGCCCGATGGACCCTCTTCCCATGCAAAGCCATATGAATATCCCCTCGAACGCGTGCCTATGCCTCACATGAATCCTTCTTCCGGTGCACCCCCCATGCTTGATGAATTTAACTATTCCTATTGGAAGTCTTGCATGCGTTCTCGTCTCAGGTGCGTTTGTGTGGAGCTTTGGGGCGTTGTTGAAAATGGGTTCACTCCCGTTGATGAGAAGCACATGACGCCCAAGGAGAGGATTGATTGTCAACTCAACTCCACCGCCCTTGACAAGATTCGTTAAAGCTTGAAGCGTGAAGTGTATGATCAAGTCTCAAGCATTGAGTCCGCCAAGGAACTTTGGGAGAAGCTCTCGGTCAAGTTTGATGGGACATCGGCAATGCAAAAGACCAAGTATGAAGCCGCCAAACAAGACATGAACTTGTTTTGCATGAATGATGGAGAGTCGGTCTCAAGTGCCTACTCAAGACTCCAAGCTCTCAAGGAGAAGATCATTCTTCTTAGTGGAAACACCATTGATGATGGCTTTCACATGAATGATAGCTTTGTGAAGAACAGGTTCATTGAGATTGTGTCTTGCGAATACAAGGAGTTGGCCTTCAATGTCACCTTCTTGGAACCTTGTCGCAAGATGACCGCGGATGAGCTTGTTGGATACTTTGTTGCCCATGATGACATGATTGCCAAGGCAAATAGGACCAAGGAGATTGTCCGCGCCATGAACAAGAATCCATCCCTTGCCTTGAAGGCCAATGTCACTCATTCAAGGGCGCGTGAAGCAAGCAAGGAAGAGAGAGTTGAAGAAGATCTTGAAGAGGAAGAAGAGATGACTTCAACAAGTGAGCTTGATACCGACCTAGCATTCTTTGCCAAGAAGTATGGGAAGCATTCCATGAAGAGAGGAAGCTTTGTTCCCAAGGAGAAGAGAAGGACTTGCTACAATTGTGATGAGCCGGGGCATTTCGCCGATACTTGCCCCTATGAGAAGAGACAAGACAAGCCGAAGTACATAAAGGGTGACAAGCCAAGATTGAAGCCTAATCCCATCAACTTGAGGAACAATAACAAGTTCAAGGACGTCAAGGCTCTTGTGGGTGTTGAATACACCTCCGATGTTGATGAAGAAGATAGCGACGAGGAGGACATTGTTGGAGTGGCCGGCTTGGCCCTTGCCAAGCCTGGGTCACTATTCAAGTATGACTACACCAAGGACTACGAGAGCTCCACCAAGAACACTCCTCATAAATGCCTTATGGCAAAGGAGGCCAAGGTGATCTCCTCGCCCCAACCTTCTTGTTACATTAATGATGATATGGATGAGGAGACTATTCTTGCCACTCTTTACAAAACTATGTGTTCTCTTCGTGGTGATGCTCATGATCATTTCGAATACTTGATGGACACTATTGCTCAATGCAATGAGTCCCTTGAGGAAGCGAGATCCCATGTTGAAGATGGGGAACGGAGATTCAATCTCCTTGTTCAAGAGCTAACCGAGGAGAAGAACACTAGATTGCTTCTTTCTCATCAAATTGAAATATATCAACTTGATAAAACTAAGAACTTGGATGCTATGGATAAAACCTTGCTAATGGCACAAGAACTTGATGCTTCCAAAAAGGAACTTGAAGTTGCTCATGCTTCTCTTACTAAGGATCTTGAGCACCTTGAACGGGCTAACAAGCTAGTCAAGGATGAGCTCAATAGACTTAGCAAGAAATATGAGGAACTTCAAGCTCTTCATAAGGAAGTTCAAGGTTCATCAAATGTGCCTATAATTGTTGAGAATATAGCTTGTGCTACTAACCCTTCTCTAGATCAAGCGATCCTCATTGAGGAGAATGCTAAGTTGAAGGCTCAACTTGAGAAAGAGCGTCTCTCATCCCAACAACTTGGGAAACCTCCTCATGAGCTCTTTGCTCAACAAAAGGAGAGACCTCGTGGTCAAGGCCTTGGTTATATTCCAAGGAACAACAACAACAATTATGTTCCTCCACCCAAGAAGATCAACTTTGTGAAGGAAGGGAACAATGGGTATGGTAATGGTAAGAATGTGCCTATGGGAAGGAATGCCAATAGGGGCAATCCTAACCATAGCTTTGTCGGAAAGACCAACCCATCGTACGTGTTGTGTAAGGACACGGATGGGAATGTTGTTGCTAGATATGTTGGCCCTCATGATGGTTATGCTTATAGATGGTACTCCATTTGGGTACCTAAATCTCTTGTTGCTAATGCTAGGGGTCCCATTTCACAATGGGCTCCTAAACCCAAGAATTGATTTTGTAGGGCTATTCCTCCGGTGGACCGAAATGGTTGTTTGATAGTGGGTGCACTAATCATATGACCGGAGGAAGAGAGGTGCTTGAGCAATTCATTGAAGATGTTAACTCAACTCAATGCATCCTCTTTGGAGATAACTCAAAAGGAAAGGTATTGGGTCGAGGCAAGTTGGCAATCTCAAAGGACTTGTCTCTTGAGAATGTCATGCTTGTCGACACCCTTGGCTATAATCTCCTTTCAATACGTCATGTTGCAAGCATTGGTTATGATTGCTATTTTACCTATAATCATGTGAAAGTCTTTAGGAGTGATAATCTCAAGTTGGTTTGTGTTGGGCATGTTGAGGACAACCTTTACATGGTTGATTTCTCGAAAGAGAATACTTCCTCCTCAACATGTCTCATAGCCAAGGTTGATGAGGGTTGGTTTTGGCATCGCCGGCTAGGCCACGTCAACATGAGAAATCTCAAACGACTCCTAAAGGGTGAACATGTTGTTGGACTAACCAATGTAACGTTTGAAAAAGATCGTGTGTGTAGTGCATGTGTTGCCGGGAAGCAACTTGGGAAGAATCATCCGGCCAAGAGCGTGATCTCAACGACAAGGCCTTTGGAGCTCCTTCACTTGGACCTCTTCGGGCCATCCACCTACGACTCCCTTGGGGGTAGTAGATATGGTCTTGTCATCGTGGATGATTATTCAAGATATACATGGGTGTTCCTCCTTAAGTCTAAGGATGAGACCCACAAGTTCTTCACCAAGTTCGCCAAGCAAGCGGAACATACTTTTGAAGAAGTGATCAAGACCATAAGGACCGACAATGGGTCGGAATTCAAGAACTACGCCATGGATGACTTCATGGGTGAAGAGGGGATCAAGCATGAGTTCTCCGCTCCGTACACCCCTCAACAAAATGGCATGGTGGAGAGGAAGAACCGGACGATCATTGAAATGGCAAGAACCATGTTGGATGAGTTCAAGTCTCCCCATAATTTTTGGGGAGAAGCTATTGCCACCGCGGTTCATGTCTCCAACCGTCTCTTCCTCCGCCCGGTGTACAACAAGACGCCTTATGAGCTCCTCACCGGGAACAAGCCCAATGTCTCCTACTTCCGCGTCTTCGGATGCAAGTGCTTCGTCAAGAACAAAAAGGAAAGACTTGGTAAATTCGAAACTAGAACAATCGAGGGTATTTTCGTTGGCTATGCGGACGATTCCCATGCCTATAGATACTACAACATATCCTCCGGATGTGTTGAAGTATCTTGTGACGTGGTTTTCGAGGAATTTAATGACTCCCAAGTGGAGCAAGTTGTTCCAAGTGATGTAGGTTATGAAGAATCTTCTCAAGTCATCAAGTCTATGGGAGTTGGTCACATCTTGCCTAGTGAAGATCAAGTTCTTCAATACCAAGACCTTCCTCATGAAGAAGATTCAAGGTCAACTCAAGTGGAGCCTAGCTCAACTCAAGTAGAACCTTCATCACCATTCCAAGTGGAACAAGATTCTCAAGAGGAGACGCGAGCCCAAGAACATCCACCAAGCCCTCAACCTCATGAGCAAGATCAAGGAGATGATCAAGATCCCCACTCCTCTCAAGATCAAGCTCAAGAAGATGGTCATGACCAAGACAAGCCACAAGAAGAATTTGTTGGTCATGATGGGTTGAAAAGGCGCATCAAGGCCGCCACCAAGGCTAGTGATCTTCAAGTCGACAAGATTCTTGGTGATATTTCTAAGGGAGTTTCAACTCGTAGACAACTTGCTTTGCTTGCCACCTTTTGTGGCCATCACGCTTTTGTGTCTAGTTTTGAACCTCAAAAGGTACATGAAGCCTTGGGAGATCTGGATTGGGTGAATGCTATGCAAGAGGAGTTGGAATGCTTCACCCGCAACAAGGTGTGGTCTCTCGTTGAGAGGCCCAAGGACCATAGGATCAATGTGATTGGCACCAAGTGGGTGTTCAAGAACAAGCAAGACGAGAATGGAGTCGTCACCCGGAACAAGGCAAGGTTAGTGGCACAAGGGTTTGCTCAAATAGAAGGTATGGATTATGAGGACACCTTTGCGCCCGTTGCTCGTCTTGAAGCTATTCGTCTATTGCTTGCTTATGCTTCTTTCCATGATTTCAAGCTTTATCAAATGGATGTTAAAAGTGCTTTTCTTAATGGCCCCTTGAAAGAGGAGGCATACGTTGCTCAACCCCCAGGTTTCGAAAATCCCAATTTCCTGAATCGTGTGTATAAACTCCATAAGGCGCTCTACGGTCTCAAGCAAGCTCCACGTGCTTGGTACGAGCATCTTAGGGTTTTTGTAGTCACAGACGGTTTTGAAATTGGGAAGGTATATTCCACCCTTTTCACCAAGCGGGTTAAAGGGGGTGGGTTGTTTATATGCCAAATCTATGTTGATGATATTATCTTTGGTGGGGCTAACGAAAAACATAACAAAGCTTTTGAGAAATTGATGACACAGAGATTCGAGATGTCCATGATGGGGGAGTTGAAGTTCTTTCTAGGTTTTCAAGTGAGGCAACTTGAAGGAGGAACCTTCATCTCTCAAGAGAAGTACGTGAAGGACATGCTCGCCCATTTCGAGATGACCAAGGCCAAGAGTGCAAAAACCCCCATGCCAACCAAAATGCAACTTGACCTTGGTGAAGGTGAGAAACCGGTGGATCAAAAGGTATATCGCTCCATGATTGGATCCCTTCTCTACCTTTGTGCTTCTAGGCCGGACATAATGCTAAGTGTTGGGTTGTGTGCTCATTTTCAATCCGCTCCTAAGGAGTGCCACCTTGTGGCGGTCAAACGGATTTTAAGATATCTTGTTCATACTCCTACTCTCGGGCTTTGGTATCCAAAGGGGTCAACCTTTGATCTTGTGGGCTATTCGGATTCCGATTGGGCCGGTGATAAGGTTGACCGGAAGTCGACCTCCGAGGCTTGCCAATTTATTGGCCGGTCATTGGTGAGTTGGTCGTCCAAGAAACAAAACTCCATCTCCCTATCCACCGCCGAAGCCGAATACATCTCCGTGGCATCTTGTTGCACTCAATTGTTGTGGATGAAGCAAACCTTGAAAGACTATGGTGTGTCTCTTGGTACGGTGCTTCTTCTATGCGACAATGAAAGTGCAATAAAGATCGCCAATAACCCCGTCCAACACTCCCGCACCAAACATATCGACATTCACCACCACTTCCTACGTGACCATGTCGCAAGGGGTGATATTGCTCTCTCTCATGTGAGCACCAATCACCAATTGGCGGATATTTTCACGAAACCTTTGGATGAAGCCCGGTTTGTTGAGCTAAGGAATGAACTCGGTATTCTTGATCCTAAAAACTTGGATTGATCTACTTGCTTGCAATCTCACATTTATCTTGTGCCTAGCTTAGAAACACCGCACATGTAGGGCGAGCCATTTTGCCATGTCTTGGCATAATGCATACCTATGTGTGCGACATCAATAGACCCAATGTCATGATATGGGCCCTAGGATTTATCTTCGCGGTGCCATGACATTTGTGCTTAACATAGGGGGAGTCATCCCCCGCCCTTCATTTGCCTCCGTTTTTATTGGTCCATTTATTTGAGGCTTGTTTTTCTCTTAAGGTTCTCATCATGTCCCTTGCTCCTTGTTGTTATTTTTGCATTTTCTTCTCTCTATTTGGGCATGATAGGACGTGTTTTTACTGATATTTGTGCATGCCACTTGTTTCGGACCTCTCTTAAGTCCACTGGCCACGTCGGAGCAGCTCTGAGCAGCTCCGGATTCTGCTCCGGATCAGCCCGGAGCACAGCCCGGAGCGGCTCCGGCCCACTCCGGCGTGACCAGTCCCTTAAGGGTCGGGGTGGTCCAGCCTCTTCTTCATCTCCTCCGCACTTGCCCCCCCCCACGCACCCCGCGCTAAGGTTCCACCGCCGCCGCCGCCGCCCTAGCCGCCGCCGCCGCCCTAGTCGCCGTCGCCTCCACTCACCCCAGCCTGCCCCCGCCACCTCCACTCACCCCAGCCGCCCTCGCCTCACCTCCGTCCACCTCCTCTCCCCCTCCTCCATCGGGTTCGGGCCCGAAGGACCATGTCGTCGCACTCGGGTACTCCTCCTCTCCTTCCCCCTCTCGATTTCTCCCTTTGCTTCGTTTTTTTGCGAAATCGAGGGTTCTAGGGTTTGCTTACTTGCCCATGGAGTCCACACATCCTTGTTTCTCTCCACTGGTCTCTCCTTGCCCCCTCTACACCTTGTTGATGTTGTGAGCCAGTTTGTGGTGTTTTTGGGCTCCCTGTGCAGCCCGGAGTACCACCCGGAACAGCTCCGGCCTCTGCTCCGGCCCGCCCGGAGCAGGACCCGGAGCAGCTCCGGCCTGTACTCCGGCCTGCGCAGTATTGCCCAACTCACCTCCTTCTGCACATCTTCCTTGTGTATTGTCTCTTGGTCCTTTTTGTCGATGGATTTCGTGTCACAAGAACATGGGGTACCACGCGACGGACCCAAGGATTCGAACGCAGGGGGCTGAACGTGTGAGATCTTGGATCGCAACGAAACACGATGACGGAAGCCTCGGTTGTCGGACGCGCAACGCACTGCAGAGAGGGAGACCGAGCTTTACCCAGGTTCAGGGCCCTCGTGGTGAGGTAAAACCCCTACTTCCCGCCTTCTTGTATTGCGACGCGATACCTCGCGAGGAGTACAAGGCCTTGGTTACAAAGCTCTAGTTGGCCAGAGGTTGAAGAACCTGCGTGCCCAACTAGCAGCTTGAAGAAGACGAAGATCAGATCAGACTGGATCCACCTAAGGGGTGGCCTCTCCCCCCTTTTATAGCGCCAAGGTCCTCCTTCCCCTTATCTTCTTGGGGAAGGGGTTGCCACACACGGCCAAGGAGGGAGGACAGCTGTAGACTATACTCCTCTGTAGACTTGGTCTTCGTAGGGTAGCGGCGCCGGTCCACAGGAGTGGGTGGAGGAGGCTGACGTCCTCCTCTGGCGCCCTGCACCGTCCATGCTATATTTAGGGGGGTGGCCAACTGCCACTGCGCCGCTTTGGGCAGGCACAGAGAAAGTTGGTCTCCTCCCTGTCGGGGGTAGCGTGGACTGGTACGCGGTCTTCTGCCCGTTGCCTTCTTGCCCCGCACGAAAACGTGCTAGGCTGACGTGGGCGTACCTCCTCTCCTCACCAGCAGGGGCTCGTGAGGAGGTCTTCTGGTCCTTAGCGGTTTCTGTCGTCGTTCTCCTCACGAGGCGCCTCCTCGTGAGGGTCTTCTCCGTAGCGAAGATCGTTGATTCTCCCCTGGGCTGAAGATGGGCCGA
The DNA here is from genome assembly GCA_007115705.1 of Dactylis glomerata. Classification (NCBI taxonomy): domain Eukaryota; kingdom Viridiplantae; phylum Streptophyta; class Magnoliopsida; order Poales; family Poaceae; genus Dactylis; species Dactylis glomerata. Next base: position 103,825 of record QXEO01000100.1, read on the forward strand.
TGACGGGGCCCAGGAGCAGGTGGACCGGGATACCCCGGTATCCATTACACCGACAGTATCCCCCGGGAGCCCGGCCCACGACGCGCCCTCTTGGAGGAAGCGAAGGGTCGGGGGCCCCCGAAGCTGCTGGGCCCTCCAACGGCACGCGTCAACCGTGCGGTCAGAGGACCATGTGAAGATGCAGAGACTGCGGACACGCGTCGTGGCCGCAGCTGGCGAGGCGAAACGGCGGCGACGCTACAGTCTCCGAGGCATCCACCATCATAATGATGCGTCGCTTGACTGCAGGGCGCTGCGCCAACGCTTCGATTCCCGTGCTGGGATTTGACGCATCGACGCTGGACGCTCCCCTTAAATAGGTCCTCCTCGAGACCTTCAGCACTTCACCTCCTTCCTCCAGCGCCACTTCTGTTTCTTCTTCCCTGAGAGCATGGACCCCTCCAACTCCGCCGCCGCCGCCGGTCCAAGCTCTGGGGCGAAGCGCCGTGGGCGCCCCCTGGGCAGCGGGAAGAAGGCCAAGGTCCCGGCCCAGTGGACGCCCGGCGCCGGCGGTCCCCTCCGCATCGGCGCGCCGCGGCAGGGTGAGGCGAGCCGCACCGCCGCGGGAACCTCCGGCGCCCTGACCCTCAGGGGTCCTGCGCGTGGAGGTGCCCTGAACCTGCCGTCGCCGCTGGCGGCGGCGCCTGCTCCCCGCGCCTCGGGGAGCATCGACCGGGCCCTCCGGGAGGTGGAGGCCGCCCTGGGCCCCCCTCCCCCTGCTGCAGATCCTCCGGCCCCTCCGGTGAACGGGGTGGTCGCCACTCCGCGCCCCTTGGCGGCGGCGCTGCTGGGACCCCTCATTGCCCAGGGGTCCCGCTTCTTGGAGCTCCTCGTCGTCATCGACGCCCGGGCTTCAACTCCCTCTGGCTGCCCGACGCCATCCGGAGGGTGATTCACGCCCATGGCCCGGCCGCCGGGGAGATCGCCCTGGGGGAGCAAAGCAGGCCAGATCTCTTCTGGCCTGTGACATCCTCTTC
>QXEO01000103.1:600000-826550 GCA_007115705.1 Dactylis glomerata
CGAAGATGACGGATCCCTTCGAACCTGCGGAACGGTTTGCTTTCTTCCACGAAGGTTGAAAGAATACCCTTTCATCATGCCTCTGGATTCCGCCATAGGATGGAGAGGATCCTGGTTCTATATGGCGGATAAGCCCGCGCCATCTCAAGCCCGCGGCCTTCCTTCCTTTAAGAACGTAGCTGCTGAATCCCGTGACTCCTGGACGGCTGTCAACGATGAATCTGCCACTCCCTATGTCAAGCTCTTGGCTCGGCGGACCGCCAAGCTATCTGTGGATGGCTTGAAAGGAATCGACACCATCAACTGTTGGATATCCCGGCGGATTCAGCCGCTTCAGCACCGTGATAGCCTGATGCACGAGTATACTGGTGCAAATGATGGCACGCACTGTTCGGACCAGGAGCTGGACCCTAAAGTTGTCGAGAAGCGCATCCGTTCTCTGATGAAGTCTCCTAGGAAGAAACCTTTGAAGTTCGGCATGGCTATGTTTGAGAATGGCAGCTGCCCTTTGGTAAGTTCCCTTTCCGCCATAGCTCCGTATAATACCTTTACATTTCATAACATTTTTCTTCTTATCAGGTCAAATCGCTTGGTCCTGCACACTTTGCCCATCCCCTTCGCCGCTTCAACGTCAGATCTACTGCTAAAGAGGAAGTTGTTCACTCTAGCGGGAACAAAGAGGAGATGGCGGGGGATGTAGATGACATAGCCCATACGACCCAGGAGAAGGCGGTTCCTAAGAAACGGACTGGTAGCGGGAAAACTCGCGGTAGTGGCGGGAAATCTGTTGATTCCCGTCGTTTCGAAGCTCAACGCAGGGCGGAGTTAGAAACGCCATCCGAGAATACTGCTACTATCAACCTGCCCAAGTCAAGGTAACCTTTGGACATCCTCCTCCATTGTTGCTGCTTTCCATCTCTAATCCTCCTTTACTTAGAAGGAAGAAGCCTACTGTCAAGGAGCCGTCATCCAAGCGAGCCAAGCCCTCCCCTGCCACTATTCCGCTCACCCCTGACGTACCAACTCCCTCCTCCGTTCGTATCGATATCGATATGGAGGATGCTGGTGGTCAGTTTGACCCAATGCCAGAAGCCAACCCAACGACTGAAGCTACGGCTAATGATGTCGTCCAAAGCGAAAAGGCTTCTGGCTTGTTTCAGGGTCAAGTGGCGGATGCTCCAACGGGGGGCAGTTTATTTTGGAGACAAAAGCAACTTGAGGTCATCAATCTTATTTCCAGCCAGGAAGATGCCAGCAACCAGCTGTCCAGCGGCATCGCCGCTTTTGTTGAGAAAACAGCCACTATGAAGAAGGTATGTACTCCCAGTAGCCCCCGAGTACCACGGCAGATTTTTAAATTTGATCCGCTATGGGGCTTCAAGAGTGACTTCTGTAAGGTTTTGAATAGCACAGCCCTCAAGCGCTGGTAGTTCACACAATGCTCTATAGAGAACCTTTTTAAATTTCGTACTGAGTAGCCCCCGAGCGTTATGGCGGATGACTATCCAGCATAAAGCTCTTAGGAAGACAAAAAATCAGCATAAGTAGCCCCCAAGCATTATGGCGGATTCTATCCATCATGATGCTCTAAGAGTGACTAGAAAATCATCGTGAGTAGCCCCCGAGCGTTATGGCGGATAATTATCCGGCATAAAGCTCTAAGAGTAACTAACACTTCAAATTTATTTTGCCAGAACTACAAGAAGGTGGTAGAGGACCTGGTCCAGGTTGTCAGCTCGCAAGAGAAGGAGCTGGCAACCAAAAGCGCTCATGTGGCGGACTTGCTGCAACAGCTTGAGAATAGCGGTAATTTACTTAACAAGTTTTAATTCCCTTATGCTTATTCAATCAATGTTGTGCTGATACTTCCGCCATGCAGATGTTGCCAAACTCAAGTCCACGCTTGAGGGGGTGGAGAAGGGCCACACCATAGCGATGGATGGGCTGCAGGAGCAGCTCTAGAAATCTCTGGCCGCAAACACCCTCCTTGAAGAGCAGCTGAAGGACCTGGAGCGCCAGAATCTCAAGAAGGACAAGGAGATAGAGGATCTCTGCAAAGCCGCCGCTGAATTTGAAAAGCGGCGTGAAGGCTTTAACGAGCTCCTCCATCACTTCCAGGACACCCTCCTAGGTGCCATTTCTCCTTATACCGTAAAGTTTTTCAATTTCTGCTATACCGTGCGTGACGCATCTTCTTTTTCCGCTATGCAGTCGCTTTGGGGCAAGGCGAGGTGGATACCGCCGAGGGCCTGCGCATGGCCACCGACGCAGCGAGGAGGGAGCTTGATGGCCTTCTCAACGCTGGTCGCCAAGCGTGCGGAAGCTTGCAGATGGCGGGTTCCTCCAACCTCTCTGCCATTGCGCTTACGCAGAAGCTACTGCTAGTGCCAGGGCTAAGGGCGGACTGGAAACAGTCCTCTGCTCGGGGTGGTGCCAGGATAGCTCTAACCTTGGCTAAGGCCCACTACCCCGAGATGGACCTGGACCTACTCACCTCCGGCATCCCAGAGAACGGCGAGGACGGTGCGCCGGTGGACGAGGCCGCCATCCGGCAAAGCGTGCTTGGATACGATCAACTGTGTGCCCTTGGCACTCAGTTGAACGTATACTATGAAGCATACGAGCTGCCAGGGTCGCCGTCACAGGCTTCGGCATCAGCCTCCGCGGCTACTGCAGGTGGTGATGGCGGTGACGAGGTGTCCTCCAAGATTCCGCCGTCTTCTTAGGACGTGCCCTGCAATATGGCAGGAAAAATACTTTGCATCAATTCGGCCCCTGAGTGGGTCTGTAATTTAAACTTAAACTGCGTGTGAATGTTTCTGCACTATGACTGATCTGCTTGTGGCGGATCAGTGGAATGCTTTTGAACTCTTGCAGCTTGTTTTTATGAAGTGGTTTTATTGTGCGAAGAAACTGCCAGGCCTAGTTTTATGCAACTTGCAGTTTTTGACATGCCCAAAAAACAACACTGAATTTTTTTTTACGCGTAGGATTATGCGATCCGCCATCCGGCTCTCTGTGCTTGACTTTTTGTGAGATGGCGAAATCTTCGCACGAACAATCCGCTAGGGCGACGATACTTAATAGCAACCATCCAAAACCCTTAGCAGATGGCGGCTTAGATCGTCAAAAAGTCACTACTCGGGAATCCACACAGAAAACGTCGAATGAAGATCAAAACATAAAAAAGCTACGTGGACCGCTTATGGCGGATTTAAAAAAGACGCAAGTGCAAAGAACAATTGCGCAAAGGGTTCTATACGATCTAAATGAATAATAAAGGAGGGAAAAGACTCAGAAAAAATCAAGAGTGAACCAAATGCTTTATTTCATTGATCATATAGAGGTGCCTATTACATAGCTAGAGGAGTGCTAAGTGTAGAAAGGACGTAGCTGTGCGATGTTCCATGGACGATCTGTCTCATCGTAGATATCGTCAGGGTCTCTTCGTTTGCGCTTCTTACTGGGTCATTTATCTAGCTCACGAATATCAATGAGGTAGTAGGAGCCATTCAGTAGAGCTTTGCTGACGACGAAGGGTCCTTCCCAAGGCGGGGATAGCTTGTGGGACTTCTGCTGTTTGAGGCATAGCACCAGGTCACCCTCTTTGAACGAGCATTGGCGAACTCGTCGGCTGTGATAGCGGCGGAGATTCTGCTGGTAGATGGCGGATCTCTGGGCTGCTAGGTCTCGTTCTTCTTCCAGCAGGTCCACAGATAATTGTCTGGACGCTTCTGCATCTTCTTCCTTGTAGGCCTCCACTCTTGGAGAATCGTACTGAACATCACTTGGCAAAATTGCCTCTGCTCCGTAGACTAAGAAGAAAGGGGTAAGGCCAGTTGATCTATTTGGCGTGGTCCGTAGACTTCACATCACAGATGGCAACCCCTCTGCCCAGGCTCCAGCTGCTCTATGTAGCGGTGCTTCTAGGCGTGGCCTGATCCCTGACATGACTAGTCCATTGGTCCGCTCAACTTGGCCATTAGACTGTGGATGTGCCACAGATGCTAGGTCAAGGCAGATTCCGTTGTGATGGCAGTATTCTTCAACTTCTCCCTGAGACAAATTAGTGCCATTGTCGGTGATGATGCTATGTGGGATGCCGAATCTAACCACAATGTCCTTGACAAATTTGAGGGCAGTTTTGCCATCAAGTTTTCTGATGGGCTTAGCTTCCACCCACTTCGTGAATTTGTCTACCACTACCAGGAGGTGCGTAAATCCCGAAGGTGCTATTTTTAGCGGACCCACCATGTCCAGCCCCCAGACTGCAAAGGGCCAAGTTATAGGAATCGTATGCAGTGTTGTGGCGGGCATATGGGTTTGCTTGGAGTACATCTGGCAACCGTGGGAGAGCTCCACAATACGATCTGCATCTGCCTTGGCTGTTGGCCAGTAGAACCCATGGCGGAATGCTTTAGCTACTAGGGATCTGGCGGCGGCGTGATGCCCATATTCGCCTTCGTGGATCTCTCTTAGTATTTCGATTCCATCCACTTGGGATATGCACTTCATGAAAACTCCTGAGGTGCTTCGTTTGTAGAGCTGGCCATCTATGATGGTGTACGCTTTGGCTCTACGCTCGATTTGTCTTTTTTGGACTTCGTCATCGGGAAGCTTCTTGTTTGTCAGATACTCCAGGTAGGGCTCTGCCCATGGCGGATTGCTAGGCAAAACCGCCATGACGGGAGAGCTTGCTAGTTCCGGATTTTCTGGATCCACCATCTTTACCGATGGTACGTGCAGATGCTCGAGGAATACGCCTAACGGAACTGCCTTACGGCTAGATCCTAGTTTGGACAAGGTATCGGCCGCCATGTTATCTTCTCGTCGTACGTGTTTTATGTCGTAGCCGAGGAAACTTTTAGCCATCTCATCCACTTCGTCTCTATATGCCGCCATGACTTTGTTCCGAGCTTTGTATGTGCCAGCCACCTGCTGAGCAACCAGGTCAGAGTCTCCACAGCACATGATGTGTTGTACGCCGATCTCCTTTGCGACACATAGCCCATGCAGTAAAGCTTCATATTCCGCGATGTTGTTGGTGGTGGGGAAGTGGATCTGGAGAACGTAGCTTAGCTCATCTCCCTTGGGAGATTTGAGTGTCACTCCAGCCCCCGAGCCGTGTAGCTGCTTTGACCCGTCAAAGTGCATCACCCAATGCTCTGGTTCTGGGATGGGCGTAGTTTCCTCTGCTTCCTTCCAATCCGCCATAAATTCCGCCAAAGCCTGGGACTTGATGGTGGCGCGAGGCTTATAGTCGATGTTGAAAGAGGCCAGTTCAATGCCCCACTTCGCAACTTGTCCTGTTGCGTCGCTGTTGTTGATGATGTCCTTCAGTGGGGCTTTGCTCACCACTGTGATCTTATGGTTATAGAAGTAATGCCTCAACTTATGAGAGGCTAGGAAAACTCCATATGCCAATTTTTGGTAGTGAGGGTAGCGCTGCTTGGATTCCGTCAGGACCTCGCTGACATAGTAGACTGGTCGCTGTACGCCATACTCCTGCGCTTCTTCCTTACGCTCTACCACCATGACGATGTTGACCACCCTGTTAGTTGCCGCCATGTATAGTAACATGGGTTCCTGGTCTTCGGGAGCCGCTAGGACTGGTGCAGTGGATAACACTCTCTTCAGATCCTTAAGTGCAGCGTCTGCCTCGTCGGTCCAGACGAATTCGTCTGATTTCTTCATCAGCTTGTAGAGTGGCAAAGCCTTCTCGCCAAGACGACTGATGAATCTGCTCACTGCTGCCACGCAGCCTGTGAGTTGTTGTACATCTTTTAGATCTATGGGCCAGGAGATGTTGAGGATTGCCTTGATCTTCTCCGGATTAACCTCAATTCCGCGGTGGGATACGATGAATCCTAGAAGTTGTCCAGCTGGTACCCTGAAGACGCACTTCGTGGGGTTAAGCATCATGTTGTACTTCCTAAGATTGTTGAAGGTCTCTTGCAAATCCGCTATAAGGCCATCTTGCTTCTTAGACATAACTGCGATGTCGTCCACGTATGCGTGGATGTTTCGTCCAATTTGATCCGCCAGGCACTTTTGCATAGTGCGCTGATACGTTGCTCCTGCGTTTTTCAGACCGAATGGCATTGTGACATAGCAATATGTGCCATAAGGTGTTACGAACGACGTAGCGAGCTGATCGGACTTTTTCATCTTGATCTAGTGGTATCCTGAGTAGGCATCTAAGAAACACAGCAGCTCCGATCCCGCCGTTGAGTCAATGACTTGGTCAATGCGAGGCAAGGGAAAAGGGTCTTTTGGACACGCTTTGTTCAGGCCAGTGTAATCTACACACATGCACAGAACTTTTGTGTTTTTCTTGGGAACTAGCACCAGATTTGCCACCCACTTAGTATGGATCACTTCCTTGATGAAACCTGCTTTCAATAGCTTGGAAATTTCCTTTGCTATGGCGCGACGTTTTTTCATCTCCGAAGCGTCTCATGGCTTGTCTTACTGGCTTCGAGCCAGGAATTATCTGCAGAGCGTGCTCGGCGAGCTCCCTAGGTACACCTGTCATGTCAGATGGCTGCCATGCGAAGATGTCCCGGTTCTCACGGAGGAACTCGACGAGCGCGCTTTCCTATTTGGGGGACAAATTTGTCCCAATGGAGGTGGTCATGGCGGCATCGCCAGTGACAAGTTCCACCTATTTTGTGTCGACCATAGGCTTGAAGGTGGGCGGGGAGGCGGAAATCTCCTGCTTGGATGCCAGCATCTCCGCGGGGTCCATAGCGGCATGGATTTCCTTGAACTCCTCACCGAAGAACACTGCCTCCGCGAAGGCGGCTTCTCCATCCTCGCACTCCTTTGCCTTTCTGAAACTGCCATAAACGGTGATTATGCCATCTGGGCCTGGCATCTTCAGCTGATTGTAGATGTAACATGGCCTAGCATGGAAGCTGTGGAAGGCAGGGCAGCCGAAGATCACGTGGTATGTACTTTTGAACGGGACTACTTCAAAGGTTATAGGCTCTTTATGGTAATTTTCCTCACTACCGAAGGCGACCTTGAGTGTGATGGACCCGAGGGACTTAGCTTGGCGACCAGGAACCACTCCATAGAAGGTGACCGCGCTATGGCGGAGTTGGGTTTTGGTAAGGCCAAGTTTTGTCAGTGTTTCCACGTACATGATGTTCAAGCTGCTGCCGCCATCCATTAAGCATTTGGAGAACTCGTAGCCGTCGATCACAGGGCATACCACCATGGCGTAATATCCCTCTGGGATGTGCTCTGGATGATCATCGCGGCTCCAGTGCACCGGTACCTCGGACCATCGGACGTACTGGCAGATTTTTGGCACGGTGGCGTTGAGGGAGCGCATAGCGGCTCTTTGTGCCTTAGCCGTGGGGGGTCCAAGGAATGTGTGGAAGGTACCTTTTTTATCCTTGATTGGGTTACCCTTGCCAGCGCCACCCTCTGCCTTTTTGGTGGGTTTGTGCGCAGGGTCTTCGTCCATGTCACTGCCATCCATGGACTCCTTGCCTTTGTCCGCTTTCCCTTTGCCACGGGGCCGTTGACGCCGGCTGCGCTTGAAGCCAGCTTCTTGATCCGCCTTGAGGTCATTGACAAACTTGCAGTTCCGGTTGGTGTGATTGCACTTTCCCGAAGCATCACGATGGGCGAAACATGGCATATCGCGGTATTCGTCGTAAGACACGGGGGCGGATGGCGCCGAAGTGGGAGTTGCAGAACTCCGCGGCTGGCCACTGCTAGTACCGCGTCCCCTGCCGCGCTGGTTGCTTTGGCCCTTGTCAGCGAAGGTTGTGGCCACCATATCCGGAGCCTGCTGCTCTTCTGGCGGATTCTTTCGTTTGTTGCTGCTATTCCGCTTTCTAGTGTTCTGGATGGCGGAAGCCTTCAGAGATTCGCGGGCGTCGTCGTCGGCAGCCGCGTAATTGCTTGCAATGGTGATCATGGAATTTAGGGTCAGTTTCCCTTCGTTCCTTTCCCGCAACAGGCGGTGGCGGAGCAGTTGGCCTCTCTCCAAACTGTCAATAAACGCGAGGATGGCGGATTCGTCGGTAACCCCTTCACAGGAGTTCTTCATATCTAGCCATCGTGCGAGGAAATTTCGGGAGGTCTCATCGTCGGCCCGTCGGCACCGTTGGAGGTCACCAATGTTATGGGGTCTCTTGTAAGTCCCCTTGAAGTTTTCGGTAAACGCAGTTTGCATATCGAACCAGGTTTGGATGGAGTTTTCCGCCAAGTCATTGATCGACTGCCTCGCAGTGCCGGATAGCATCAGGGGCAAATAGCGAACAGCGACATTGGGTGATCCCCCGGCGAACTGTACTACGTTGAAGTAGTCCTGTAGCCAAGTCAAAGGCCTATCGACTCCATTGTACTGGCGGATATTTTTCTCGATCTTGAACCCATGCGGGATGGGCTCATCACGAATCCGTTGTCCAAAGCACTTTGGGCCGAGGAAGAAGGCTGTTTGAGACTTGGCAATCTCGTTTAGATGGGTACGGGTGTCGTAGGGCTTCTGGTCCGGCGGATCCTTGCGAGAGTTGCATGACCTTGCTGGCCCGCCACCACCACCGCCGCCGCCATGGGGGCTCCCTGGTGGGGATGGCGAAGGGTCACGCCGTCGTTTACTCTCGCCGTCCTGCGACTGATCTTTGTAGCTACGACGGCCTCCTTCTGTTCTTCGTGGAGATGGATCATCGTCATGGCGGTGGGAGCCTTGCCCTTTGTCATCGTGGTGGCGAGTGGAGCGATGCTTGTCCTTGTCGCCGCCACGGTGTGCGTCGTCGTCATGGCGAGATCGGTCCCTTCTCTTGGATCCGCCGTCTCTGCTTGTTTCCCGTCGTGGCGGATCGTCTTTGCGTCCAGCGTCACGGCTTCGTCCTCGCTTGCCATCATTGTCGCGTATGACAATCCCTCCCTTTGGGACTTCGAACGTCTTATACTTTGATGGCGGCATGTTGGTCTTATGGCGAGGAGCAGCATTGTCTTGTTGGTATCCGTAAGCAAGGTAATTCTTGTGGGGTGGCGATGGATTTCTCTGTGGGCCTTTGCCATTTGGTCTGTCATCGGAGGATATTGGGATGGCGTTCGCCCGGTTGCGTGCTTCTCTTCTTCGGATTTCTGAGGATCCGGTATGAGATTCGTTGTCAGGGCGCGTACCATAGTTGCCAGCCCCCCGAGCTTTAGAGGGAGTGCTGGACCTGCATAGGGCGGGATCAGATTCGAGCCATCGTGACGACGTAGCCTTATCCTGCTGCACTAATGCTTTGGTCATTAGTTTCACCGCCGTCTCTAGGGCTGCTGGACTCTTATTATGCTCCAATAGCTCCTTTGTAGCCACAATATTCTCAATGGGCGTAGCCCTGACTTCATCGCGGTTTTTATCCACATATGGCGGATTCTTGATGTACATCTTGGCCAGAGTTTCCGCTATTGGTACGGTGAACTCAAGGTTTCATACCAGCTGCGGGTCGCCTCCCTCGGTTATCTGGTTCTGGATGAGAGTAACATACTTCTCCTCCGTGTTCCTTGCGCGCTTCAGCGTGTCTTGAGCTTTAGCAATGTCGCCATCAAGCTGCTGGCCCATCTTCTCGACTCGCTTTGCTTCCTTGAGGAGTGCTCGCCTCTTCTTCTCGAGATCGTTCACATCTCTGACATAGTCAGGGGTGATTGGATCTGCTAGAGTTCCGTAGGCGACCTTATCCAGCGGGGTCGTGAAATCTTCTGGGTGCTGGTCCTCGGGGATGGCGGGTTGCAGAGGCCTGGGTCCGCCGTGAATCTCAGGAAGTTGCTCCGTGGTGGGATTGGCGGCTGGTGGCGGGTTACCCTGCTCTTTGCCGGCATCTCCGTCGTGGGCTGCCTGAGATGGCGGATCACCGGTTGTCTGCCCAGCATCATCTCCTTTGTTGGTTACGAACACCTGCTTGGCCGCTGCTTGCTGCTCTTCAAGTGTCTGCTGCGCCAATTCCACCTCGATTTTTCTCATGGCGGCGTCGTAATGGTCAGAATCATAGCCCTTGCTGTCCCAGTCATCCGATTCACCACTTTCGTTAAGTGCCTCAAGGATGGATTCACCTGGGCTATCTTCTCCATTGGAGGTAGATCCCGAAGTGATGCCTGTGAACGCAACAAGGCAGTACCGTGGTGTTTCACAACGGTCTTCACAACGGTCTTCCACCACTTCCTCTACCTCTAGGGCGGGCTGGGTGGGATTATTTTTCAGGTCCGATCTAGGCAACTTGGAAAGTTCCAGGTCAGACGAGTCCTCCTCCGTATCCAGCTCGGAAGCGGTCCGTTTGGGGATTTCAGCCATACCGATCCGCCGGAAATTGGTTTCTGTGGCGGGGGTAGGGTTTGTCTCTCCAATGAAGATGTGGATATCTCCAATCGGAACGACGGTGAATCGAGCAGGGTCTTCTCTAGCCGGCACCCAGAGGTTATCCGCTGGGATGATGGGGAAGCCGGAATCATAGAGGACGCGCCCGATGGCGACGGTGTCGCCGATGCCTGCAAAGGCGGATCCCGCCTGGATCCGCGCTCCAGACGCACTTAGCCCCACGGTGGCCGCCAACTGTCGTGGTTTCGTCAACAGATCTGCCATAGGGGTAGGGATATGGCGGTTTGTGGAAGGGGGTGAACACGGAGGAGCGATCCGGGACGGTGGTAGCACGAGTTTACCCAGCTTTAGATCCCGCGACGGTGGCGAGATCCTACGTGCGGCTATAATTCACTATATGGCAACAAGTGCTCGATTACAATGATGAGGTTGGCTGTTTTGCTATGCGATTGGCCGTATGACTAGAACGTGCCTCAAGGGCTGCTCCACGCCGGGCTTATAAAGACGCCTGGCGTGGGCTAAACGTTGGTACCGGAGCGGATACAACTTGGAGTCCTAGACTAAGTCCTATGCGTGTACTGCAAGGTAACCCGCCATGGGCCTATCTCCGGGCCCGCCATGGGCCTGTCGTCGGTGGTCCGCCATAGGCCTGTCTCCGGATCCGCCATGGACTTGTCTAAGGAATCGCCATAAGCGCCTGCGTCCAGTACCGCCGTGGTAATTTCAGCAACTGGGCCGCCCGGTATGGCGAATCTGCCATACCACCCCTGATGGGCCACCCTGGCTTGCTGATTCAGGACTACGTCGCTGGTATACCTATTTGGTATATCCCCAACAATGCCCTTGAGCATATGAATGTTGTTTTCTCCCTAGTAGTAACAGCACATCTACAACCTTAGAGGTTTCTGTCACTCCCCCAGGTTAAATAGAGGCATGAACCCACTATCGAGCATAAATACCCCCTCTTGGAGTCACTAGCAACTACTCGGCTAAGATAGCTACTAACAACGGAGAGCATGCAAGATCATAAACAACATAGAGATAACAAAAGATATATTTCAGTACATCAACTCAATCATAACACCAATCGGATCCCAACAAACCAAACATGTAGAATTACATAACGGTGATCTCAATCATGTAGGGCAGCTCATGAGATCTAAACATGAAGCATATGGTGGAGAAGACAACCATCTAGCTACTGCTATGGACCCATAGTCCAAGGTAGACTACTCACTCATCGCTCCGGAGGCAAGCATGGTGATGAAGAAGACCTCCGGTGGCGATTCCCCTCTCCGGCAGGGTGCCGGGAAGAGCTTCTGGACCCTCCCGATCTTCGGGTCGATGGCGGCGGCGGATCACGATGTGTTCTGGAAAAGTGATCGGGTCCTTAGGTTTTTCCCGTCGGGGGGTCTTTATAGGCGAAGGGGCGATGTCAGAGGTGGAGCCAGGCGGCCTCACACCATGGCAGCGCGGCCAGGCCCTGGGCCGCGCCAGCCTGGTGTGTGGGGCCCCTGTGGCCCCCCTCCTACTCTCCTTTGGATCTCTGGAAGCTCCCGGACAAAATAAGACTTCGGATCTCTGGAAGCTCCTGGACAAACATGTAATAAAAATTTGATAAGTTTAGACTAGAGAATATCATTACCCACCTTCATATCCTCGACAAATGATGGAAAACTTCCAATTGCCATCATTGTCACAAATGTTGATGTATACATAAGCATGGATGCTCGTGCCTAAAATTATCAAAATAATAAGAGAAGTAAGTCCTTAGTTAGTACTCATTGCTGGCGCTTATCTATTATCTGGATTCGGAATCACCACTTACTTGAATTGATGCATAATTGTAGCCAACATTGAAGAAAATGGTCCCAATGGTTAGAAAAAGTCCAATGTAGATAGCAAAGCATAACCAGTAATATCCTATGTCTCTGTACATGTTAATCATTGATCTTTTGGTTAGCACAATTGACTTGGTCAAGAACGTTGCTTGCCATTGCTGAATTATAGACGTACCCTGTAGAAACATAAATCATATAGAACGAAAAACATAAAAGTGAGTCATATGTACTCCTAGAGCCCACATGACCCTGCAAGAAATGCATCCAATCTTCATCGAGATAAAGAAGAGGCCTTCTTAATTGTTCTGCTTACTTCCACTTCAGATCTGAAAGTACTAAGAGATCCGAAAGATGCCATTAAGGTTTGGATTACTTTGGCAGCATGTGGCATATCTCCATTAGATCCTTCCTCTGATTCCTGTGCAAACATGATTTATAGGACTTCAAACTCATGTCACATTAAATATTATAACAAAAAAATCTAAAACCTCAAGAGATCAATTTTATACCTCAAAGTCTATGTTTATCATTCTTAAGAAATGGTCGGATGGATTCCTCCTCATTGGGCATGGGAATCCATTAGAAGCAAAGAACTACAAGTTACACAAATGAGTATGAGTAAGTTTGGTACACATTATAGAGATAACATTTTCAATAATAAAATAAAACAACATGACCCTTCAAGACCCCACATACATATCCATGCAAGCCCACTGTCTTAGCGAACACAACTATACATGAAGGAGATCGAGATAAATCTTAGATACATGTGTATGTGTGTGTAGTTGTCTCACAAGCAACAACATATGCTGCTTTAGTTAGAAACATAAGCAATCCTTAGTTTAAGTACTCCCTCTATCCTAAAAGAATGTCAAAGATTTATCTAAATTTGGATGTATCTATACACTAAATCTCCAACAGGTTTAGTATGACTCCATCCCTATTTATTTTTAGATATGTTGTTTTGGTCTTTGCATGACTAGTTTATTCCCTATTTTTATCGTAATAATTTATCTAATGTATTCAGAATTAAATCTTATAAAATTGCTCATATATTCAACAATTGCACGTCACATTCCTCTTGTAAACAAAAATTTAGTTAATTACTGTATATATAACGTTGATCCATATTTCACCTGATCACGCCACACATGGGGTCATTTTGTATCGACATACCGTGGATACCTTATCCAGCCACATTTGTCTATCTCATTTGGCTAGTAAAACTTTCTTTACTTTTTTGCTATTTTCTCACATTATATTATAATTATGTATATGTTTAGCAAACCACATAGACTCGTAGTCTCAAAGAGCATGATTTATATTGTGATTCAGACCAAAACATTGTGCTAGATATCCGGATATCCGGAATAGAGCCCGAGCTCCATGGAGCCCCTTCTCTTTCAAAATTTGAAAAAAACGTTTTGAAAATTCAAAAATTTGAATAAATTATTCTAGATGTCGACAATGTTAATATTGTTACGGATATGCTTGTAATAATGATAAATATGGCAAAAAACGATAGTCAGATCAGCAGGCTTATTCCACATTTTGTTGATGGGGGGAGGGGGTGTCAATCCTCCAATATGCGGATGATACGATTATATTTCTATAACATGATTTAGAAAAGGCTCTAAATATGAAACTAGTTTTATGCATCTTTGAGCAACTTTTGGGATTAAATATTTAACTTTCATAAGAGTGAAATATATTGTTTTGGGAAAGCTAAGTCAGTTGAGAATGATTATAAACAATTGTTTGGTTGCGAATCGGGAAATCTCCCTTTCAAGTATTTCGGGATTCCGATACATTTTAGGAAGCTGGAAAATGGGGAATGGAAACTGGTAGAGGACAGGTCTAAGATAAAATTGAGTAGTTGGATTGGAAAGTTGCTGTCCTATGGGGATATGTTCATTCTTATTAATTTGGTTCTTACGAGTCTCCCAATGTTTCTCTTGTCATTTTTAGAAATTCCGGTTGGGGTGAGGAAGCGACTAGATTTTTTAGATCAAGGTTTTTTGGCAAAGCGATGGGCACAAAAGAAAATATAGATTAACCAAATAGAACATTATGTGCCGACCCAAAGATCAGGGAGAATTAGGAATATAAATCTCAGAAAAAAATGCTTACTTGCCAAATGGCTATATAAAATTCAAAATGGGGAAGGAGTATGGCAAGAATTACAGAGAAACAAGTATCTCCATTCAAAATCTCTTTCCCAAGTGACTATAAAACCTTCAGACTCACCTTTCTGGAAGGGAATATGGAGGTCAAAGAAGAGTTTTTTGTAGGGGCTCTCTTACTGTTGGTGATGGAGAAGATACTAGATTTTAGAGGACACTTGGCTAGGAACAAGTCACTGGATCATCAATACACCTCTCTGTATAATATCGTGCAAATAAAAGGAGTGTCTATAGCCAGTGTGCTGAACCAAAATCCCCTTATTATTTCTTTTTGCCGCACATTAGGACACAATCGAGTGAGCTTGTGGCTGCAACTAGTGCAGCGACTTCTTCAAATTCAATTAAATGACAAGAAAGTCATTTTTGTGTTGGGATTGACTTCTTCCGATATCTTCTGTGTTAAGTCAATGTATCTAGATCTTCTAGATGATGATACAAAATATCTAAAGAAATAGTTTTGTTAAATGAAAGTGCCACTAAAGATCAAGATTTTTATGTGGTTTCTTCATCGGAAAGTTATTCTAACTAAAGATAACTTGATAAAGAGAAACTGGAATGGCAATGACTCATGTTGCTTTTGCGATAATAAAGAATCCATACAACACTTATTTTTTGAGTGTCCTCTCGTAAAATAATTTGGCGTATCATTCATATGACGTTTGGCTTGGAACTGCCTAGAACACTACTAACCATTTTGGAAATTGGCTCAAGGGCATTCCGAAGAAGGATCTTATTTAGATTAGAGTGGATGTTTGCACGATTATTTGGACAATTTGGAATACAAGAAATGACTTTATCTTTAACAAGAAATAAAACTCTAATTTTTGTAGGTTATCCCTATGGATATCCACTAGATCCGTATATGGCCTTATCTCCAACAAGAGAAGCAGCGGGAGGTGATGGATTCTGCGTGCAACTATTTGGAGATGGTAGCTCAGGATATATTCAACGGGTGCAGCTGACAGTCGCATAATAGAATTAGCCATTGATGTATCATCGAACTTGTATTATCTTTAATTTCTTTGGCTCATCCACGTGATCACTTTGTGCGCCCCGTGAATTGGAAGACTTGATTTTCATTGTTTGTGGACACATAATAAGTTAAATAAAGGTCATATGCATCATTTTGATGCAGAGGCTAGGGCTTTTCCTATTTTAAAAAAAGACGTCGGCAATGTTGTACTTTACCAATCTTAAAATGTAAACTCTAAATAACTTATATTCGGGGCTAGCAAATATAACAAAAGCTGACAAATTTGATAGTTTTCAGATTCTGCACTATCACTACTTAAGATGTCAGATTTTGTCTTTTTGTATAGCACCGGGTATAAGGTATTTTGAGTTGAGATTTTACACACCGTTAAGTGTATCATTATCGACAACTAAGTATGTTTTTCAGATTTTTTTAAATCTTTTAAATATTTTTTTTTATTTTTTGGCTCCATGGAGTCCGAGCTCCATTTTATCCACGCCCGTTAGATATGCATTAAGCTAGGGAGTATCTATTTGGCATTCGACAGTTTTTCTTTTCGGCAACATCCGAATTATCTGTTGAATACTGTAGCAGCACGTCTCGTGGTCGACCTGCAGTCAAACAGTAAAATTTGTTTTCTTTCCGGTTTTTTATTCCAGTCCTCTGTCTTGCACGTAGCCTAAAGCTTGCCCCTCGCAGAAATAAAATCCCGTGCCCAGGGGGTATGAGCACCTTCTTGCATCGCACGACAAAAGAATACACGAGCACCTTTAAGTGAACAGTAAACAGGAACTAGTGCTTGCATATAACTATTGAAAATTGTAACTGTCAAATTTTAGAAAAAACAGAGAATGTTAGCGTTTTAATTTATAGTGTGTTTATATCACAGCCTGCAAACATACATTGGATTTATAAAGAATTACAGTGTGTTTATAGTCTGTAAATATAGTAGATTTTACATAGTATACACAGTGTGTTTACAGCCTGTAAAAAACAGTGGATTTACCTAATATTTTCCTAGGATTTACATAGTATTTATGGTGTGTTTACAACTCATAAAATACAGTGGATTTATATAGTATTTACAGTGTGTTTACAACCTGTAAAATATACAGTGGACTTACCTAGTATTTACCTAGGATTTACATCGAAGTTACCTCGAGAGGCGACGGACTGCGCCCTTGCGACGACTGCCTCCCCGGTCCGCACGGTGCGGAAGGGCGTGACGACCACAAGAAAAGCACGCTCCCGCCCGGCAGCTGGTCACCGGCGGCAAAATCTACCCTTCCGCCTTCTCTCTTCACCGTGAAGTTCCTGTACTGTTGAAAATTGGAAGCAATGAAAAAAGACCTGATGTCCACTCGCGCAAGAGACAGAACAAAACTGGAAAAAGAAACCGGAGGAACAGCGCAGCGGACATGAAAACCAATAGCTGAATAAACCGAGTGAGAAAAATAAGAACAAAACAAGCGATAGAGTCCTAACACAAATCAACGGAGAAAAATTCGATAGTTGTTGAACTGGAAAACAGCCGGCTGTTAAATACTCAAACATCAAAATACACCGTCCTTCCCTTAGCCAACAAGCAAAGACCATGGAAGAGCTCGAACACTTCCGAGCTCGGCTGGTGGATGGCGGCGACGACCGTCGTCCCACCCCTTAGGGCGATCCCGGCGATGCGGCTCATGACATGGTACGACGCGGCGCTGTCGAGCCCGCTTGTCGGCTCGTCGAGGAAGATGAGCGCCGGCGACGCCAGCAGCTCGATGCAGATGCTCACCCGCTTCTGCTGGCCACCGCTGATGCCCTTGCGCGCACGGCCGCCGATCCGGGTTTCGGCTACCGCGGCGAGCCCCATCTGCTTGGTAGCATCGTCGGCGCGCGACTAGCTGCTTCTCCCGAGGGAGACATGGAGTCCGGCAGCTGGAGCTGTGCCGATCGAGTAGCGCACGGTCTCCGCCACCGTCAGCGTCGTCATCAGCACGTTCTCTTGGGTCACGTACGCCTACAGTGATTGCATGTATCATGTGCATTTGGTTGGAAGTTAGAGAAGTTATTATTAGGGAATTATACGCAAACATCAAAGCCTAATTTACATCTACATCGGACGTTAGGGCAGCTTACGGAGGTGCCAAATGCAAGCTTCTCACGCCGACCATTAATCAAGATGTCCCCTCTCCCTTTAATGTTCGGCCCAAGTCGTCCTGTCACTAGTGGGGACAGGGCCTCTAGTCCCAGTCCGTAAGGGGTTTTAGTCCCGGTTTGTCAACCGAGACTTCAGAAGCGGGACTAAATGTTAAATCTTTAGTCTCGGCCCTGTTACGAGCCGGGACTAGAGGGTCTCCACGTGGGCGTCTTGGAGCGCCCTTAGGGACAGGCCCTTTAGTCCCGGTTTGTAACACGGACCGGGACTAAAGAGCATCTATAGATATTGTTTTGTTTTAGGATTTTAGGGTTTAGGTGTTCGGGGGAATTATTTTTGTTGTATTTTATTTTATTTCTTTCTTCATTTTAATTTTTTTTTCATATAATTCTACGCATACATGTTAGTGCATATATATGTAAGATAACTTATCTTACGATCGAGTATATATATACAATTATATGGAGATCACAATTACCGGAACTAGAGCCCGTCTATTCGATTACATGGACCAACATTAATAATGGCCCCTAGCTACACTAAATCTTCCTTTATCATCTACAGCTTCTGTCCTCAAAAAGGCCACTAGCTCCTCTGCAACAGCAATCGCGCGTTGCTCTGGTAGGTACTTCTCCCGCGTGGCCGTGAACTATATAAGAAGAGGAGATCAATATGAATGTCAATCATGATAACAAAGAATGACGGGTAAAAATAGAGGTGTGAATATGTATTGCTTACGTCGTATCTGTAATCCTTATGCTCAGAGGTAAACGTGCGAATGAACTCGCAAACGTAGTATCCACATAGATGCGTCCCCTGTGGCTGCTGGTCACACTTTACGAGAATGGAATATAATCAAAATAATAATCTAGCATCATAAATGTATTGAAAATAGAAGTATCTCGTACTACTTATCTGAACCGCTCTAAAGGTCAGCTTCTTATGAGAGATACCGTCAGTCACGCACTTGAACCGCTTTCAAACCCTGTCCGACAAGGAAAATGGTTTGCTAAGTTTTTCATTACTTGATATCTCAGAAAATCATCGAAAGAGACCGATATAGCGCAAGAATGATTGAAATTACCCTTGGAGCATGTCCTACAGGCTTTGGAACTGTTCCATGTTTCTCGATAATGGGTCGAAGACATCAACTCTTCCCTTATCAATTTGAATGTCCAACAGAATCCAGTGGTAGCTGCACATGTATATATATATGTCAGTAACTTATCAATTACACTTATAAGTGAATGGACAGAACAGAGTAAGACCCTCACTTGAAGTTGTATGGAAACAGTATGTGGTCACAGAAATTTTGATCCGTTAGAAACCTTAGAAGGTTTTCCTCCGTCTCCCTGGGGTTATCAGTTAGCGTCTTTATATGTATTTTATCTGGGTCAATAAACCCAATATTTATGATGTTCCTACTTTTACAGACCAGGATCTTCATTCTGCATAATAGAGTTCAAAAGGATATAGTGATGATAATTACATGCAATGAATTGAAATAACTGAACAAGTTATATATAGACAATGAATTTAAAAAATTACAGACAATAGCAACTCATGAGAGATTTGTCGAGGGCGTCGCAATTATACATCTGGAAGAGTTCGTCAAAGTCGACATGGATCTCTTTGGGTCGGCCGTAGTACTCCCATGGGACACGCGCCACGATCATTATTCTCCCATTCTTTGCTTCATTCATGTACCATGCATGCAAGTAACGCATATTTGTTGGGAGATCTTCCAACCTTTCTTTGCTGACCAAAGGCCCTCCCATGACAAATTTAGGCTTAGGGGCTACAACAGCCTTGGGAAACCTCTCGTCTTGGGAAGCCAGAACGTCTTCAACACTCATACCCCATTTATCCGCCCACTTCTGTGCTATTTCCAAACTTTGCCCCTGCACCCGAGAGGGAACATTCTCGGATAACACCCTGAGGCGTGGGATCGATTGTGAAAGGACATGTTCCTTGCTTTCAGTTTTTGGGTGTTTGATCACAATACAAGGAATTTAACCTTGTGCTGAGCTTTGCAGGAATTCTACAGGTATTGCACAAGACTGATGGTGAAGAAGTGTGGGAATGGGGACTGCTGTAGAAAGGCTTGAAATCACCCAAAGGAGAGAAAATTCTAGGGCCGGAAATTCTATTTCAGGGCCGGAAATTCCGCCCCAGGGCCGGAATTTCCGGCCCTGAACAAAATTTCTGGGGGCCGGAAATTTCATAATTTCTGGCCCTTCGAAATTTGGCTAAGTCCTTTACGAAACGTTGTGGTGCAACGTGCAGTAAGGGGGCCGGAAATTCTGGTTTAGCAGAATTTCTAGGGGCCGGAAATTTCATAATTTCCGGCCCCCGAAAATTCGGCTAAGTCCTTTGCTAAAGGCCGTGGTGCAACTTTCAGTGAATGGGCCGGAAATTCTGTTAGAATTTCCGGCCCCCGCGATTTTCCGCTAAGTCCCTTAACTCAAGCTGTGGTGCGACCTTCAGGAAAGGGCCGGAATTTCTGGCCGGAAATTCCATTTTGGAATTTCCGGGGGGGGGGGGGCGGAATTTCCGCCCCCAGGCCGGAATTTCCGCCCCCAGGCCGGAATTTCCGCCCCCAGGCCGGAATTTCCGCCCTTAGTGGACCCCGGAAATTCCGCCCCCTGGCCAGAATTTCCGGGGAAAGTTTTCTCCAACGGCCACATTTCGAGCCAGCCTATAAATAGTCGTCCCTGCTACTCGTGTGATGGCGCCAGAAAAGAACTGTGGCGTTTAGTTGACGTGGGAGCAGTATGTCCTTGTGCGTGGTGATGACCAGCCCGTTGGGAACCCCAAGAGGAAGGTATGATGAGTGTAGCGGCTAGTTTTCCCTCAGTTAAGAAACCAAGGTATATCGAACAGGAGAAGAGAGACGGTGACGACTGAAGGTGTTTGTGGAACCTGCACACACACAAACAAATACTTTGTCCCCAACTTGCGATGAGGTTGTCAATCTC
The DNA here is from genome assembly GCA_007115705.1 of Dactylis glomerata. Classification (NCBI taxonomy): domain Eukaryota; kingdom Viridiplantae; phylum Streptophyta; class Magnoliopsida; order Poales; family Poaceae; genus Dactylis; species Dactylis glomerata. The sequence continues at coordinate 620,443 of QXEO01000103.1, forward strand.
ACCGGTTTGCTTGAAACAAAGGTTATGAGTGTATCGAGTGGAAAACAGTAGTAAAATGCTAGTAAAGTAAACAGTGCGGGAATAGTAAACAGGTGATTGCAATATGATTAAAATAGGACCGGGGTCCACAGTTCACTAGTGGTGTCTCTCCATAGATAAATAACATGCTGGGTAAAGAAATTACAGTTGGGCAATTGATAGAATAAAGATAACGTGATATGTCAAGAAGATCACTATGAGATTTACTCTGGGCATTACAACAAAATACATAGACCACCATCCAACTGCATCTATGACTAATAATCCACCCCCGGGGATATCATCCGAACACCCCAAAAGTATTAAGTTGCGAACAACAGACAATTGCATTAAGCAAAGTGTGTAATGTAAACAAAGCATATGCCCTTGAGCATATGAATGTTGTTTTCTCCCTAGTAGCAACAGCACATCTACCACCTTAGAGGTTTCTGTCACTCCCCCAGGTGAAATAGAGACATGAACCCACTATCGAGCATAAATACCCCCTCTTGGAGTCACTAGCAACTACTCGGCCAAGATAGCTACTAACAACGGAGAGCATGCAAGATCATAAACAACATAGAGATAACAAAAGATATAATTCAGTACAGCAACTTAATCATAAACACCAATATTCATCGGATCCCAACAAACCAACATCATAGTATTACATAACGGTGATCTCAATCATGTAGGGCAGCTCATGAGATCTAAACATGAAGCACATGGTGGAGAAGACAACCATCTAGCTACTGCTATGGACCCATAGTCCAAGGTAGACTACTCACTCATCGCTCCGGAGGCAAGCATGGCGATGAAGAAGACCTCCGGTGGCGATTCCCCTCTCCGGCAGGGTGCCGGGAAGAGCTTATGGACCCTCCCGATCTTCGGGTCGACGGCGGCGGCGGATCGCGATGTATTCTGGAAAACTGATCGGGCCCTTAGGTTTTTCTCGTCAGGGGGTATATGTAGGCGAAGGGGGGCTGTCAGAGGTGGAGCCACGCGGCCTCACACGGGGCTGGCTCGGCCAGGGGCCAGGCCGCGCCGCCCCTGTGTGTGGGGGCCACGTGGCCCCCCTCCGTCAGGTCTTCGGATGTTTGGGAGCTTCCCCGTGAAATATGACTTCAGGAACTTGTTTCGTCCAATTCCGAGAATATTTCCTGTGTATCACTTCTGAAACACAAAAACAGCAGAAAACAGGAAACTGGCACTGTGGCACTTCGTTAATAGGTTAGTTCCGGAAAATGTATAAAAGTACCACTAAGTGTAACGAAACAATAGGCAAATGGTGTAAAAACAAGCATGGAGCATCAAAAATTATAGATACGTTTGAGACGTATCAAGCATCCCCAAGCTTAACTCCTGCTCGTCCTCGAGTAGGTAAGTGATAACAAAAGAATAATTTTTGAGGTGACATGCACCTACACAATCTTGATCATATATGTAAGCATTGATGAGCTGGAATCAATAGAACTTAAAACATGGGCATGAAAGATATAATCATGACAATAAGAACTTAGCAACCATGTTGTAAACATGCAAATGAACACAAACAAAAGATCATGATAATGAAACAATGAAAGTCAAACGTGTGTTCTAATCATAAGGAAAAACATACAAATGGTTTTCAGCTTGTCCTTCAAAGAGAGCAAAACATAAATGCATAGGACACCTCAAAGTTTAAGAGGGCGACTAGATACAAGTAATTTAAGAACAAGTGAAACCAACAATATGAATCAATCAATGAACTTTGGGACAATGCATATCACACTAAGAATGACAACTATGCTCTCTTAATGGTGCATAAAGAAAGAAGGTGGTGACTCAACATAAAAGTAAAAGAAAGGCCCTTCGCAGAGGGAAGCAGTGATTTAAACATGTGCTAGAGCTTTTCATTTGTAAAACAGAGATAAAACTTGATTTTGAGAGGTGGTTGTCTTTGTCAACGACTGGCAATGGGGTTCTTACTATCTTCCATACAAAAATAAAGCAAGTTTTTGAGAGAGAGATTGGCACTTCGTGCTCTTTTTATAAAACTTGGCACTCCTCCCCACCTTTTCCTTTCACATACCATGGCTAACCGATTCCATCGGGTGCCCACCAACATTCACATTCATTGGAGGAGTGCCTTTTTTCTTTCTTTTTTTCTTTTTTTTTTCTTTTTGGAATAAACAATATGGAAGATAGCAAATCCGACCACTACGTCCCCATGAGCTGAAAACAGTGTCACAAAACGAGAAGTATTTTGAAGGTTTTTGAAAGGTAGCACACGAAAATTTTACTTTGGAATGGCTTACAAATACCATGCATAGGAATTTATAGTGGACACAATGGCAAACTTGGCTTTTAGGAGTTGGATGCACAAGTAGAGCTCATACTCAGTACAAGGTGAGGGCTAGCAAAAGACTGGGAGCGACCAACTAAGAGAGCAATAATGGCCATAATCATGCAAAGCGACAAAGCGACATTAAAAGAAGCATACGATGGCATCAAAAGTCAAAAACTAAATGATCATGAAGGCTAATGGCGACTTTGGAAGAGTCTAACATGTGTGAGCATGCGCCAAGTCAACCCAAATAAAGCATCAAGGAGAAAACCAAAATAATGCTTCCATACAATAAAAACAACGCATGATTTTTTTCAAAGGCTCATTAAGCAATCTCAGTTATTTGAGACAAGTCATGCTACAGCAAAACCACTAAGCATACTATCAAAAAGACATCAAGCATGACATGAAAAAGCCTAAGCCGCAGTCTACACAAGCTCCTTCTTGTACCACTATTTTGCACAAAGCTTTTTCTCTTTTCCAACACCATTTGAAAATTTTAAACACACCTCTTTTGATGAAAACCAATAAAGTTCAGAGGCAAAAATACACCTTGATGAAAAGATATGACAAGATCTGAACGCATATCAAGGCGAAAACGAAAACCAAAAGCAGTAGCAGAAAAAGTAGAATGCTCGATTAATAAGAGTGAAAACTAGAGCATTCTTTGCAAATGAAAACGAGTACATCTCCTCCAAAGGAAATTTGTTGGGGTCCAACCATTTATTGCAGCAAACAAACAAACTAAACAAACTAAGACAACTAAAACAACTGACGCTCCAAGAAAAACACATAGTGCATGAAGCAATAAAAATATAGTGTTTTGAAAGGTGACCTGATTTTTGCCGATGAAGAAGGGGTGCCTCGGGGGCATCCCCAAGCTTTGACGCTTGTACTTCTTGGATATTTCTTGGGGTGATGCATGGGCATCCCCAAGCTTGAGCTTTTTTCCATTCTTCAACTCATCTCATCATTCTCCAATCCCTACACTTGAAAACTTCCTTCATACAAAACTAAACACAATTCTATTAGCAACATTAGTGTAAGCATAAAATATATTCAACCTCTTTTAGCTTCAGGTTTCAACCCAAAACCACCACATATAAAGTATATACTACTGTAGCAACTTCCACAAGAGTTCCATGATCAAAAAGAACTCAAAAGAAAGCGATAAAGTGGCAAAAACAAATATTGGCAGAAATCTGTCAAAACTGGACAGCTGATAATGGACGAATTTTTGAGGGATTTTCTGTTGCTCAAATCAAAAAGTGTTCAACTAAGAAAAGTTTGGATATATCCTGGGGCATATGCACAAGAAATCGCAGGTCCAAAAGATAAACAGAGAATTTTCACGAATTTTTACGGTGCAGCACCGAAAACAGTTTCAGGACAGCAATAACCCCAAATCTTTACCTCACTCAAATTAGAGGCTTCTCTTGGCACAAAAACGAAATAAACAAGATAAGGAGCAGTCATTACAGTAGTAATGACTTCCAAGACTCAAATAAAAGAAAAAGTACTGAAAAGTAAACAATGGGTTATCTCCCAAGAGTGCTTTTCTTTAACGCCTTTGAGCTAGGCGCAGAAAATTGCGAATCAAGTAATATCAGATGAAGCATTAGGATCCACAGGAACAAAGAAATGAATACTATCCAATTGAGGCTTTGAGTACCCCTTATAGTCGCGCCTTGGTACACTATTTTCATCAAAAAGATTCTCAGGGCAAATCCAACTAAAATTTGTTTCCAAGGCATCATGAATTCCTGCAAGTTTACAGGGTATTGGCATTCTAGAATCTTTGTTGGGTGTACCAACAATTTCAACGGGCGAGCCAAGCTTATTAAACTTCTTAAAAACTTTCCTAGCTTCAATTGCAACCTCTCTAAACTATGTGCGCAAAGTCTCCAAGATAAAAGCTTTCTTTTCGGGATCCTCAATTTCATGAAGCTTGAGGAACATGTATTGCATATAAGGATTAAGACTAGCAAACCTAGCTTCTAACATGTGAACTAAATAAGCAGAAGCAACTTCATAACTAGGAGCTAACTCAACCAAAGACTTTTCCTCATCTTCATCATGCATACTAATATGATTAAAGAACTCCTCAATGTTACTTTTGCCAATAATCGACCCACTCCCTACAGAGAGGTCCTCCAGAACGAACTTAGGAAACGACATGATAAACTAAAGTAAAGAAATAACAACTACCAAGGATTCTAATTTTTTTGGGTTTTTGATAAAAAGCAATGCAGGTAAAATAAAATAAAGTAAAGCAAAACAAATAACAAAGTAAAGAATGTGTGTGCGAAGAACTCCCCTCGCAGAAGTCTTCTCTCTTCCCCGGCAACGGCGCCAGAAAAGAAGCTGCTACTCGTGTGATGGCGCCAGAAAAGAACTGTGGCGTTTAGTTGACGTGGGAGCAGTATGTCCTTGTGCGTGGTGATGACCAGCCCGTTGGGAACCCCAAGAGGAAGGTATGATGAGTGTAGCGGCTAGTTTTCCCTCAGTTAAGAAACCAAGGTATATCGAACAGGAGAAGAGAGACGGTGACGACTGAAGGTGTTTGTGGAACCTGCACACACACAAACAAATACTTTGTCCCCAACTTGCGATGAGGTTGTCAATCTCACAGGTTTGCTTGAAACAAAGGTTATGAGTGTATCGAGTGGAAAACAGTAGTAAAATGCTAGTAAAGTAAACAGTGCGGGAATAGTAAACAGGTGATTGCAATATGATTAAAATAGGACCGGGGTCCACAGTTCACTAGTGGTGTCTCTCCATAGATAAATAACATGCTGGGTAAAGAAATTACAGTTGGGCAATTGATAGAATAAAGATAACGTGATATGTCAAGAAGATCACTATGAGATTTACTCTGGGCATTACAACAAAATACATAGACCGCCATCCAACTGCATCTATGACTAATAATCCACCCCCGGGGATATCATCCGAACACCCCAAAAGTATTAAGTTGCGAACAACAGATAATTGCATTAAGCAAAGTGTGTAATGTAAACAAAGCATATGCCCTTGAGCATATGAATGTTGTTTTCTCCCTAGTAGCAACAGCACATCTACCACCTTAGAGGTTTCTGTCACTCCCCCAGGTGAAATAGAGACATGAACCCACTATCGAGCATAAATACCCCCTCTTGGAGTCACTAGCAACTACTCGGCCAAGATAGCTACTAACAACGGAGAGCATGCAAGATCATAAACAACATAGAGATAACAAAAGATATAATTCAGTACAGCAACTTAATCATAAACACCAATATTCATTGGATCCCAACAAACCAACATCATAGTATTACATAACGGTGATCTCAATCATGTAGGGCAGCTCATGAGATCTAAACATGAAGCACATGGTGGAGAAGACAACCATCTAGCTACTGCTATGGACCCATAGTCCAAGGTAGACTACTCACTCATCGCTCCGGAGGCAAGCATGGCGATGAAGAAGACCTCCGGTGGTGATTCCCCTCTCCGGCAGGGTGCCGGGAAGTGCTTCTGGACCCTCCCGATCTTCGGGTCGACGGCGGCGGCGGATCGCGATGTATTCTAGAAAACTGATCGGGCCCTTAGGTTTTTCTCGTTAGGGGGTATATGTAGGCGAAGGGGGGCTGTCAGAGGTGGAGCCACGCGGCCTCACACGGGGCTAGCGCGGCCAGGGGCCAGGCCACGCCGCCCCTGTGTGTGGGGGCCACGTGGCCCCCCTCCATCAGGTCTTCGGATGTTTGGGAGCTTCCCCGTGAAATATGACTTCAGGAACTTGTTTCGTCCAATTCCGAGAATATTTCTTGTGTATCACTTCTGAAACACAAAAACAGCAGAAAACAGGAAACTGGCACTGTGGCACTTCGTTAATAGGTTAGTTCCGGAAAATGTATAAAAGTACCACTAAGTGTAACGAAACAATAGGCAAATGGTGTAAAAACAAGCATGGAGCATCAAAAATTATAGATACGTTTGAGACGTATCAGTCCCCTACCTCAGATCTGGTTACCTCGTCCACACTCTCTTTCCTCCATTGGTGCTGAGCTTCAACTCCGTAGATCTCCTTCCCTAGCCAACCAAATCCTCCAAGACTTCGTAGATTGGGAGAGGACCCATAGATCTACAATCCCATTGAAGTAATCAGTGTTTGCTTCACTCCTCCTCCGTGGACCTTGCCTTAGGCAAGAGAGGTCACCTCAAAGCTTCCTCCGTGTAAAAGCTTTGTGGTTGTTCTTGTTGGGAGCCTCCAATTGAGTTGTGGAGTTGTGCCCCAACCTCTGTGTAAGGGTTTCGGTCGGTACCCCCAATACCACCGCTTAGTGGAAACGAGCTAGCCTCCGTGGCTTTCTCACTGGAGAACAAGGTGAGCCTCCGTGGCGTTGGTGGACTCCGTGTCGCCACACCTCTCCAACGTAGACGTACTTCCCCTCAAAAGGAAGGAACTACGGGAATACATCCTTGTGTCTTCGGCTTCCGCTTTACGGTCTTTTCTTACCCTTACTTGCTTCGTGTTTACTCCTTTCACTCTCGTTCACTTGCTTGCTTGTCACATAGGAAATTCACCTAGTTGCACATCTAGAGAATTTCGTTTTGTGTCAAGCCTTAAATTTGAAAAAGGTAAAATTTTGTGTAGTGCCTATTCACCCCCCCTAGTCGCCCGTGAGATCCTTTTCAATTGGTATCAGAGCCTAGTGCTCTTTGATTGGGCTTAACCGCCTAAGAGATCATGGGCGAAGAGGAACCCGCCACTAAGGCGGATTTTAATAACATAATGACTCGCATGGATGCTATGATGGCAGCCATGGAAAGCCAAAAATCTCAACTTGATGCTCTCACTAGTGGAACATCAAGTACCACTCCACCAACTCCGGTTGACACCTCGGGTAAGGATAAGCCATCCTTAAGCGAGAAAGATCCGGAGAAGGATGGGAATGAGAACAACGAGGATCCCCCCAAGAAAGATGACACCTCTCGGGGACATAGCATGGAGGTTCCACATCCTACGAGCTATGTCTCCGGAAGGCACCTTCAAATGCCACACCTTGCCTCATGCGGCCCACCGCCACCACTTGATGCTTCTAGCTTTGCCAATTGGCAAGATAACATGCGCTCTCACATAAACTTTGTGTCTATTGAGCTTTGGAGGATCATTGAGCAGGGTTTTCATCCAACTTCCAAGGACTTGACCAACTTGCTACCTTGGAAGCAAATCGACAAGCAGCTCAATGCCTCCGCCTTGCATCTCATTCACATGTCTCTCACCGAGAAGGACAAGGCGTTCGTCCGCAACATCTCTTCCGCCAAGGAAGCTTGGGATGTGATACGTCTCAAACGTATCTATAATTTTTGATGCTCCATGCTTGTTTTTACACCATTTGCCTATTGTTTCGTTACACTTAGTGGCACTTTTATGCATTTTCCGGAACTAACCTATTAACAAGTGCCACAGTGCCAGTTTCCTGTTTTCTGCTGTTTTTGTGTTTCAGAAGTGATACACAGGAAATATTCTCGGAATTGGACGAAACAAGTTCCTGAAGTCTTATTTTACCCGGAAGCTTCCAGAGATCCGAAGAGGAGTAGGAGGTGGGCCACCAGGGGCCCACACACAGGGGTGGCGCGGCCAGCCCCTGGCCCGCGCCACCACCATGTGAGGGAGCCTGGCTCCACCTCTGACATCGCCCCTTCGCCTATAAAAGACCCCCCGACGGAAAAAACCTAAGTACCCGATCAGATTTCCAGAACACATCGCGATCCGCCGCCGCCGTCGACCCAAAGATCGGGAGGGTCCAGAAGCTCTTCCCGGCACCCTGCCGGAGAGGGGAATCGCCACCGGAGGTCTTCTTCATCGCCATGCTTGCCTCCGGAGCGATGAGTGAGTAGTCTACCTTGGTCTATGGGTCCATAGCAGTAGCTAGATGGTTGTCTTCTCCACCATGTGCTTCATGTTTAGATCTCATGAGCTGCCCTACATGATTGAGATCACCGTTATGTAATTCTACATGTTTGGTTTGTTGGGATCCGATGAATATTGGTGTTTATGATTAAGTTGCTGTACTGAATTATATCTTTTGTTATCTCTATGTTGTTTATGATCTTGCATGCTCTCCGTTGTTAGTGGCTATCTTGGCCGAGTAGTTGCTAGTGACTCCAAGAGGGGGTATTTATGCTCGATAGTGGGTTCATGCCTCTATTTCACCTGGGGGAGTGACAGAAACCTCTAAGGTGGTAGATGTGCTGTTGCTACTAGGGAGAAAACAACATTCATATGCTCAAGGGCATATGCTTTGTTTACATTACACACTTTGCTTAATGCAATTATCTGTTGTTCGCAACTTAATACTTCTAGGGTGTTTGGATTGATATCCCCGGGAGTGGATTATTAGTCATAGATGCAGTTGGATGGTGGTCTATGTATTTTGTTGTAATGCCCAGAGTAAATCTCATAGTGATCTTCTTGACATATCACGTTATCTTTATTCTGTCAATTGCCCAACTGTAATTTGTTTACCCAGCATGTGCTATTTTATCTATGGAGAGACACCACTAGTGAACTGTGGACCCCGGTCCTATTTACATCATATTGTTATCACCTGTTTATTTTCTCGCACTGTTTACTTTACTCGCATACTATATTGTTTTCCACTCGATACGCTCATAACCTTTGTTTCAAGCAAACCGGTGAGATTGACAACCTCATCGCAAGTTGGGAACAAAGTACTTGGTTGTGTTGTGTGCAGGTTCCACGTTGCAGCTAGCAAGCAAAGCTTGGACGAGGCGCCATATATAAATTGTCCGCTGCTGTCGCAAACTAGCAAGCATCACCTTCAGTCGTCATTGTCTCTCCTCTCCTGAACGATATTAAACCTTGGTTTCTTAACTGAGGGAAAACTAGCTGCTATACTCATCACACCTTCCTCTTGGGGTTCCCAACGGGCTGGTCATTCACCACGCATCAAGCTAATTTTCTGGCGCCGTTGCCGGGGAGGAAGAGAAGACTTCTGCGAGGGGAGTTCTTCGCACACACATCCATTACTTTGTTTTATTGTTTTGCTTTACTTTATTTACTTTACCTGCATTGCTTTTTATCAAAAACCCAAAAAAGTTAGAATCCTTGGTAGTTGTTTTTACTTATCTGCTTTTAGTTTTATTAAAATGAGTAATCCTGAAGTAGAAGTTCGTAGTTTTAAGCAACAAGGGGGAGAAAGTTTAAAAGATGCTTGGTACCGTATTAACAATGCTCATCATAGGTGTACCAAAAAGCACTCTACCACGATCCTCCTTAGAAATTTTTATGTTGGTATATCCAGTTGGAATAGGTATGTTCTTGATACTCTTACAGGAGGTAATTTTCTGGGTACTCCCGCTGGAGAAGCATGCACTATAATTGAAAGTTTAGTGGGAATACCACCTATTCATGTTGCTAAAACTGAGACCACCCTGGAGGAGGTGGTAGAAAAGCTGAGCTCTTTAGAGAAAAGTTTGCCAAGTATCCTAGAAAATGCTAGCCGCGTTAGTGAATTAATAGAAAACATGGGTAAGAGAATTACCATTTTAGAGGCTAGCGCTACTCATGACAATCAAAACTTAAGGATTGGTAAACTAGAGGAGTCTATGGAAACTCTTAGCTTAATCTTCTCTTCTCTTTATACCTGGGCATCCTCTCGGGCCGGGCCGGGTCGGGCCGGGCCAAGACAAAGCCTGAAACTGGAAATGGCTGCCCAGGCCCGGCCCGGCCCGATAGTCGGGCCTAAAAAATCTGCCCAGGCCCGGCCCGAGTTAGCTGTTTTCTGCCAGGCCATCGGGCTTTCGGGCCGGGCCTTCCCAAAAACCTCCGAATCTGCTACCCAGGCCCGGCCCGAGTAAGCAGTCGGGCCGCATTTCCGCTGCCCAGGCCCGCCCATCGGGCCAAAAAACATGGCCCAGGCCCGAGATTTTCGGGCCGGGCCGGGCCGGGCTTGTCGGGCCGGGCTTCCCATGCCCAGGTATACTTCTCTTAAATTTAAGAAGGAGAAAGTGTTTGTTGGAAAAGAGCAAAAATTTATGTATGTTCCCAAGGTTTCTGCGCTTAAATCTCAACATGTTCTTAAGATTGGTAAGACTCTTAGTTCCACTAAGGGTAACTTGCAGGTTGAATCATCTTCGGGAACCTTCAAAGAGCCTACTGAGGTAACTAGTGCTTCATCACTTGATATTACTTGATTCGCAATTTTCTGCGCCTAGCTCAAAGGCGTTAAAGAAAAGCACTCTTGGGAGATAACCCAATGTTTTCTTTTCAGTACTTTTTCTTTTATTTGAGTCTTGGAAGTCATTACTACTGTAATGACCGCACCTTATCTTGTTTATTTCGTTTTTGTGCCAAGAGAAGCCTCTAATTTGAGTGAGGTAAAGATTTGGGGATGTTGCTGTCCTGAAACTCTTTTCGGTGCTGCACCGTAAAGATTCGTGAAAATTCTTTGTTTATCTTTTGGACCTGCGATTTCTTGTGCATATGCCCCAGGTTATATCCAAACTTTTCTTAGTTGAACACTTTTTGATTTGAGCAACAGAAAATCCCTCAAAAATTCGACCTTTGTCAGCTGTTCAGTTTTGACGGATTTCTGCCAATATTTGTGTTTGCCACTTTATCGCTTTCTTTTGAGTTCTTTTGATCACAGAACTTTTGGGGAAGTTGCTACAGTAGTATTTGCTATATATGTGGTGGTTTTGAGTTGAAACCTGAAGCAAATAGAGGATTGATTATATGTTATGCGTGCACTAATGTTGCTAATAGAATTGTGTTTAGTTTTGTATGAAGGAAGTTTTCAAGTGTAGGGATTGGAGAATGATGAGATGAGTTGAAGAATGGACAAAAGCTCAATCTTGGGGATGCCCATGCATCACCCCAAGAAATATCCAAGAAGTACAAGCGTCAAAGCTTGGGGATGCCCCCGAGGCACCCCTTCCTCATCGGCAAAAATCAGGTAACCTTTCAAAACACTATATTTTTATTGCTTCATGCACTATGTGTTTTTCTTGGAGCGTCAGTTGTTTTAGTTTTCTTAGTTGGTTTAGTTTGTTTGTTTTCTGCAATAAATGGTTGGACCCCAACAAATTTCCTTTGGAGGAGATATACTCGTTTTCATTTGCAAAGAACGCTCAGTTTTTCACTCTTATCGTTCATCGATGCGTTCTTCTTTTTCTGCTACTGCTTTTGGTTTTTGTTTTCGCCTTGATATGCGTTCAGATCTTGACATATCTTTTCATCAAGGTGTATTTTTGCCTCTGATCTTCATTGGTTTTCATCAAAAGAGGTGTTTATAAAAATTTCAAATGGTGTTGGAAAAGAGAAAAAGCTTTGTGCAAAATAGTGGTACAAGAAGGAGCTTGTGTAGACTGCGGCTTAGGCTTTTTCATGTCATGCTTGATGTCTTTTTGATAGTATGTTTAGAGGTTTTGCTGTAGCATGACTTGTCTCAAATAACTGAGATTGCTTAATGAGCCTTTGAAAAAAAAATCATGCGTTGTTTTTATTGTATGGAAGCATTATTTTGGTTTTCTCCTTGATGCTTTATTTGGGTTGACTTGGCGCATGCTCACACATGTTAGACTCTTACAAAGTCGCCAATAGCCTTCATGATCATTTAGTTTTTGACTTTTGATGCCATCTTATTCTTCTTTTAATGTCGCTTTGTCGCTTTGCATGATTATGGCCATTATTGCTCTCTTAGTTGGTCGCTCCCAGTCTTTTGCTAGCCCTCGCCTTGTACTGAGTATGAGCTCTACTCGTGCATCCAACTCCTAAAAGCCAAAGTTTGCCATTGTGTCCACTATAAATTCCTATGCATGGTATTTGTAAGCCATTCCAAAGTAAAATTTTCATGTGCTACCTTTCAAAAACCTTCAAAACACTTCTCGTTTTGTGACACTGTTTTCAGCTCATGGGGACGTAGTGGTCGGATTTGCTATCTTCCATATTACTTATTCCAAAAAGAAAAAAAAGGAGAAAAGAAAGAAAAAAGGCACTCCTCCATGGAAAGTGAATGTTGGTGGGCACCCGATGGAATCGGTTAGCCATGGTTTGTGAAAGGAAAAAAAGGTGGGGAGGAGTGCCAAGCTTTATAAAAGAGCACAAAAGTGCCAATCTCTCTCTCAAAAACTTGCTTCATTTTTGTATGGAAGATAGTAAGAACCCCATTGCCAGTCGTTGACAAAGACAACCACCTCTCAAAACCAATTTTTATCTCTCTGTTTTACAAATGAAAAGCTCTAGCACATGTTTAATCACTGCTTCCCTCTGCGAAGGGCCTTTCTTTTACTTTTATGTTGAGTCACCACCTTCTTTCTTTATGCACCATTAAGAGAGCATAGTTGTCATTCTTAGTGTGATATGCATTGTCCCAAAGTTCATTATTTGACTCATATTGTTGGTTTCACTTGTTCTTAAATTATTTGTATCTAGTCGCCCTCTTAAACTTGAAGGTGTCCTATGCATTTATGTTTTGCTCTCTTTGAAGGACAAGCTGAAAACCATTTGTATGTTTTTCCTTATGATTTGAACACACGTTTGACTTTCATTGTTTCATTTTCATGATCTTTTGTTTGTGTTCATTTACATGTTTACAACATGGTTGCTAAGTTCTTATTGTCATGATTATATCTTCATGCCCATGTTTTAAGTTCTATTGATCCTAGCTCACCAATGCTTACATATGTGATCAAGATTGTGTAGGTGCATGTCACCTCAAAAATTATTCTTAAGTTATCACTTACCTACTCGAGGACGAGCAGGAGTTAAGCTTGGGGATGCTTGATACGTCTCAAACGTATCTATAATTTTTGATGCTCCATGCTTGTTTTTACACCATTTGCCTATTGTTTCGTTACACTTAGTGACACTTTTATGCATTTTCCGGAACTAACCTATTAACAAGTGCCACAGTGCCAGTTTCCTGTTTTCTGCTGTTTTTGTGTTTCAGAAGTGATACACGGGAAATATTCTCGGAATTGGACGAAACAAGTTCCTGAAGTCTTATTTTACCCGGAAGCTTCCAGAGATCCGAAGAGGAGTAGGAGGTGGGCCACCAGGGGCCCACACACAGGGGTGGCGCGGCCAGTCCCTGGCCCGCGCCACCACCGTGTGAGGGAGCCTGGCTCCACCTCTGACATCGCCCCTTCGCCTAGAAAAGACCCCCCGACGGAAAAAACCTAAGTACCCGATCAGATTTCTAGAACACATCGCGATCCGCCGCCGCCGTCGACCCGGAGATCGGGAGGGTCCAGAAGCTCTTCCCGGCACCCTGCCGAAGAGGGGAATCACCACCGGAGGTCTTCTTCATCGCCATGCTTGCCTCCAGAGCGATGAGTGAGTAGTCTACCTTGGACTATGGGTCCATAGCAGTAGCTAGATGGTTATCTTCTCCACCATGTGCTTCATGTTTAGATCTCATGAGCTGCCCTACATGATTGAGATCACCGTTATGTAATTCTACATGTTTGGTTTGTTGGGATCCGATGAATATTGGTGTTTATGATTAAGTTGATGTACTGAATTATATCTTTTGTTATCTCTATGTTGTTTATGATCTTGCATGCTCTCCGTTGTTAGTGGCTATCTTGGCCGAGTAGTTGCTAGTGACTCCAAGAGGGGGTATTTATGCTCGATAGTGGGTTCATGCCTCTATTTCACCCGGGGGAGTGACAGAAACCTCTAAGGTGGTAGATGTGTTGTTGCTACTAGGGAGAAAACAACATTCATATGCTCAAGGGCATATGCTTTGTTTACATTACACACTTTGCTTAATGCAATTATCTGTTGTTCGCAACTTAATACTTCTAGGGTGTTTGGATTGATATCCCCGGGAGTGGATTATTAGTCATAGATGCAGTTGGATGACGGTCTATGTATTTTGTTGTAATGCCCAGAGTAAATCTCATAGTGATCTTCTTGACATATCACGTTATCTTTATTCTATCAATTGCCCAACTGTAATTTGTTTACCCAGCATGTGCTATTTTATCTATGGAGAGACACCACTAGTGAACTGTGGACCCTGGTCCTATTTACATCATATTGTTATCACCTGTTTACTTTCTCGCACTGTTTACTTTACTCGCATACTATATTGTTTTCCACTCGATACGCTCATAACCTTTGTTTCAAGCAAACTGGTGAGATTGACAACCTCATCGCAAGTTGGGAACAAAGTACTTGGTTGTGTTGTGTGCAGGTTCCACGTTGCAGCTAGCAAGCAAAGCTTGGACGAGGCGCCATATATAAATTGTCCGCTGCTGTCGCAAACTAGCAAGCATCACCTTCAGTCGTCATTGTCTCTCCTCTCCTGAACGATATTAAACCTTGGTTTCTTAACTGTGGGAAAACTAGCTGCTATACTCATCACACCTTCCTCTTGGGGTTCCCAACGGGCTGGTCATTCACCACGCATCAGGATGCTCTCACCAACCTCTTCATCGGCAATGAGAGCATTCAAGAGTCCAAGTTTGATGAGGCGTCTAATGAAGCAGACAACTTCGCTATGCTTGATGGTGAATCTCCCAAAGAACTTCATCGACGTCTCTCGGCACTCCAAGTGAAGCTAGTCGACCTCGGCTCTACTCAATGTGATGGGAGATGGATGAAGAGGAAATTTGTCCAAGCCCTCTTGCCCTTCTTCAAAGATACGATGAACTCAATCAAGGGAGATGCCAACTTTAGGAAGATGACCGCTCATGACATCTTGCAAGAGATTGTGGCAAGGAAGATCTCCGAGAAGAATGCAGATGATGCTCTAGCTCGTGCACGTGGTGTGCGTGCACCCAACCTTGCTTTGAAGGCCAAAGTCTCTCTTCATGAAGAAGCAAGTTTGATGGAAGAGGAAGAGTCAATGAGTGGAAGTCCCGAAGACATGAAGTATGCTCATGTCGAACACATGGCTCTTGCTCAATGGGCTTTCATGAAGAAGTGGAAGTTATCAAGTCCCTCCAAACCTAAGGCCACAAGTAGAGTGAGAACATGCTACAATTGTGGTAATCAACACCATTTCATCGCAGACTGTCCCTATGAAAGAGTGGAAGATCACAATGGAAGACTCATCCGCAAGGAGATGAAGGCCAAGTCTTACCCACCAAGGAACTTTGACAAGAAGAAAGCCGTTCGAATACATGCATTGACGACTCAAGAAGAGTACCCATCCGGTGATGATGCAAGTGATGATGAAGAAGTAGGAAGGGCCGCCATCGCCATCGCCAAGCCTATCTCTTCACCATCCCTCTTCGCTTCCGCAAATGAGTCCAAGCGCTCCAACTCCAAGGGAACTTCTCTAATGGCTCACGCTACAAAGGTATCACCCACTTTCACACCCATCATACCTAGAAGCTTATCCTTGATGGATTGTGTTGATACTAGTAGTGATAAGGATGAGACTAATGAATTTGACACCTTCATGTCAACCTTGCATGGGGAGACCAAAGCTCAATTTGAGACTCTCCTCAATCAATATAATGAGTCTCTCCAACTAAATGATAAAAATGAGGAACGCATCTTTGAGCTAGAAGGGCATGCTCGTGAGTATGCCGATGAAATTGCAACACTCAATCAATCCCTTGAGGTTGAGCAAGATCTAAGGATGGCACTCGAGGCATCCAAGTTAGGTCTTGAAGAGTCTTACAACTTGGACATTGCTAGGCTTAAAAATGATCGTGATATTGCTCAATCAGTTGCTAATGAACTTAGGTTGCAAAACGAGAAACTAAATCTTATTATTGCTAAAGAAGCAACCAAGTTACCTACTACCACCTTTGTTGCAAGATCTTGTTACACTAACCCTCTTTATGAGAAAGATTCCCTCAAAGGTGACACAAGGCTTGATGAGCTTTTGAGTGCTCAAAAGCAACATGGTGACAAGACTAGGCTTGGTTTCACTTCCAAGTCTAAGAAGAAGAGAAACAAGAAACAAGAACAAGAAGACGCAATTTCTTGTGCCCACTCCTCCTCCTAAGAAGCACATCCCAAATGACATATGCTTTGACGAGGATGGCAATGTTTATGAGGAGGAGGGGGAGCTCGTGAGGGAGGTGGTTGGGAATGCCAAGAGGGCAATGCCCAATCACAACGACTTTGCGGGAAAATATAACCCCTCTTATGTTCTTCGCCATGCTTATGATGGACATGTTTATGCTAAATTTGTTGGCTCACCTAATGAACGCATTGCTTGGTCTATTTGGGTTCCTAAGACCCTTGTCACTAACAAAAGAGGACCCATTGAAAAATGGGGACCTAAAAACAAAGCTTGACTTTTTGTAGGGCTTTGCTTCCGGTGCGGGACAATGGATAATTGATAGCGGTGCTACCAATCATATGTCCGGAAGCAAAGAGTTGGTGAAGGAGCTTCGCACCGGTTCATCTAGTGCGGGCTACGTCACCTATGGAGATTCCCCAAGGTCAAAGGTATTGGGTCTTGGTAAAGTTGTTATATCTCAAGATGTTACCGTGGAGATTGTCATGCTTGTTGAGTCTCTCTCTTACAATTTACTTTCCGTAGCTCAACTTGCCGATATGGGCTTTGCAACTTTCTTTGATGTTGGGATTGTGGTTCTTTTGTGGATCAAGTCTCTTAAAGTAGCCTTTGTTGGGCATGTTGAAAACGGCTTATATGTGATTGACTTCTCGGAGAAGGTCACTAAAGCCGCGACTTGCCTAATGGCTAAAGTTGACATGGGATGGCTATGGCATCGCCGGCTAGGCCACGTCAATATGAGAACTTTGCAAAGACTCCACAAAGGTAATCACATCCTAGGACTAACCGATCTAACCTTTGCCAAAGATCGTGTGTGTAGAGCTTGCATTGAAGGAAAGATGCATGAACTTCCTCATCCTAGCAAGACGATCATTTCTTCTAAGAGGGTCTTGGAGCTCCTTCACATGTACCTCTTTGGCCCTCCATCTCATGCAAGTCTAGGAGGGAAGAAGTATTGCATGGTGATTGTTGATGACTACTCAAGATATACTTGGGTCTACTTCTTCAAGCACAAATACGAGACCCAACAAACCGTCATGGACTTCATCAAGGAAGTGGAACGTCAATATGGCCAAGATATCTTGATGATTCGGAGTGATAATGGGACGGAGTTCAAGAACTACACCGTCAACGAATTCTTGAGTGATGAGGGAATTCAACATCAATACTCCTCTCGCTACACTCCACAACAAAATGGTGTAGCCGAGCGGAAGAACCGAACCTCGATGGACATGGCAAGGACAATGTTAGCGGAGTTTAAGTCTCCGTATAACTTTTGGGCCGAAGCTATCAACACCGCTTGTCATGCTTCTAACCGGCTATATCTTCGCAAGGGCTTGAACAAGACTCCTTATGAGATCCTCACCGGCAACAAGCCTAACATCAAATACTTCCGAGTATTCGGTTGTAAGTGCTTCTATCTTAGAAAGGGTGTTCATTTGTCCAAGTTTGATTCTAAAGCTCTTGAGGGTATCTTTGTTGGTTATGCCGCCAAATCTCATGCTTTTAGAATCTTTGACAAAGAGTCCGCTCGTGTTGTTGAAGTTTCTAACGTGAGATTCGACGAGAATGACGGCTCCCGTGTGGAGCAAAGTGGTGTTTGTGATGTAGGTGACAAAATACCTCCTCAAGCCATAAGAAGAATGGGTGTGGGTCATCTCATACCCATTGAGGGACACCTTTTGGCGGAAGGAGAAGGACTATGCTCTACTCAAGTGGAGCCTTCACCTTCACAAGCTCCACAAGCTCCTCAAGGACCGATTGATGCTAACCAAAGACAAGCATTAGACCCTCATTCAAGCGAGCAAGGCCAAGATCAAGACCAAGAGGACGGCGGTGATTCCTCACCAATGGTAGATCAAGGCCAAGCTCAAGATGTTGAGCATGCTCATGATGTTGATCAAGCTCAAGTTGAAGGTCAAGGCGAGGACCAAAATAGTGGTGATAACCAAGTGGCTTCTCAAGAGTCTTTTGAAGAAGCTCAAGCTCGCCGTGCAAGGAAAGTGGAAGAAGCTCTTCGCAAAGGGAGTCATACCTTGGATAGTGTGATTGGAAGTGTGAGAAAAGGGGTTTCCACAAGGAGACAATTAGCCAACTTTAGCATCCATCATGCCTTCGTATCTTGTGTGGAACCTCAAAAGGTGTTTGAGGCACTTGAAGACCCGGATTGGGTGGAAGCCATGCAGGAAGAACTCAACAACTTCAAGCGCAATGAAGTTTGGACTTTGGTGGAGAAGCCCAAGGAGTGTCGCAATGTCATTGGAACCAAGTGGGTGTTCAAGAACAAACAAGATGCCAATGGGATTGTTGTGAGGAACAAGGCACGCTTGGTTGCTCAAGGATACTCTCAAGTGGAAGGAATCGACTATGGGGAGACCTACGCTCCCGTGGCTCGTCTCGAGTCAATCCGTATCCTTCTTGCTTATGCTTCTCACTTCAACTTTAAGTTATATCAAATGGATGTGAAGAGTGCCTTTCTCAACGGTCCTCTACATGAATTGGTCTATGTGAAGCAACCCCTGGGGTTTGAAGATCCCCATTTCCCGACCCATGTCTACAAACTCGATAAGGCACTTTATGGCCTTAAACAAGCCCCACGCGCGTGGTACGAGCACCTTAAGGAGTTGTTGTTAGACCGTGGGTTTGAAATTGGGCTCATCGATCCAACTCTTTTTACGAAGAAAGTCAACGGGGAGCTTTTCATATGCCAAATTTATGTAGACGATATTATTTTTGGCTCTTCTAACAAGCTCTTCAATGATGAATTTGCAAAGCTGATGACAGACAAATTCGAGATGTCCATGATGGGAGAGTTGAAATTCTTTCTTGGCTTTGAGATTCGGCAATTGCGAGGAGGGACATTCATCAATCAAGCCAAGTACATCCAAGACATGCTCAAGAAAATCAACATGGATTCCGGAGTTAAAGGAGCCAAAACCCCCATGCCGACAAAGGTTACTCTTGATCTCGATCCTAGTGGTAAGGAAGTGGATCAAAAGCTTTACCGTTCGATGATTGGCTCGCTTCTTTATCTTTGCGCATCTAGACCCGATATCATGCTTAGTGTGGGAATTTGTGCACGTTATCAAGCCGCCCAAAGGAAAGCCATTTAATGGCCGTGAAAAGAATCTTCCGATATTTGATTCATACTCCAACTTTCGGCCTTTGGTACCCAAAGGGATCAAGCTTCGAGCTTGTTGGGTACACGGACTCGGATTGGGCGGGAGACAAAGTGGATAGGAAGTCAACTTTTGGGACTTGCTAACTCCTTGGTAGGTCCTTGGTTAGTTGGTCTTCTAAGAAGCAAAATTGTGTGTCTCTCTCCACCGCCGAAGCCGAGTATGTGTCCGCGGCAAGTGGTTGTGCTTAACTCCTTTGGATGCGGCAAACGTTGAAGGACTATGGAGTTCATTGCGACAAGGTTCCACTCTTGTGTGACAACGAGAGTGCCATCAAGATTGCTCATAATCCGGTTCAACACAACAAGACGAAGCACATTGAGATCCGGCATCACTTCATCCGGGACCATGTCAATTGAGGTGATATTAACCTATCTTATGTAGGTACAAATGATCAACTCGCCGCATCTTCACGAAGCCCCTTGATGAAGCAAGATTCCGAGAGTTGAGGCATGAATTGAATATCATCGATTCTTGCAATGTGGCTTGTTAGTGTGCACTCATTCCCATATGATAGCACGTGTTCTACTCTAGATGTGGGCATGGACATAGGGGGAGTGCGGTCCTAATTCATTGGGCTATCCCTCCCCCCATTATGCCGAAAGTAATGCAATCATTCTCTTTATATCATTTTGTGATATATGAGCTTAAATGATGAGTATTGGTTATGGACCCAAGATATATCTTCGCGGTTCAATGCCAAGACACTCATATATGGTGGCTTCGGCCACCAACCTCTTCTTTTGAAGAGTTTATTCCTTGAAAATCCTTTGAAGTCTTTCCTGTTTTTTGTCTTTCTCTTGATATGGGAAGGGACTTGAGGTTGGTCTTTCGACGATTTCTTGCCTCTTGCAACCTCAAGTGCCGAGAACCACTCCGTGTTTGTTTTTCTAGCCTATGCCCTCTCTGTCTCTAAAACCTTCCGTCTAACACACAAGTCAACCTCTTGTTTTATCTTGGTTCTTGATGAGATGGCCGGATTTTCCGTGTTTAAGTGATAGAATGTTCCCAATGGGTGGAAACCCTTATTTCCTTAGCAAATTTTCATGCCCCCATGTACTCCTCCGAAGTGGTGCACTTTGCAGTACATGGGCCGGAAATTTGCCCCGGAAATTTGGGCGGAAACGTTAAATTTCCGCCCCCCCCGGAAATTCTACAACTTAACCTGGAAATTCCGGGGGCCGGAAATTCTGCCCCTAGGGCCGGAATTTCCACCCCTGCGGTTAGCCTATATAAAGGGGGGGCGGGGTGGAGATACCCCTTGGTACCTCTTTCCACCCCCGACCCTCCTACTCCAAACCGCTGCCGCCGCCTCACCAAGGACGTCTCCGGCGGCTCCCTAGCCATCGGATTCCCCGGATTTCGCCGGTCCTCGCTCCTCTCGGCGTGGGGGTTCCTTTCCTCCATGCGGTTTTTGCCATGGACAGCGGTATTGCCCCAAATCTCTCTCCCTAGGTGCTTATGCCCTAGTTCTAGATTCGTTTGGGTTGATCCATTTTTCATTGAAAGGAGCATGTTTAGAGGTAGTTTTTGGTCTAGTGAACCTAGCATTGAACTTAGTTGGTGCCGATCCAATTTCTAGAGATTTTTGTATCTCTTTTGTAGTGTTCTCACTAGGGCCGGAATTTCCGCTCCTGGAGCCGGAAATTCTGGGGTAGGCCGGAAATTCCGTCCTTTGGACCGGAATTTCCGCCCCCAGACCGGAATTTCTGCCCCTCTGCTGAGAATAATACAACTAAGATACGGCTTCTCTAAATCATTTCTGCCTTACTAGTTCCCTTCTATGTTCTTACTAGCTATCATATCGACTTGTGTGTTCTTATCTCCATGCTTTTCTTCCTACCTTCATTCACAGGTGGCTCTAGTTCTCGTCCTAAGCGTGATCAGCGCGGCCATTCTGCTGTTCGCAAGCGGAACTTTCGGTTTGCTGAAGAGGGCACTTTTGAAGAAGAATTTGTATCTCAGCAAGCTGAACAGGAAGCTGCTCAGGAGGCAGCAAGGGAGAAGGCAGCTAGGGCAGCCAAGAGGGCTACTCGCAACCCCTCACGGGTTCCTCGAGTGAACTATGAGACTATGAACTCAGTGGAGTACAGTGCTTTGAGGCACTTGGACTGGTTTTCTGAGGCAAGAGATGAAGAGCTTGAAGATACTCATTTCTGGTGTGCTGCTCAGAAAGGTATATATGAAGATATCTATCGCCCTATGTCTCAGCGGGTGTGTTACATGCATGTGTTGGACCGTACTCATCTCAGGAAGAAGGCTGAATACTTTGGTGATGCTCTGGGGATCATGAAGAGGCTTGGTCTGTTTCCGCTTATGGATATTCAGTGTCCCTACAATGAGAGGATCATTCAGCAGTTCTTTGCCACTCTCGCCTTCAAGGGGAATGAGGCTCTCTCTTTCAGATGGATGTGTGGAGATACCATGCGTGAGTCAGACTTCTATGAGTTTTCCCAGCTTTTGAACTATGATTTTCAGGGGTACAGTGTGCCTGTTGGTCACCGTGTGCATCTGCATGGAGTTCAGCCGGACAAGAATCGCTTGGCTCCCCTTTACTCTTCAAAGGGACAGATTGGCACTAATAAGGGCTTGCTTCCTCTGTACAACATTCTTCTTCGCATGTTCAGGGAGAACATCTCTCCCTCCGGAGGTAATCGGGATGCTATTCGTGCTGCCCTTGTTGAGCTCATGTATCTTTCTCATTGCTGCTTTGTGAGTACTGATCCTAATGAAGACTTCAAGCTGGATGTGATGCACGATATCTTCAATGAAATGCATGATGCCATGGTTTCCAAGCGTACTCCGCCCTATGCTCCATACATTATGCTCCTCATTATTCAGAAGGCCCAAGACATGGATTTCTCCAAGGGGAACTCAGAACACAAGCTCAAGAGAATGAATGTGATCAAGCCAATAGAGGAGAAAGAAGCAGTCAAAGGAAAAGGGAAGAAGTCAGTTCCTTCAGGTGGTGATGTTGAGATGGGTGACTCTAGCTCTCGTTTGCCCAAGACTTCCTCTGCCCGTCCATCTCGCAACAAGAAGCTTTCTTTGTGGCAACGCACTCTCTTGTGCATCAACGTTGCCATCCACAAGGAGAACTACTCTGCCTATGAAGAGAGAAGGGATATCATTCACAATCAGCAAGTTCTTTCTCGCGAGGTTCAGCTTCTTCAGGACCCCTCCCTTCAGCTCTCTCCTATTCCTGCACCTAAGTACATTCTGTACGAGCGGTGGCACGATGACAACGGCATCGATTGGGCTGAAGTGGAGGCTCTCTCCAAGGTTGGAAGTGATGAGGAGTTCTTCGGGTGTGATGAGGACGACGAAGACACTGCTGATGATGATGAGGACGAGTTCGATGATGAGTGATCTTCGTTTGGGGATTAGCATCGCTCTTCTCCCTTTTTGGTGTCTCGATGCCAAAGGGGGAGAAGTAGTTCTATTAGGATTTGCCTTGGGTTGGTTATTTGCCTTATTTGCTCTGTGAACTATTTGTGGTTTATTTGTGTGGAACTTTGGTTCTATTATTGTAACAGACTAGTCGTACTTATCTTTGTGCTCCTCGTTTAATATCGTCCTTCTAGTGTGTGCAAATTGTTCTTATTGTCTTGTTTATACCTTGCACTTGTCTAGGGGGAGCACTTGTTCTTGCTCTCTATTGCAAATCCATGTATTGTCATCAAACACCAAAAAGGGGGAGATTGAAAGGACATGTTCCTTGCTTTCAGTTTTTGGGTGTTTGATCACAATACAAGGAATTTAACCTTGTGCTGAGCTTTGCAGGAATTCTACAGGTATTGCACAAGACTGATGGTGAAGAAGTGTGGGAATGGGGACTACTGTAGAAAGGCTTGAAATCACCCAAAGGAGAGAAAATTCTAGGGCCAGAAATTCCGCCCCAGGGCCGGAATTTCCGCCCCTGAACAAAATTTCTGGGGGCCGGAAATTTCATAATTTCCGGCCCTTCGAAATTCGGCTAAGTCCTTTACGAAATGTTGTGGTGCAACGTGCAGTAAGGGGGCCGGAAATTCTGGTTTAGCAGAATTTCTGGGGGCCGGAAATTTCATAATTTCCGGCCCCCAAAAATTTGGCTAAGTCCTTTGCTAAAGGCCGTGGTGCAACTTTCAGTGAAGGGGCCGGAAATTCAGTTAACGCAGAATTTCCGGGGGCCGGAAATTCTAGAATTTCCGGCCCCCGCGATTTTTTGCTAAGTCCCTTAACTCAAGCTGTGGTGCGACCTTCAGGAAAGGGCCGGAATTTTTGGCCGAAAATTCCATTTTGGAATTTCCGGGGGGCCGGAATTTCCGCCCTTAGTGGACCTCGGAAATTCCGCCCCCTGGCCGGAATTTCCGGGGAAAGTTTTCTCCAACGGCCACATTTCGAGCCAGCCTATAAATAGTCGTCCCCTACCTTAGATCTGGTTACCTCGTCCACACTCTCTTTCCTCCATTGGTGCTGAGCTTTAACTCCGTAGATCTCCTTCCCTAGCCAACCAAATCCTCCAAGACTTGGTAGATTGGGAGAGGACCCATAGATCTACAATCCCACCAAAGTAATCAGTGTTTGCTTCACTCCTCCTCCGTGGACCTTGCCTTAGGCAAGAGAGGTCACCTCAAAGCTTCCTCCGTGTAAAAGCTTTGTAGTTGTTCTTGTTGGGAGCCTCCAATTGAGTTGTGGAGTTGTGCCCCAACCTCCGTGTAAGGGTTTCGGTCGGTACCCCCAATACCACCGCTTAGTGGAAACGAGCTAGCCTCCGTGGCTTGCTCACCGGAGAACAAGGTGAGCCTCCGTGGCGTTGGTGGACTCCGTGTTGCCACACCTCTCCAACATAGACGTACTTCCCCTCAAAAGGAAGGAACTACGGGAATACATCCTTGTGTCTTCGGCTTCCGCTTTACGGTCTTTTCTTACCCTTACTTGCTTCATGTTTACTCCTTTCACTCTCGTTCACTTGCTTGCTTGTCACATAGGAAATTCACCTAGTTGCACATCTAGAGAATTTCGTTTTGTGTCAAGCCTTAAATTTGAAAAAGGTAAAATTTTGTGTAGCGCCTATTCACCCCCCCCCTCTAGTCGCCCGTGAGATCCTTTTCAGATTGTTTGGCCTGTTGTCCTAGCTGAGGAACGTCTGATCTTTTCTTGCTTGTACTTGTACTTGATTTGCTCCCACTTGCACTTGTACATGATCTGCCACTAGTACGATATTTGCTTATAGCTAGCATCACTATCGCTGGCGCTTAATAATACTATTCGCCGGTGGTAAAAATTCCTCTGGCGTGTTATGCTTTATTCGCCGGTGAGAACTTACTTACCGTTGGCGCACCTCACTATTATTCGCCGGGGATAACAGCTGGGAGGCCCACCCTGTCTGAGATGGCCCATCGTAGATAATATCGCCGCCGAATAGAACTCGTGTGCGCCGGCAGATGATAAGGTGGGACCCAATCACGCGCCCTCCTCACACGCGCCCGCCCCCTCACATGCGCCCGCCCCCTCACACGCGCCCGCCTAGAACCCCACCCACCTCCTCACACGCGCCCGCCCCCTTCCCTCCCTCCTTGTTACCTCCCCGCGGCGCCGCCACCTCTGCACATCCTCGAGCGGAGCCCGAGCCACAGTCGCCCTGCTCCCCGCCCGCCTTCGCTCCCCGCCCGCCTCCGTCGCCCTGCTCCATCTCCTCGAGCGGCTGGATCTGGGTGCCCGCCGCTGCCCGCCCCCATCCTCGAGCGGCTGGATCTGGGTGCCCGCTGCCGCCTGCCCCCATCCTCGAGCGGCTGGATCTGGGTGCCCGCCGCCGCCCGCCCCCATCCTCAAGCGGCTGGATCTCCTCGAGCAAGGTACGTTTCTCCGTTCCCTGGATCTGGATCTGGTGCCGCGGTCTATAAAAACTACTAGTACGATGTATTTGATCAGGAGAATTAAATCAGTTTAGTGATCACTCCATGATTACGAGAGTGGTTAGCTTCCAGCATGATTACGAGAGTGGTTAGCTTCCAGAATTAAAAACTACTAGTACGATGTATCTGCTTAGGAGAATTAAATCAGTTTAGTGATCACTCCATGATTACGAGAGTGGTTAGCTTCCAGAATTTAACAAGTGTGCTTACATAGGTCTGATGCATGGATCGACCTATATGCTGTCATGATAAGGCCATAGATCCCTACTCCATGTATAGCCAGAAAAATGTCTCGCTGCAATAGAAACTGATTTATCTGATCTCTGTATTTAGATGAAGTTTATGCCTAGCACCTGCTGTGTGTTGTAGAGCAATCACATGGATGTGAGTCTTGCGTGCATGAAAATAATGTATTCTGCATATTTCAAATAGGTGAAAAACTCATGGTCTGATGCATGGATCACTACATTTTTTAGAATATATATCATCATGATGTACACATATGCGTTTCATATCTTTTAAAATATATGTGGTGCTGTTTTAGTACTTGCCAGAGAATCACATGTATTTTATTTCTCTCTGTGCTTTTAGGTACGCCTCCGCTGCCATGGTGCACCGCAAGATCACCACCTACGCCATGATGAGCCGCCGCCCACCACCACCCCCTCCCCCTCCGACGCCGCCTCCAACGCCGCCACCTGCAGCGTCCGATGGCGAGGAGGAAGAAGTCCCCGAGGTGGACTACCCGGAGGACTAAGAAGAGAACGACCGCCTGGAGGCGGAAGTCCAGGCGGAGATCGACGACATGGAGTGGGCCATCTCGGACCCCGAGGATGAAGAACAGGCGGCCATCCACGCCTTGTGGCGTTCTCTGCGGATGGAGAACAAGGAGGCGGCGCTCGACGATGAGCTCGACGACCGACTTCTTGAGTCGGGGCTCAAGGAGTCGCGCGACTGCCACACGACGGAGGAGGGAGCGCACGGCTTCATGGAGTTGGAGCGGCGGCGCCTCTTGGAGCTACTCGCGGAGGACTCCGGTCGCCTCCACAAGATTGTGGAGGATGACTCTCTCCCCGCCCCCGCCGCCGCACAAGATGCTCGATCGGGCCTAGCGGCGCCGAAGAAGGGGGCCAACGACAATGAGGCGGGCCCCTCCAGGCGCTAGAACTTTTTTTTTGTATTATGAATTTCTTATTGCTGGCGCATAGGTCATAGCAAAATTCACCGGTGATAACAGCTACTGCCGGCGCATAGCAATATTCGCCAGGGGTAACACATTACCCCTGGCGAATGTTGTTATGCGCCGGCAGTAGGTACCGTTATCGCCAGCGAATATGCAATGCGCCAGGGATAATGCATTACCGCCGGCATTGGTGTCGCTGGCGAGTTGTAATTCGCCGACGGTAAGTAAATTTATTGCGCCGGCGGTAGACTTTTCCCTACTAGTGTGCTCTTTTTCCCTTCCTTCTACAATGAGCGTAGATAGTCATCAGGCTTATGGTGCAAGTCATACTGCGATGGAAGGGTCAGTAAGTATTTTGCATATTCTTTTTGCTTCTCGGTGTATTCCAGGCGGGGCTCGGGTTCCTTCTTTTTCATCCGTGCATCATAATGTTCCTTTGCGATCCTGGCGTTTTCCTCGGGGGTACGATCATAAGGTCTGATGGGAAGATTCGGATGAGGTACCTTTGGGAGGGGCGACAGTTTTCGCTTTGTGGGGCTCCGTCGCTTAGAACTCATCGATGGAGCGTTCTTGCTGGCACGCTTCCGCTTAGTTTTCTTAGCGGCCGGCGGCGGAGATAGCCGACCCAAGTCCGGCGGGGGTGATCAAGATGGACTCGTGTTGTGGTGGCCGTAGTCATGTGGAGGGCTTCTTGGAGGTGATGAAGGTGTAGGTGACCTGCGACGACTCGGAGGCGGTGTTGTCCTTGGGGCCGAGCCTATAAGCTTGATGTAGTTCTTGTCCCATAGAATGACTCCACCCAGTACTTCTCTGAGTGTCCTCTCATCTTCGGGTCCAGCGATGTCAAGCTCCATATCATGAAACCCTGTCACGATTTCATCCACCCCGACTTTAGCATAGCCAGTTGGAATCTCACGGCCATGCCAACGTGCGTCTGGTGGACAAGGTAAAGCTTGTCCGACGGCCACCTTTATGGATATGTTCTTCATTCTCTGATGGAGTTCACATGATATTGACTCCTTGATTCCATCCACGGGGTAGCCAGGACTGATGTCTACGCACGCGTCTGTTCTTGTAGACAGTGTTGGGCCTCCAAGTGCAGAGGTTTGTAGAACAACAGCAAGTTTCCCTTAAGTGGATCACCCAAGGTTTATCGAACTTAGGGAGGAAGAGGTCAAAGCTAGCCCTCTCAAACAACCCTGCAATTACGATACAGAAAGTCTCTTGTGTCCCCAACACACCCAATACACTTGTCAGATGTATAGGTGCACTAGTTCAGCGAAGAGATAGTGAAATACAAGTAGTACTGATAATTATAAGTAGTAAATGTAATCTGAAATAAATATCGCTACAAGCAAACATATAACAAAACTGAAAGGAAACGGTGTGCAATGCTTGGAAACAAGGCCTAGGGATCATACTTTCACTAGTGGACACACTCCCAACAAATATAACATAATTGAACAAATAGATACTATCATCAATATGCAACTCAAAACAATTCTCCAATGGAAAACGAACACTAATCATGCGTAGGGCTACGAAGCACTCCTCAAAGTCTGTATGTACCCAAACTAGATTGTCCCACACTATCACCATGAACGCACTAGATGGTTCCAACAAACACCAACAATTCATAGATGAAAGTTCATATCGAGCCCCATGTGTGGTTTTAGTAATTAATGATAATCCATATGGACTAATGGTTGCATTGAGTTATATATGTAGGACTTGTCCATAGACAATGCTTGAACCATTTGTTGGAGTCAAGGTTGTAAGAAGAAGATTATGTGTTGACCAAGGTGTTATTCAAGGAGTGATCCAAAGATTGGCCTTAAGGGAGTTGAGCTTATGTCAAGTGTGTCTTAAAGCATAAGATTGAGTGAGCTCTCATGTGTATCCTCAAGACACCATCATTATGGAGAAAGAAGAATTGATTCGAGGATTGATCAAGTTAAAGCGCAAGTTCAAGATGAGCAACTAGAAGAGAACATATGCTTGAAGCTTGCCATCTATATTGTGATCATGGATATGTGAAGATATGCTTAAAGAGAGTCTCCTCCATAGTAGAGTATGGGGGAGCAATCCGCAAGACTTCACCAAGCAAGCTCAATCAAGAAAGGTGGTCCAACTTGAGAAGATCAAGATCGTCATTATCCACCTCAAGTGGAATGCTCAAGGCAAAGGTATGATAGTGTTAAGGTTTCTTTCTTACCGGTCTCATGGTGTTAGTTGTGAGACCGGGTTATAGGATCGGTAGCCGTACTATCAAGAGGGGCTCTCGAGTGAGTAACTTAATTGTATCGTTCGGAGAGAGCTCAAACCTTTGCATACTTGGCATCATCTTTCTTGGTTCTCATTTGGGTTTTATCCATGTGAGGTTCTAGAGCTTGCTTTTATTTCCATGACAAGTTCTAGCTCATCAAAAATGGATTTTGTATGAAACTCTTATTGCGTTTCTGATGTTTGGAGGTTTTACCAGTTTGTCTTCGAAGAGAGGTCAAACCTTTTATTATTTGGTTTTATCCTTCTTTGTTGGACTATGATGTTTCTATGGATGATGTTGTAGAGCTCGTTGAGGATATTCCAACGAGCCCAAGATCATCGAAAACGAAGTCCGGATGAAAAAGTTATCACCGTTTTCGTATTGCAATTTCTTCAAGCTTGAAAAACGGCTAAGGACTTTTGTGGGCGTCAACCAGATGGGGGGCCGGATTTTTGGCCACTTTTGGCCGGATAATCCCCCCCGGATTTTTTGGCTAGTTTTGGCCGGATAATCCGGACTGGGACGCTGTAACGGTCATTTTTATGGGAGGGGGTATAAATACCCCTCCCCTTCTTCTTCCTTGGGTAAGCATGTTTTCCCTTCTCTCTCCCTCCATTGTTGACCTTGGAAAGCTTGCACATCTCTCAATTCCTCCCATGATTCTTTCATATCTTTGAGGGAAAAGAGAGAGGAGATCTAGATCTATATTTCCACCAATCACTTTCTTCTCTTTGTGAGGGGAACCCATTGGATCTAGATCTTGGAGTTCTTTGTGGATTTCTTTTGTTCTTCCTCTCATATATCTCCATAGCATTAGTTGCTTTGGTAGGATTTGGGTGAGAAGGATTTGAGCACTTTGTGTGTTTTTGCCATTGCATAGGTTGCATCGGTTTGAGTTCTCCCTGGAGATTCGAGTAAGTGAAAGTTTGTGAGCTTATTACTCTTGGGTTCTTGGAACCTATATGGCTTTGTGGCTTTCTGGTGCCTTGGTGGCTATCCTTGGGAGCCTCCAATTAAGTTGTGGATGTGTGCCCTAAGATTTGTGTAAAGGCCCGGTTCCGCCTTGAGGAACCCCTTAGTGGAAGAGTGAGCTAGGCCTTTGTGGCACAAGCTCACACCGGAGAATATGGTGAGGCCTTTGTGGCGTTGGTTAGGCCTTTGTGGCGATACCACACCCCTCCAATGAGACGTACTCCCTTTCAAGGAAGGAACTCGGGAATACATCATCGTCTCTGAATGCCTTGGTTATTCCTATACCCGAGCTCTTTACTTATGCACTTTACATTGTGATAGCCTTCATGCTTGAAGTCATATATCTTGCTATCACCTTGTTACTTGTATTGCTTAGCATAAGTTGTTGGTGCACATTGGTGAGCCTAGTTTATTTAGGTCTTGTGTGCTTGACAAAATTAACGCTAGTTTAATTCCGCTTTTGTTCAAGCCATTCGTAAAATTTGATATCACCTATTCATCCCCCCTCTAGGCGACATCTGTGTCCTTTCAGTTGGTATCAGAGCCCGGTCTCTCATTTTAGGCTTCACCGCCTTGAGAGCAAAGATGTCGGCTAGGGGATTAGTGCACAATAACACTTCTATATTTGATGACACAAATTATGATACTTGGAAAATTCACATGCTTAATTATTTTTGGGTCATGGACCCATTTATGGAGCGAATTGTAGATGCGGGTTTTTCTCCTCCAAAGGATACTCAAAATCTATCTTTAGAGGATGAGAAAAACTTGTATCTCAATGCTCAAGCTACTCATGTGATTGTTAATGCTTTGAGCGATGTAGTTACCTTCTCCATCACGCCTTTTCGGAGCGCTCATGAGATATGGACAAAGCTTCAAGAAAAATATGGTGTGTCCAAGATTATTGGGGATGATTGTATTCCTTCCACTTCCGGCCGTGATGAACTTGCATCCACTTCACCAAAGTGTGGCAAGACACAAGGTAATGATATGGTGAGTGGTGATAAAACTTGCAATGGTGATAGTATGCTTACTTTTGATGATCCTTCATCTCTATCTCATTACAATGCTTCATCTTTGGACCTATACACTTCAAGCACCAAAAGTACTTTACATGCTTGTGTTGATAGTCCTTGCATATCATGTATAAATTGCTTGATGAAACCTAATGATGATATGCTTATTGCATCTTGTTGCCATGATACAAATGCTTCTATTTCCTCTAGTATTTGTGATGCTAACCAAATAGAGGAAACCAAAGAGTCTTTGGGCCAAGACAAGGTCTTGAATGGAGCTTCAAGTATTTCTTCTTCTTCTTGTTCTTCTCATGGTTCCCACATATGCCTTATAGCTAGGTCTTCAAATCATAATGATGTTGAGGACAATGGTGAGGATGAGGAAAATGAAGAAGAGTATATTGAGTATTTAAATAAGAAGGGTAAGGTGGTCTTTGATGCTTTGCATAACAATAAAAATGTTTTGCCCAACTTCTTTGAAATCATGAGTTGTGCTATTGAGAGCACAAAACTCATTGAGATGAAGGAAGAAAAAATTGATAAAATGTTTTTTCTTGAGCGTGAGTATGCCAATGATATCGATGATTTAAAAAATGCTCTAGAGGAAGAGCAAGAGCTTCGGGTTTCTCTTGAGGAGAAGCTTGAATCCATTGAGGAGTCATGTAATGAAATTATGTCTAAACTCACTAAAGAACGTGACCTCGCTCTTGCCAAGTTGTCTTCTCCTATTAGTAATGATAATGATGCATGTGCTACTAACTCTACTTCTTGTGAAGCATCTATTTTGAAGGAGAATGTTGAACTAAGGGCTCAACTTGAGTTGCTAACTAGCAAGTATGGGAAATTGGAAGAAAGTCATGAAAAGCTATCTAGCTCTAATGAGGATCTTCTAGTGTCCCATGCTCGCCTAAAGTTAGCTCATGAGGCTATATCTATAAAGGTAACATCTCGTGAGCCTCATATGGTCACTAGCACTATTTCTCAAAATGCTATATTGACATGTGCTAGTCCTAGTAATTCTTCATCTCATCCTATTGCTAAATGTTGTGATGAATTACTCTCCTTGCCTTGTTTCTCTAACAATGAAGCCTCTACTTCCACTAGTACTTGTGTTGTCACTAACCATGTAGAGGAAATCAATGAGTT
The DNA here is from genome assembly GCA_007115705.1 of Dactylis glomerata. Lineage (NCBI taxonomy): Eukaryota > Viridiplantae > Streptophyta > Magnoliopsida > Poales > Poaceae > Dactylis > Dactylis glomerata. The sequence continues at coordinate 652,440 of QXEO01000103.1, forward strand.
CAAGTCCCAAGTTACTTCATTGCAGAAAGACTTGGAAAAATGTCATGAAGGGAAGTCCACACTCAACAAGATCTTGAGTGTGCAAAAATCCCCCAATGACAAGAGTGGACTTGGATTTCTCTCTAGTAAGAAGAAGAAGTCCAAATTATACAAGAAGAAGAAGGGCCAAGAACAAGTCAAGAATTTGGCCAAGATTGTTTGCTTCAAGTGCAAAATTGAAGGGCACCATGTTATATCTTGCCCTTTGAAGAAAAAGGCACTTAGTGAGAAGCAACAAGGGAAGCGGCCTCAAGTTCAATCCCATGCTCAACCTGAAGTTGAAGAAATGTCACTTCCTAAGAAAAATCAAGCTAATGCTCCCCCCTGTGGAGAAATCAAGTGAGAAGAAGGTGAAGAATAGAACTTGCTATGTATGCCATGAGAAGGGTCACCTATCTTCTTCATGCACTAGTGGTAACTCATCCAACCCTATCATAATTGAAGATGCTTATTCACTTTGCAAGGATAAGGTTGGCAATGTGTTTGCTAAATTTGTTGGCGCTCAAAGTGGTATCAAGAAAAGAACAATTTGGGTTTCCAAACCTATTATTTCTAACTTCTTAGGACCCAACTTGGTTGGGGACCAACAAGCCATTACTTGAACAATAGGTGTTGGTGGAGGGCTTTGGAGACTTGACCATATCATGAAGAATTAAGGGATCTTCATCAATTATATTTTCTCAAGTCAAGTCAATTGGATTATCTTATGTCTATCATATATCCAATGTTCCTCCTTGCGGTAACATGTATCAACTTATCTACATTGAAAGTTACTCGCCCCTTTACATGTGTTGGGTTTTGTATCTTGCATGTGTTTGTATATGTTGTGATTCCTACTTGCTTCATTTTGAGTAATCAAGTATGTGCATGTTGGTTTGCACACCATGTACGGTTGTTCTTGCTGAGCCTTTTGCATCTCGTTTTATCTTACTTGGCTCTTGTGAGAGATTATTGGACCATCCCATTTTGGGGGAGTGATATGCTTTGCACTTCACAATCCTAAAAATGTGTGTACATGAGGAATACCACTTAGTGTTGATATTTAAAGATTATCTAGTTTCTATGTGGTATGTCATTCTCACGAGAAATTCAAATTCTATAATGTCCATTAATCATCTTGTTGGATTTTATTTGCCTCTTGTGAAAAATAAATGTTTTATCACATTATGGGGGAATAATATGCTTTGTGCATACTACAAACCAATATAATGTGTATATTTGAGGTTGTGTCACATAGTGTTGATATTGTAAATTATCTTGCTTCTATGTGGCATGTTTTCTCTAACAAATTCCAATTTGCCAAATTGTTTTATTGCTCTTGTTTTGGATCTTGTTTGTGAGATACTTTCTTGATAGGGTTTTCCTAAAATGTGGAATGCTACATCAAAGTTGGAAAACCATTTGCTTCAAGTTATCTTAATCATTGCTTTGCGTGATTGTTTAACTATTTAAGTCTATCAAGAATATCTTCTTTAGCATGGTGATTAATTCTTATCCTTCTCTGTATGCTTCTTTGTTGTGAAGATGATCTTGGATTTATTTGTAAGCTACCACCGGGAAATAAATCCAAGGGATTTCTATTTTCGTGCCCCTGGTTCGTTAGTTGTACTCAGTTTTCCCCAGCCGCTTAACTTTTCCTCAGTTTTCCCCTCCCTCTAGTTTGAAACCCCTCGTAGACGCTCGGACGGGAGGGTTGCCGTCTGGTCAGAGGCCTTGACCGTTACCGGTGACGTCTAGGGAGCCGCGATGGTTTTGAATGGACCGTTTCTTTTGAATGATGTTGACTGTTGACCAAATGAGACACGTCGGACTGGCGGTCTCTCACTCACCCAAATCTTTCCCCTCCGCCCGAGACTGGAAGAGCTCACACACCGCCCCTCCACCGCCACGCCGTCCTGCCCTCCTACCTTATGGCGTCGTCCGCCCCCAAGCCGCCCCCGCCCCCACCACCACCCCCGAGAGGCGGAGAGGGCTCCGCCTCCACTAGATCTACCCCTATCGCGGTAGAGTTTGTACATCCTTCTGGTGTGCCAATTATGCCCCTCAACGGTGGAGAAGATTGGGAATCAGAGGGATCAAACGCATGGATTCCATCTGGGTAAGCATCGTCTGCCTATGTGAATTAACAGTAGGCAGTTTTTGAGCGCGAATCGTTGTTGCTCAACTAACTGCGTTGCTTTTCGAATAGGATTGATCCAGCGCTGGCTTTTCGGCTGGTGGTTAGGATGGATACTAGCTTTTTGCGTGATTCTAAACGCAATGTGAGCGGATTTTACATCCCAGTGGTGGTTGCAACTACCATCTCGTTGAGGGATTTAAAAGATAACATCTACGCTCAGTACTCCTGGGGCGCTGGCGATTCAGTTGATTTCCAATATTTCAACAGCACGGAGGGAAGATATGTTCCACTAATTTCCGACGATGATCTGGGAATTCTTTTTGCTTTAAATGATTCTGGCTGTGTCGGTAAAATTTGTATCCATGTGGACAGGGTCCAGGCATCATCTGGTGTTGGGGCATCATCAGGTGGTCGGGCATCATCAGGTGGTCGGGCATCATGTCTCTCTAGTGTTGCTGCCTCTGCTAATCGTGTGCGCCGCCCCGCTCCTTGTAGGTCCACAGCAGCACCATCTGTCCCCAGTGCTAGTGGTAGCCAGATCGTTCCTGCGGTCGATGTGGAGGACGATGCAGAGATTGAGGATCCATCTCCTCAAGATGATGAGGATGAGTTGATGTTTCCTGTATTGGTAGATCGATGCAGTAAGTAGGCAATGGAGGATCAATACATGGAAGATATTGCACAAGGTGCCAGATTTCATAACACTGATGATGAAGAGAAGGATGAGAACAATGACAGCCTCGTTTTAGCCGATTACGAAGGTGATGACTTGCCAACAATTGAGTGGAACAGGGAGGATCCTCAGCTTGCAGAAGGCACCATATTTCAAACGATGATGGACTGCCGTAATGTAATTACTACATATTGCATTCTCACCAAGAATGATTATGAGGTTATTAAAAGTGAGCAAGGTAGGTTCACAGTTAAGTGCCCATACAAGAGGTGTGAGTGGAGGCTGCATGCATCCACAATGCTCAGAAGCACCGTGGTTCAGGTACTACGCCAACCAGTTGTGTATTTTAGATCACGGTGTAAAATTTGTTAACTGTTACTGACATCCCTTATAATTATGTTTCAGATAAAGAAGAACTTGATCGACCATACTTGTCCACCACGAGCGCGAGCGCCAGAGGAGAAATCAAAGCTAGCGAAGACTAGGTGGTTGGCAGATGCAATCATAGATTGGCTGAGAGAAACTCCATCACTTGGTCCAACAGCACTCATAAAATTGATATCTAATAAGTTTAATATAAAAAATACCTTACATGAGGATGTTCTATGCAAAGGAAATGGCTCTTGACAGGATCAATGGTCCATGGAATGAAAGCTTTCAGTTGCTTTACACTTTCAAAGCTGAAGTAGAGATGGCTAGTCCAGGCAGTGTTGTAGCGATAGACAAGCATACAGTTCCCTACAAATTGAAAAGCGGGAGGATAATGCAGAAGGAATGTTTTAGAAGGGCTTTTGTTTGTTTCAAAGCTTGCTGGAAAGGCTTTCTGGACGGTTGCAGGCCTTATTTGGCCGTGGATGCAACAGCTCTTCATGGCAGGTTTAAAGGATAGCTAGTTGCTACTACTGCAGTTGATGGATACAATTGGATGTTCCCTGTTGCTTATGGAGTTTTGGAGGTTGAGTCAGAGGAAAGTCGGACTTGGTTTCTGTAGAATTTGCGCGACCTTATAGGTCATCCACCAGGACTTGCTATCCACACAGACGCTTGCAAAGATTTGGAGAGTGCAGTAGAAGTAGTATTCCCTGGAGTGGAGCATAGGGAATGTATGCGACACTTGGTACAGAATTTTACAAAGAAATTCAAGGGTAAAGTTTATACTGACAACCTATGGCCAGCTGCATACACATGCAGCATTAGGAAGCATCTATTTTATTTGGAAGTGTTATATAAACAAAAACCTGGGGTGAAGGAGTACTTGGATGAACATCATGGTAGGGTGTGGTCAAGAAGCCAATTCAATGAAATTTGCAAGGTAGACTATGTAACAAGTAACCTTGCGGAGAGTTTCAATGCAAAGATCAAGTCATTGAAAGGGCTTATGTTGTGGCAAATATTTGATAAGATTAGGCAGATGATCATGATAAAGATCAATCTGCGTCAAAGAATTGCAGCCACAAAATATGTTGGCCATCTCATGCTCCCATCTTTGATTAAGTCTTTGCATGCCAGGGCAAAACAATTGAAGATGAAATGCATCAGAAAAGGAATGGAGGCTGAGGTAACCTACACTGACAGTAAAAATAGGCAGTGGAGGTATCCAGTGAGTTTGGTTGATAGGACATGCCATTGTAGGCGATGGCAGATCCATGGGATACCCTGCATACACGTATTGTTTTTCATGAGTGTTATAGCGGGTGCAGAAGGTGAAGTTGATCAGTATGTGTCAGAGTATTTCTCTGTTGCCAAATTTAGGGCTGCATATGCTACGAATGTTCCTACCTTGTTGGGAAAAGACCAATGGATGAAAGTCGATCCAGGCTTCAAACTGTACTCTCTAGTTTTGACTAGACCGGCAGGTAGGCCGAGGAAGAATAGGATCAGAGCTAGTGCAGAGGGTGGTGCACCGATTCGACGACGTAAGTGCAAACGTTGTGGAACCCCTGGACACATTGCTAGGCTTTGTAAAAATCTAGTTGGCACAGCTTTTGGAATGGAAGATCAGGCGGGAGCAGCAAATGCAGAGGAGAATGAAGCAGCAATTCAACATGAGGAGATTGAAGCAATGAATCGAGAGCTGCTTGAACCGATGGATCGAGAGCTTCTTGAACCGATGGATCGAGAGCAGATTGAAGAGGTGAATCGAGAGCTGCTTGAACCGATGGATCGAGAGCAGAGGGAACAGATGGATCTAGAGGCCGTTGAAGCAATGCATAGACAGCTGAGTGAAGCAATTGATGGAGAGCTGGGTAAACCGATGGATCAAGAGCAGATTGTAGAAGCAAGGGAAGAAAATGCATTAGAAGAAAGAGCACAAGCTTCGTATGATATGGTTGTCTCGGTCTTGGCACAACCCAAAGAGAAGAAGAAGAACAAGAAAGAGGGCAAAAGGAAGGTAGACACCGATAATATCCCTGGTAGGGTTACCCAGAGTAAGGTGGTGGACCCAGCGAGTCACACCAGGAGCAAGAGAAAGATATTATTTTTAACAATTAATTTGAATGTATGTGTTATTGCAAGTTTTCTATGGTCATGCACCTCGAATAAGTTCATCGCTTAAGCCACATTTATCATTTTCTAAGTGACTAAACTCAAAAAATATAGTTTTGGGTTTAGTTTAATTCAAAATAATTCAAAACATGGTGGAACCTTCCCATGGAGTCTTGTTATGTTACCTACAACCTAGAGAAATAATAATGGAAAAGGAAATATAGAGATATGAAGTTTTTCCCAAAACCACTTTCTAGTCCATGAGCTACTAGCTATGAAGATGCAGGGCTTTCTACTTGACACACCTCCCAAATACCCACTATGCTTACAAACTTTGTCCAAATGAGTCCAAATTCGTCACACTTGTGTATCTTTGAATTGCAAACAATATCACGTCGGCCAAAATGTACTATATTGTTCAAATAACACAATCTAATAATTTTTATGCCAAAAGCTTCAATTTCCCTTACTCCCTTTATTATTTGGGTGCCCCTGTTTTACTTAGTTTTACTCAGTTTTCCCCCTCCGGGTCCACTTGTTTTACTCAGTCCTACTCAGTTTTGCCCTTCCGATAAACATTTCCTCACATTTCCCCCTCTTAGTTCTACTCAGTTTTCCTCACTTGTACTCACTGGCTGATCTCTGATTGGTCGAGATGTATGTCACACGGATCATGGTTGGTAGATAGCTCAACGTACGCTTGCACCGTTAGATCATTTATGATCGGACGGCCTGTATATATCTCTCTACCTCGATGGACGCATACAGAGAGAAGAGCAGAGCACACACCTACTAACCCTAGCAGTCGCATATTCCAGTTGCATCTTCCTCTCTCCTATTTCCTCTCTTACTCTGGTGGTCGCGGCGGTGTGGAACTGTAGCGTGCGTGCGGCGGCGCGGATCTAACCGTGCGTGCGGCCGCGCGGAACTGTAGCGTGCGTGCGGCCGCGCGGATCTAACCGTGCGTGTGGCAGCGCAGATCTAACCGTGCGGCAGCGTGGATCTAAGAGTGCCGGTGAGGATCTAAGAGTGCCGGTGAGGATCTAACCATCAGAAATAGTTGAAATGTCTCTCTGTGTCTCACTTTCGTTTCTCTTATCAGATCTGTTGATGATGAAGAACACCAAGACGGCGGCCGTGCCAACAGTGGTCAACGATGCCAAGATCATTGAAGCCATCGCCTACAACATCGCTGCGACGGCGCAGATCCAGCCTTCAATGTCGGAGCCTGTCGATGTCTCACTTCCGTTGCCCTCCTCAGATCCGTTGCTGATGAAGGACACCAAGACGGCGGTCGTGCCGACAGTGGTCATCGATGCCAAGACGATTGAAACCATCGCCTACAACATTGCTGCGATGGCGCAGATCCAGCCTTCAATGTCGGAGCCTGCCGATGTCTCACTTCCGTTGCCCTCCTCAGATCTGTTGCTGAAGAAGGACACCAAGATGGCGGCCGTGTCGACAGTGGTCATCGATGCCAAGACGATTGAAGTCATCGCCTACAACATCGCTGCGACGACGCTGATCCAGCCTTCAATGTCAGAGCCTGCCGATGTCTCACTTCCGTTGTCCTCCTCAGATCTGTTGCTGATGAAGGACACCAAGACGGCGGCCGTGTCAACAGTGGTCATCGATGCCAAGATGATTGAAGCCATCGCCTACAACATCGCTCCAACCCTCCTCAGATCCGTCGCTGATGAAGTACAGCAAGACGGTGGCGGTGCCAAGAGTGGTTGCGAAGCTGCAGATCCAGCCCTCCTCCATGTCCGAGTTTGCGGATGACGCAGATGACCACCCCTCAGCCGCCCGTCGTCTCGGCCCTTCTAGCCCATCGGTGCGCGGCCGTGTTCGACGCCGCAAATTGGGATAAATTATGATAAATTTGTATTTTTAAATTTCAAATTGGGATAAAATTGTTCGAACTACTACCTCTGTCTCAAAAAAAGCTTCTCCACTTTCTCGATGTGTCCCTGTACATCCGTATGTATGATTTGAACTCTATCCCAACTTGATTGGGAAGATTGATATGTATTTGATCCAAGAGGCTGGTACATGCTTTCACTTTTGGGATCCCTTCACTTTTATAAGATGTTCATGCATGCTAAAATTATCGCGCGCATTACTTAGCACAACTAGGAAATTGTACGCCAAAATACAGTGGTTAGAGCCATCTACTGAATAACAATTTTATACTATCTAAATCATCTACCACAACCACATAACTGCTAGGACAGGGATGACACCTAATAAAACTGCCCAGATGAATCTACTTTTCTCCTCTCCCATCACTTGAAGTTCATGTTCTAGATTTTCTACCACTTGATCAAATACGGCAAGATCTGTCTCAAGTATCAACTTCTCCTTGCGAATAAGCTCTGAATTCTTCTTTTCTTCCTCCATAGTACGCTTCAGCTCAAATATCATCAGGTTTTTATGGGCCAATTCATCACCTAAATTGGCCACCTTCTCCTCCAAATCCATCCTCTGGCTACACCACTGGGTTGATTCATCTTGGTATGCAATGTACCATGGATCATCGGCTTGCCTAGCAAACTGTAACAATAATGGAAAAAAGAACAACTAAAATCACTCCAACAGGCCATGGCGGCACTTCAAATTCAATGGTAGTATAGAGAGCAGAAGCTAGATACCTGCACTTCTGACAAGGTAGGAGAAGTAGAACATGGCCACGACATGATCGAATCCCTACCCTCGCCGGTGTACCCGCTACGACCAGACATTGAGGACTATTTCACACCTGCAAACTCCAATAAATTACGGGAACCGAATCGATTAGGGGGCGGGGAAGGCAGAAGCGGAGGTCTTACCAAGCTATACTACCAATTGGTGCGCGAAACAAATCCCGGTCGTCATGGGCGGTGGATCTGCTTGCGGCGGACTTTCCTGCGGTGGGTACAATGCGTGCGGACGAAACAAATGTTGGAGCCGTGGTTGACGTGTAGCGCCGCAGTCCGTCCGACGTCGCCGGGGGACAGAGCCGGTGGCGCGATGAGGCACCGGCGATGGATGCTCCATCCGAGGGTGGGGAACGAGCTGCGAGCGGTTCTCCGATGACTAATGAGATACACAACACTAGGTTCCAGCCATATTTAGCATAAGATTCACTTATGATTAAGCTGCGAAAATAGTCACCTGCTGGGTCTAGCTTAAGAAAAATTAATTAGTGAACTTGTTGCTTCTCTCTAACTAAAAGTAGGGATATATGCCTTTTCACTAAGGGCGACCCCAGCGGTCATTGGCTGAGACGGCCCCACAGAGCGGCTCTATTTGATTTTCTCTAAATAAATAGATGACCCCAGCGGTCATTGGCTGCGGAGGCCCCATAGAGCGGCAATATATGATTTTCTCTAAATAAATAGACGACCCCACTGGTCATTGGCTGCGGCAGCCCCACAGAGCGGCAATATATGTCTTTTCCTAAAAAATACACGACCCCACTGGGCATTGGCTGCGGCAGCCCTATAGAGTGGCCCCATTTGTCATTGGCAGCACCGCGTATACAATCAGGAAATAAAACAGCCCACACGTCAGCGATAGATGGATGGCTGCTCCGACGTGTCTCCTGGCCCTACCCGTCAGCACCATTCAAAAGTAACGGTCAATTCACAACCACCGCGGCTCCCTAGCCGTCACCGATAACGGTCAAGGCCTCTGACCAGATGGCAACCCTCCCATCCAAGCATTTGTGAGGGGTTTCAAACTAGAGGGAGGGGAAAACTGAGGAAAAGTTAAGCGGCTGGGGAAAACTGAGCACAACTAAGGACCCGAGGGCACAAAAATAGAAATCCCTAAATCCAAATGCCTCTTGTTCTTGGACAATTGGTACTATATCATGTGGGACATGTATATTGATCATCTTTACATTGGCTATTGCTTTTAATTGTCTTATCTCTAGCCAAAAATGTATTTGTTTTAGCTCCCATTGTCTTCCATGACTTTTGTTATTCCATTTGATTTCGTTGAACTTGTTTTGTGTTATTTCTATGTAGGTAGATGTGATGATCCCACTTGTGTGCATTTTGTATTCAAATGCAAAATCATAAATAATGCACTAATCTTGGGGGAGCTCTCCTATATTTGTTATACCACACTCTTTGTGCTTATTTCAATTGGTATTGGTTTTTGTTGGAAGGCAAATCTTTTCTTTTTGGTACTTAGTGTGCCATCATAAAAAGTGTGGAGAGTTTGGTTTGTTTGTTTGAACCTTGCTCTCTTTGGGAGTTGGTGATCTCATTCCTTGTTATTTATTTCTTACTCTTAAAATGAGATATGTCTTTGAGCATGTGTGTTTTAGTTATACTTTATGCACATTGGCATTTGCTCGGTTCACGAGTTGAACTTTGGAGTCAATCTTGTGTTGATTTGATTCTTTGATATAATTTGGACAACCTTTTGTAGCTTCACAATTTTGTGTGCTCGCTTGTCCTTCTTGGTGTTTTGTCCAAATTGTATCTCCTTTGGCTCTTGAAAGTTATGTGCATGCATATTTACTAAATGTATACTTTATGGCATGCTTTGCTTTCTTTGATCAAATATATATGAGAAGCTCCATCAAATCCTAAATTGGCTAAGATATGCATGAAATTCAATTTCATATATATATATATATATATATATGCACATATTTATGTGGAGTTTATCCTATATGTTGTAGTTTCTAACTACTTTGGACCCAATGAGTTTGGGGACAATACTTTGGACCCAATGAGTTTGGGGACAATCTTGTACTTGAACTTTGTTTTAGGTACATGGAGATATATTGGTGCTTGTCTCAATAATAAGGATGAAGTGGTGACTAAATGATAATTTGAGGCAAGCTAGGATTATTGAAGAACTTCTATCTACTACATCCTACCATTAATATCTCGGTAACAAGTATCTTTTTTATGCATACTTTTCTAGCGTCCAACCTTGTGTAGGTTGTTTCTTGGCATGGATATCTTTATTTGAAAATCATATGCTTCTTACAAGGATTCTAATGAAACCTCTTTATTGCAAATGTGAGCAAGTTGAGATGAGACATATTATTGGGAACATATAAAAATCATGCTCATGATTCTCCTATCCCATATATGTCAACTTAGCAATCTTTTTGCATATCAATTCCTCAATAAGCTCACATGTGCAATATTGATGAAATTGCAAATTTATTTCTTCCGTTTGGTATCCTTCGTTTTGATACTTGTTGTTTTTATCAAAGCCAACTATCTTCTTTCCCTTGTTGATATTTGCGATGTCTTTGACATGTTTGTGGTTGAAGTTCATCAATATACAATAAGATAAATTGAGCCTTTGGCCATGCTTTAAAAGCAAAAATCTCATAGGTATATTGCATGACTTCATTTTGGATATCATGTTCTATTCTTAGTATCTATTTTGTGTGTACATGTTTTTTTGTGATAATTATCTTTGTGATATTGTTTACTTAGACACTTATACACATGAGAGATGATATCTCATTATTTGATATCTTATTTGAACCTTATGTGTTGGGATAGAATGCTAAGCAATATCATTCATTGAAGACTATGTGGATGCTCTATGCTTATCCTTGTGTTAGTCTCATAATATTCTTTGTCATTCCTATCACACATTCCTTTGGTTGAGCCTTTTAATATATTGTCCCTTGCTTGTTGCTCAACCATTTGTTTGATGAAAGTGTAAGCTTAATTTCTTCTCTATGATCTCTTGCAAATGGTTGCGTTTTAAATGTTATTGAGGGAGTGAGGATTCCATGTTGTGCAAATTGTGTTCAAATACAAACATTCCAATTTTTGCATGTACCTTGGGGAGCTTCCTCATTTCATTTAAAGCACTATTTTGCGGTTAGCATAGTATTTAATTTCACTTGGTATCATTTTGTTTTGAATAATATTGAGGGAGTGATGATTCCATGTGTGTGCACCTTATACTTCAACTCAAATAGAATATTTTGTGCACACACCTTGGGGAGCTTCCTCATATTATTTAGAGCACCCTTTTGGTCTTCTCATAATATCTTTATTCAATTTGTTCTTTGGATCGATTGATTGCTCTCTTCATTTGTTGAAGTTTATGCATCATGTTATCTTATTTTGTTTGCAATCTTTGATCCTCAATATAGTTTCATTTCCTTCAAAAAATTTCCTTTGTATATGTGCATGTGTTTTCACTCATTTATTTTGGATATGCACACCGTTTTGGAGGAACTCTCACTATATTGGCCTTCTAAGCTTTTTTCGCCCATTTTGGCAATGGATGCCAATGGGGGAGAAGTTTCGAGGGTTTAAAGGGAATTGGGTTTTCTGCTTTGGTTTTGTTCTTAAGCATTTGCCTTGCATGCTTTGCATCGTTGTGTGTTGCTTCGCATGGTTGAGTATATAGCGGAAACTCCACCAACAACCTTGGTTGGCAATATATGCAATGAAATCAAGATCATTTATACATACATAGATTGTGGGGGAGTTTGCTCTATATATGGTGGTTCTACTAAAATCACATACTTTTGTAGTATTTGATGTTAGTACAACCATTGTGGTTCTTTGAATTCATTATATAAACCCTCTCAAAGAGATTGTCATCAATTACCAAAATGGGGGAGATTGAAAGTTCATATCGAGCCCCATGTGTGGTTTTGGTAATTAATGACAATCCGTATGGACTAATGGTTGCATTGAGTTATATGTGTAGGACTTGTCCATAGACAATGCTTGAACCATTTGTTGGAGTCAAGGTTGTAAGAAGAAGATTATGTGTTGACCAAGGTGTTATTCAAGGAGTGATCCAAAGATTGGTCTTAAGGGAGTTGAGCTTATGTCAAGTGTGTCTTAAAGCATAAGATTGAGTGAGCTCTCATGTGTATCCTCAAGACACCATCATTATGAAGAAAGAAGAATTGATTCAAGGATTGATCAAGTTAAAGCGCAAGTTCAAGATGAGCAACTAGAAGAGAACATACGCTTGAAGCTTGCCATCTATATTGTGATCATGGATATGTGAAGATATGCTTAAAGAGAGTCTCCTCCATAGTATAGTATGGGGGAGCAATCCGCAAGACTTCACCAAGCAAGCTCAATCAAGAAAGGTGGTCCAACTTGAGAAGATCAAGATCGTCATTATCCACCTCAAGTGGAATGCTCAAGGCAAAGGTATGATAGTGTTAGGGTTTCTTTCTTACTGGTCTCATGGTGTTAGTTGTGAGACCGGGTTATAGGATCGGTAGCCGTACTATCAAGAGGGGCTCTTGAGTGAGTAACTTAATTGTATCGTTCAGAGAGAGCTCAAACCTTTGCATACTTGGCATCATCTTTCTTGGTTCTCATTTGGGTTTTATCCATGTGAGGTTCTAGAGCTTGTGGTTATTTCCATGACAAGCTCTAGCTCATCAAAAACAGATTTCGTATGAAATTCTTATTGCGTTTCTGATGTTTGGAGGTTTTACCGGTTTGTCTTCGAAGAGAGGTCAAACCTTTCATTATTTGGTTTTATCCTCCTTTGCTGGACTATGCTGTTTCTATGGATGAAGTTGTAGAGCTCATTGAGGTGATTCCAACGAGCCCAAGATCATCGAAAACGGAGTCCAGATGAAAAAGTTATCACCGTTTTCGTATTGCAATTTCTTCAAGCTCGAAAAATGGCTAAGGACTTTTGTGGGCGTCAACCAGATGGGGGCCCGGATTTTTGGCCACTTTTGCCCGGATAATCCGCCCCCCCCCCCGGATTTTTTGGCCAGTTTTGGCCAGATAATCCGGACTGGGACGCTGTAACGGTCATTTTTATGGGAGGGGGTATAAATACCCCTCCCCTTCTTCTTCCTTGGGTAAGCACATTTTCCTTCTCTCTCCCTCCATTGTTGACCTTAGAAAGCTTGCACATCTCTCAATTCCTCCCATGATTCTTGCATATCTTTGAGGGGAAAGAGAGAGGAGATCTAGATCTATATTTCCACCAATCACTTTCTTCTCTTTGTGAGGGGAACCCATTGGATCTAGATCTTGGAGTTCTTTGTAGATTTTCTTTGTTCTTCCTCTCATATCTCTCCATAGCATTAGTTGCTTTGGTAGGATTTGAGTGAGAAGGATTTGAGCACTTTGTGTGTTTTTGCCATTGCATAGGTTGCATCGGTTTGAGTTCTCCCCGGAGATTCGAGTAAGTGAAAGTTTGTGAGCTTATTACTCTTGGGTTCTTGGAACCTAGACGGCTTTGTGGCTTTGTGGTGCCTTGGTGGCTATCCTTGGGAGCCTCCAATTAAGTTGTGGATGTGTGCCCCAAGATTTGTGTAAAGGCCCAGTTCCACCTTGAGGAACCCCTTAGTGGAAGAGTGAGCTTGGCCTTTGTGGCGCAAGCTCACACCGGAGAATAGGGTGAGGCCTTTGTGGTGTTGGTTAGGCCTTTGTGGCGATACCACACCCCTCCAATGAGACGTACTCCCTTTCAAGGGAGGAACTCGGGAATACATCATCGTCTCCGCGTGCCTCGGTTATTCCTATACCCGAGCTCTTTACTTATGCACTTTACATTGTGATAGCCTTCGTGCTTGAAGTCATATATCTTGCTATCACCTTGTTACTTGTATTGCTTAGCATAAGTTGTTGGTGCACATAGGTGAGCCTAGTTTATTTTGGTCTTGTGTGCTTGACAAAATTAACGCTAGTTTAATTCCACTTTTGTTCAAGCCATTCGTAAAATTTGATATCGCCTATTCACCCCCCCTCTAGGCGACATCTGTGTCCTTTCAATAGAGAGATTAACCAAAAAGATACACATGATGCGCACACTAGTCACCTTCACACCATGATACAAGGTATCTCCGGAGTTTACAAATATAAAGCACGGGAGTAGCATAATATCTGAATAATAGCATCTACCAATTCAACTAGATACAAAGCTCACGATCACATAAAGATCACATCATGGGAGAGAGAGGTGAACCACATAGCTACCGGTAGAGCCCTTAGCCCCAGGGGAGAACTACTCCCTCCTCATCATAGGAGACAACAAGGTTGATGGAGATGGCGGTGAGGTCGATGGAGACAGCGGAGATGGCGATGGAGACCAATGGAGATGGCACCGGGGGCACTTCCCCGTCCCGGTAGGGTGCCGGAACAGAGACTTCTGTCCCCCAAAATTTGTTGACGGCGGCGGCGGAGCTGCGGAACTCTTCTGGAAATTTTGCCGATTGTTTTAGGGTTTTCCGTCGAGAGGCTTTTTATAGGCGAAGGGGCATCGTCAGGAGGCGGCCAGGGTGGTCACACAATAGGTGGGCGCGGCCAGGGGCTGGGCCGCGCCCCCCTGTTGTGTGGGCAGCCCCTGGCCCCTCTCCAGCTCCCGTTTGGTCCTCGTCCTTCGTCCGGGAAAAATAGGAGTTCCAGAACTTGTTTCGTCCAATTCCGAGAATATTTCCTGTGTAGCTTTTCTGAAACACAAAAACAGCAGAAAACAGGGAACTGGCACTGTGGCATCTTGTCAATAGGTTAGTTCCGGAAATCGCATAAAAACACCACGAAGTGTAACGAAACACAAGGCAAATGGTGTAAAAACAAGCATGGAGCATCAAAAATTATAGATATGTTTGAGACGTGTCAGCATCCCCAAGCTTAACTCCTGCTCGTCCTAGAGTAGGTAAGTGATAACAAAAGAAATAATTTTTGAGGTGACATGCACCAACACAATCATGATCATCTATGTAAGCAATGAGTGTTGGGATCAAAAGAACTTAAAACATGGGCATGAAAGATATAATCTTGATAGAAGAAACTTAGCAACCATGTTATAACATGAAAATGAACAAAAATGAAAGATCATGAAAATGAAACAATGAAAGTCACGTGTGTTCAAATCATATGGAAAAACATACAAATGGTTTTCAGCTTGTCCTTCATGGAATAGCAAAACATAAATGCATAGGACACCTTCAAGTTTAAGAGGGCAACTAGATACAAATAATTTAAGAACAAGTGAAACCAACATCATGAATCAATCAATGAAAACTTTGGGACAATGCACATTATACTCAGAATGACAACTATGCTCTCTTAGACGGTGCATGAAGATAGAAGGTGGTGACTCAAGATAAAAGTAAAAGAAAGGCCCTTCGCGGAGGGAAGCAGTGATTGCAAGTTTTATAAACCTTCAAAAATTATGGTACTTACTAGCTTTGAGCTCTCATTGCCCCCATCATAAGCATCTTGAATGGTTAAAGTTAATGTGAATACACTTATGCTGCATATGCTTGACAAATCATAAGTTGAAAACCTCGTGTCCCGTGAAGTATGAATACCCAAACCTCATGCTACTCGACTTAGAGTCCCAAGCAAGCTCTTGTCATTGTAAATATATGTGTATCATCGAGAACTACCAACGGGATACCTCCGTGCCCGATGACATGGAACAAGCCCATATCAAAATGACAGGACAAACAGAAAATGAACACCTCAGCATCTCTTTTATTTACCATTAGTATAGCTTTTTATTGTGAGATGCGTCGTCGAATGTTCACTATGGGCATGCTGTAAATTTCCACCATGAATTATGCATGGCTTAGATTAGCGGCCCAGGCGTTTCCCTAACACATATAAAAACTCCATGATCCCGCAAGATTCCCAACTTATTTCACATCACGAGTGACGATGGTTAAACTCGACAAATGTCCTAGATGAAGGACTTAGGATCGGGGAGATAGGGCGTCGGATGAACTCGAAGGTAAACTCAGTCAAACAAGGTAGCT
The DNA here is from genome assembly GCA_007115705.1 of Dactylis glomerata. Taxonomy (NCBI): domain Eukaryota; kingdom Viridiplantae; phylum Streptophyta; class Magnoliopsida; order Poales; family Poaceae; genus Dactylis; species Dactylis glomerata. Next base: position 668,484 of record QXEO01000103.1, read on the forward strand.
ATGAAAGTAAACGTGGGTGTAGAACCTGGCTTGCTTTCAATCTGTCCCACACCGTTCCCTCCTGGCCCCTATATATAGGTGGCCAGGTCTCAAGGATCAGGTGGGATCCGATACAGATTACAATATCGACATACGACTTGAACTCGTATTTCGACTAGTATTACAATTAGATCTAGCTTAACGGGGCTCAGGGGTACTTAACTGACGGGCTCTATTATCTATGGGATTTCTATTTTCGTGCCCTCAGGTCGTTAGTTGTACTCAGTTTTCCTCAGCTCGTTAGTTTTTCCTCAGTTTTCCCCAAGCCGTTGTCTAAAACCCTCAGAAGGAGCTCGGACGGGAGGATTCCTGTTTAGTTGACCGTTTCCATGCTGACGTGTGGGGCCACGTCGTGTGAGGCCGCGTCGCGTGGGGCTGGTAGAAAGGGACCGCGTGGGACAGGTGATACGTCTCAAACGTATCTATAATTTTTGATGCTCCATGCTTGTTTTTACACCATTTGCCTATCGTTTCGTTACACTTAGTGGTACTTTTATACATTTTCCGGAACTAACCTATTAACGAAGTGCCACAGTGCCAGTTTCCTGTTTTCTGCTGTTTTTGTGTTTCAGAAGTGATACACAGGAAATATTCTCGGAATTGGACGAAACAAGTTCCTGAAGTCATATTTCACCGGGGAGCTCCCAAACATCCGAAGACCTGACGGAGGGGGGCCATGTGGCCCCCACACACAGGGGCGGCGCGGCCTGGCCCCTGGCCGCGCCAGCCCCGTGTGAGGCCGCGTGGCTCCACCTCTGACAGCCCCCCTTCGCCTACATATACCCCCTGACGAGAAAAACCTAAGGCCCCGATCAGTTTTCCAGAATACATCGCGATCCGCCGCCGCCGTCGACCCGAAGATCGGGAGGGTCCAGAAGCTCTTCCCGGCACCCTGCCAGAGAGGGGAATCGCCACCGGAGGTCTTCTTCATCGCCATGCTTGACTCCGGAGCGATGAGTGAGTAGTCTACCTTGGACTATGGGTCCATAGCAGTAGCTAGATGGTTGTCTTCTCCACCATGTGCTTCATGTTTAGATCTCATGAGCTGCCCTACATGATTGAGATCACCGTTATGTAATACTATGATGTTGGTTTGTTGGGATACGATGAATATTGGTGTTTATGATTAAGTTGCTGTACTGAATTATATCTTTTGTTATCTCTATGTTGTTTATGATCTTGCATGCTCTCCGTTGTTAGTAGCTATCTTGGCCGAGTAGTTGCTAGTGACTCCAAGAGGGGGTATTTATGCTCAATAGTGGGTTCATGTCTCTATTTCACCTGGGGGAGTGACAGAAACCTCTAAGGTGGTAGATGTGCTGTTGCTACTAGGGAGAAAACAACATTCATATGCTCAAGGGCATATGCTTTGTTTACATTACACACTTTGCTTAATGCAATTATCTGTTGTTCGCAACTTAATACTTCTAGGGTGTTCGGATGATATCCCCGGGGGTGGATTATTAGTCATAGATGCAGTTGGATGGCGGTCTATGTATTTTGTTGTAATGCCCAGAGTGAATCTCATAGTGATCTTCTTGACATATCACGTTATCTTTATTCTATCAATTGCCCAACTGTAATTTGTTTACCCAGCATGCTATTTTATCTATGGAGAGACACCACTAGTGAACTGTGGACCCCGGTCCTATTTTAATCATATTGCAATCACCTGTTTACTATTCCCGCACTGTTTACTTTACTACCATTTTACTACTGTTTTCCACTCGATACGCTCATAACCTTTGTTTCAAGCAAACCGGTGAGATTGACAACCTCATCGCAAGTTGGGGACAAAGTATTTGTCTGTGTGTGTGCAGGTTCCACAAACACCTTCAGTCGTCATCGTCTCTCTTCTCCTGTTCGATATACCTTGGTTTCTTAACTGAGGGAAAACTAGCCGCTACACTCATCATACCTTCCTCTTGGGGTTCCCAACGGGCTGGTCATCACCACGCACAAGGACATACTGCTCCCACGTCAACTAAACGCCACAGCTCTTTTCTGGCGCCATCACACGAGTAGCAGCTTCTTTTCTGGCGCCATTGCCGGGGAAGAGAGAAGACTTCTGCGAGGGGAGTTCTTCGCACACACATACTTTACTTTGTTATTTGTTTTGCTTTACTTTACTTTATTTTACCTGCATTGCTTTTTATATCAAAAACCCAAAAAAATTAGAATCCTTGGTAGTTGTTTTTACTTGTTTACTTTCGTTTTGCTGAAATGGGTACTCCTGAAAACACCAAGTTGTGTGACTTTGCTAGCACAAACAATAGTGATTTTATCTGCACTCCTATTGCACCAACTGTTCCTGCTACCACCTTTTATGAGATCAAGCCTGCTTTATTGAACCTTGTTATGAAAGAACAATTTTCTGGTGCTAGTACTGAAGATGCTGCAGCTCATCTCAATAATTTTGTTGAGCTATGTGAGATGCAGAAATATAAGGATGTTGATAGTGATATTATTAAGCTCAAGTTTTTTCCTTTTTCTTTGAGAGGAAAGGCTAAAGATTGGTTGTTGTCTTTGACTAAGAATAGTATTGATTCATGGGCTAAATGTAAGGATGCTTTTATTGGTAGATACTATCCTCCTGCTAAGATTATATCGTTGCGTAGCAGTATTATGAAGTTTACTCAGTTTGATAATGAACATGTTGCTCAAGCTTGGGAAAGAATGAAATCTATGGTAAAGAATTGCCCCACTCATGGACTGACTACTTGGATGATTATCCAAACTTTTTATGCAGGACTGAACTTTTCTTCAAGGAACCTACTTGATTCAGCTGCTGGAGGCACGTTTATGTCCCTTACATTGGGCGCCGCATCAAAGCTACTCGACAACATGATGGTAAATTATTCTGAATGGCACACCGAGAGAGCTCCACAAGGTAAGAAGGTAAATTCTGTTGAGGAAACCTCTTCCTTGAGTGATAAGATTTATACCATTATGGCTATGCTTGCTAATGATAGGACTCATGTTGATCCTAATAATGTTCCTTTGGCCTCTCTGGTTGCTCAAGAAGAGCAAGTTGATGTGAATTTCATTAGAAATAACAATTTTAATAACAATGCTTATAGGAACAATTTTGCTAGTAACAATTATAGGCCGTATCCTTCTACCAATGGTAATGGTTATGGTAATTCTTATGGTAATTCCTACAACAACACTAGGGCCGCGCCCTCCGAGCTTGAGGTAATGCTCAAGGACTTCATCGGTAAACAAACTGCTTTTAACAAGTCTGTTGAGGAAAAGTTAGGCAAAATTGATATTCTTGCTTCTAAAGTTGATAGCCTTGCTCATGATGTTGAACTTCTGAAACTAAAAGTGTTTCCTAATGATGTGAATGTGAGCAATATTGTTGCTGCCGCTAATGCTACCCAAGTTGGAATTGATAAAAATATTAGATTGTTAGCGGAATTGCATGCCAGGTGGGAAAGAGAAGATGAGATGGCTAGAGAGATGAAGGTATGTACTATTACTACCTCTAATAATGTTGCTCCTACTGATAGCAACCCTCTTACTTTGATTGGTGTAGAGAAAACTCCCACTCCTTGTGTTAAAAAGCCTAAAACTGCCAAAACTTTTTCTCAAAAGAGTGCTGAAATTTTTCGGAGTGTGGGAGATGATAGCTCTATTTCTTTTAATGATTTTGATGTTGATGGCTGCAATATATCTGAAGTTATTTTGTTCTTGCAAAAGCTTGCTTGGACTCCCAATGCTAGTTCTTTAAATATTGCTTTTACTAAGCATATTACCAATGCTCTTATAAAGATTAGGGATGAAAAGTTGAAGCAGAAAGCCTCTATTCCCAAGAAGTTAGAAGATGGTTGGGAACCCATCATTGATATGCATGTTAATGGTTATGATTGCCATGCTTTATGTGATCTATGTGCTAGTATTTCCATCATGCCTAGAAAGATTTATGACATGCTTGATTTACCACCACTTGAAAAGTGTTATTTTGATGTTCCTATTGTTGATGTTGCTAAGAAGAAACCTTTGGGAAGGATTAATGATGTTCTTATTGTGGTTAACAATAACCTTGTTCCCGTTGATTTTCTTGTTATGGACGTTGAATGCCATGCTTCATGTCCTATTATTTTGGGAAGACCCTTTCTTCGAACTGTAGGTGCTATCATTGATATGAGGGAAGGCACTATCAAGTATAAATTCCCACTAAAGAAAGGTATGGAACACTTCCCTAGGAAAAGAAATAAATTACTTTTTTACTCTATTCTTAGAGCAAATTATGATCTTGATGCTTCATCATTTGATATTACTTGATTCGCAATTTTCTGCGCCTAGCTCAAAGGCGTTAAAGAAAAGCACTCTTGGGAGATAACCCATTGTTTACTTTTCAGTACTTTTTCTTTTATTTGAGTCTTGGAAGTCATTACTACTGTAATGACCGCTCCTTATCTTGTTTATTTCGTTTTTGTGCCAAGAGAAGCCTCTAATTTGAGTGAGGTAAAGATTTGGGGTTATTGCTGTCCTGAAACTGTTTTCGGTGCTGCACCGTAAAAATTCGTGAAAATTCTCTGTTTATCTTTTGGACCTGAGATTTCTTGTGCATATGCCCCAGGTTATATCCAAACTTTTATTAGTTGAACACTTTTTGATTTGAGCAACAGAAAATCCCTCAAAAATTCGTCCATTATCAGCTGTCCAGTTTTGACAGATTTCTGCCAATATTTGTTTTTGCCACTTTATCGCTTTCTTTTGAGTTCTTTTTGATCATGGAACTCTTGTGGAAGTTGCTACAGTAGTATATACTTTATATGTGATGGTTTTGGGTTGAAACCTGAAGCTAAAAGAGGTTGAATATATTTTATGCTTGCACTAATGTTGCTAATAGAATTGTGTTTACTTTTGTATGAAGGAAGTTTTCAAGTGTAGGGATTGGAGAATGATGAGATGAGTTGAAGAATGGACAAAAGCTCAAGCTTGGGGATGCCCATGCATCACCCCAAGAAATATCCAAGAAGTCCAAGCGTCAAAGCTTGGGGATGCCCCCGAGGCACCCCTTCTTCATCGGCAAAAATCAGGTCACCTTTCAAAACACTATATTTTTATTGCTTCATGCACTATGTGTTTTTCTTGGAGCGTCAGTTGTTTTAGTTTTCTTAGTTTGTTTAGTTTGTTTGTTTGCTGCAATAAATGGTTGGACCCCAACAAATTTCCTTTGGAGGAGATATACTAGTTTTCATTTGCAAAGAACGCTCTAGTTTTCACTCTTATTAAAAATCGAGCGCTCTACTTTTTCTGCTACTGCTTTTGGTTTTCGTTTTCGCCTTGATATGCATTCAGATCTTGTCATATCTTTTCATCAAGGTGTATTTTTGCCTCTGAACTTTATTGGTTTTCATCAAAAGAGGTGTCTTTAAAAATTTCAAATGGTGTTGGAAAAGAGAAAAAGCTTTGTGCAAAATAGTGGTACAAGAAGGAGCTTGTGTAGACTGCGGCTTAGGCTTTTTCATGTCATGCTTGATGTCTTTTTGATAGTATGCTTAGTGGTTTTGCTGTAGCATGACTTGTCTCAAATAACTGAGATTGCTTAATGAGCCTTTGAAAAAATCATGCGTTGTTTTTATTGTATGGAAGCATTATTTTGGTTTTCTCCTTGATGCTTTATTTGGGTTGACTTGGCGCATGCTCACACATGTTAGACTCTTCCAAAGTCGCCATTAGCCTTCATGATCATTTAGTTTTTGACTTTTGATGCCATCATATGCTTCTTTTAATGTCGCTTTGTCGCTTTGCATGATTATGGCCATTACTGCTCTCTTAGTTGGTCTCTCCCAGTCTTTTGCTAGCCCTCGCCTTGTACTGAGTATGAGCTCTACTCGTGCATCCAACTCCTAAAAGCCAAGTTTGCCATTGTGTCCACTATAAATTCCTATGCATGTTATTTGTAAGCCATTCCAAAGTAAAATTTTCGTGTGCTACCTTTCAAAAACCTTCAAAATACTTCTCGTTTTGTGACACTGTTTTCAGCTCATGGGGACGTAGTGGTCGGATTTGCTATCTTCCATATTGTTTATTCCAAAAAGAAAAAAAAGGGAAAGAAAGAAAAAAAGGCACTCCTCCAATGAATGTGAATGTTGGTGGGCACCCGATGGAATCGGTTAGCCATGGTATGTGAAAGGAAAGGTGGGGAGGAGTGCCAAGTTTTATAAAAAGAGCACGAAGTGCCAATCTCTCTCTCAAAAACTTGCTTTATTTTTGTATGGAAGATAGTAAGAACCCCATTGCCAGTCGTTGACAAAGACAACCACCTCTCAAAATCAAGTTTTATCTCTGTTTTACAAATGAAAAGCTCTAGCACATGTTTAAATCACTGCTTCCCTCTGCGAAGAGCCTTTCTTTTACTTTTATGTTGAGTCACCACCTTCTTTCTTTATGCACCATTAAGAGAGCATAGTTGTCATTCTTAGTGTGATATGCATTGTCCCAAGGTTCATTGATTGATTCATATTGTTGGTTTCACTTGTTCTTAAATTATTTGTATCTAGTCGCCCTCTTAAACTTTGAGGTGTCCTATGCATTTATGTTTTGCTCTCTTTGAAGGACAAGCTGAAAACCATTTGTATGTTTTTCCTTATGATTTGAACACACGTTTGACTTTCATTGTTTCATTATCATGATCTTTTGTTTGTGTTCATTTGCATGTTTACAACATGGTTGCTAAGTTCTTATTGTCATGATTATATCTTTCATGCCCATGTTTTAAGTTCTATTGATCCCAGCTCATCAATGCTTACATATATGATCAAGATTGTGTAGGTGCATGTCACCTCAAAAATTATTCTTTTGTTATCACTTACCTACTCGAGGACGAGCAGGAGTTAAGCTTGGGGATGCTTGATACGTCTCAAACGTATCTATAATTTTTGATGCTCCATGCTTGTTTTTACACCATTTGCCTATCGTTTCGTTACACTTAGTGGTACTTTTATACATTTTCCGGAACTAACCTATTAACGAAGTGCCACAGTGCCAGTTTCCTATTTTCTGCTGTTTTTGTGTTTCAGAAGTGATACACAGGAAATATTCTCGGAATTGGACGAAACAAGTTCCTGAAGTCATATTTCACCGGGGAGCTCCCAAACATCCGAAGACCTGACGGAGGGGGGCCACGTGGCCCCCACACACAGGGGCGGCGCGGCCTGGCCCCTGGCCGCGCCAGCCCCGTGTGAGGCCGCGTGGCTCCACCTCTAACAGCCCCCCTTCGCCTACATATACCCCCTGACGAGAAAAACCTAAGGCCCCGATCAGTTTTCCAGAATACATCACGATCCGCCGCCGCCGTCGACCCGAAGATCGGGAGGGTCCAGAAGCTCTTCCCGGCACCCTGCCGGAGAGGGGAATCGCCACCGGAGGTCTTCTTCATCGCCATGCTTGCCTCCGGAGCGATGAGTGAGTAGTCTACCTTGGACTATGGGTCCATAGCAGTAGCTAGATGGTTGTCTTCTCCACCATGTGCTTCATGTTTAGATCTCATGAGCTGCCCTACATGATTGAGATCACCGTTATGTAATACTATGATGTTGGTTTGTTGGGATCCGATGAATATTGGTGTTTATGATTAAGTTGCTGTACTGAATTATATCTTTTGTTATCTCTATGTTGTTTATGATCTTGCATGCTCTCCGTTGTTAGTAGCTATCTTGGCCGAGTAGTTGCTAGTGACTCCAAGAGGGGGTATTTATGCTCGATAGTGGGTTCATGTCTCTATTTCACCTGGGGGAGTGACAGAAACCTCTAAGGTGGTAGATGTGCTGTTGCTACTAGGGAGAAAACAACATTCATATGCTCAAGGGCATATGCTTTGTTTACATTACACACTTTGCTTAATGCAATTATCTGTTGTTCGCAACTTAATACTTCTAGGGTGTTCGGATGATATCCCCGGGGGTGGATTATTAGTCATAGATGCAGTTGGATGGCGGTCTATGTATTTTGTTGTAATGCCCAGAGTGAATCTCATAGTGATCTTCTTGACATATCACGTTATCTTTATTCTATCAATTGCCCAACTGTAATTTGTTTACCCAGCATGCTATTTTATCTATGGAGAGACACCACTAGTGAACTGTGGACCCCGGTCCTATTTTAATCATATTGCAATCACCTGTTTACTATTCCCGCACTGTTTACTTTACTAGCATTTTACTACTGTTTTCCACTCGATACGCTCATAACCTTTGTTTCAAGCAAACCGGTGAGATTGACAACCTCATCGCAAGTTGGGGACAAAGTATTTGTCTGTGTGTGTGCAGGTTCCACAAACACCTTCAGTCGTCATCGTCTCTCTTCTCTTGTTCGATATACCTTGGTTTCTTAACTGAGGGAAAACTAGCCGCTACACTCATCATACCTTCCTCTTGGGGTTCCCAACGGGCTGGTCATCACCATGCACAAGGACATACTGCTCCCACGTCAACTAAACGCCACAGCTCTTTTCTGGCGCCATCACACGAGTAGCAACAGGACGAGACCGCGTTTGGTTGTACATGAGAGCTCGGTTCTGTCTCTCTCGGGCCAAATTGGCATTGCCTTTTCAGAGCGTCTTTTTCCCCTCTCTCTCTGTAACAGTTCTCTCTCTTTTCACCAAATTAGTATCAAATCTAGAGAAGCTTCTATTTCTGTCTTTCTTCAATGATTGTTGCCTTTTGGCCCTCATTTTTTGCCCAATATGGTAACAAATCTAGTAGCAAATCTAGAAGCTAGTATAGGATAAATTCACAGCAGCATAATAAATCTAGAAAACTAAGTATAATACATAAACTGCATACAGCAGCCAAAAGCAGCCAATAACGATGTTAATGTTCACGGCAAACTAAGCTGAAAATAATACAAGACGTAATGTATGTCCAACATGAAGATTAGGATACCCCAGGATGAATGAATCTGTTCTTCATTCATCATATATATATTCGTCGCTCTATTTTCTGGTCTGAAATAAATATTCATTGAATTCCTTCCGTCTGCAGTGTGCAGCCAATACGTCCTCCAAACGGTATGGCCTTTGTTCATCTTTCAGACCGTACTTTCCTAATCTATCCACACGTAGTGGCCACTCATCCCAGGCATTCATATCATCAAAGTACTCTCTGATATAACCCAAATCCGCGTAGTAGATGCAGCCAGGTCGAAGTGTCGGGTGCACTCTGGTGTCGACGGAGATACACCGGACATAATGGACGAAGAAGGCACGACTGCCAATGTTATTGATGGCATGGAGAGAGCGGCTCTCAGTGTCCACACGGTACACCAATGTTTGACCTTCATCCAAACGATCGCCCAACAAGACAAGCAGCAGATCACCATCCGACTTCACAAGGTAGAACTTGTCATTTCCAAGTTATGGAAATGAAAAAAGTGTCTCCATGTTGACATTGCTCGCGCCCTGCTCCAACTGGGCATTGTTGGTGCACACTAATGTTTCGAACTCAAAATTGTTCACAGCTAGTGCATAGAATTCACCATTAAACGTGGTAATGCAAAGCATAGAATGGTGCTCGATCGAAAATCTTCCTTCTCCCCAATCTTCATCTATACCCTTAGTTGGAGTGCTCTCATCGACCCAAGCAATTTCCACCGGGTAATATGTGGAAACGAAGAGCATAGTCGGGGACTTCATTACAGTGACTGACTCAAGAATAACAGATGGCATCTGCGCCTTAAATATAGTGTTCGATGTCTTTGTGAGTGAGTTCAGAAGCCGTATCTTGTGCGGCTGGTTCTTCTGGGCAAGCACGATGACGCCATGGCAAAAGCTGACGAATTAGTATCTAAAATATATGGGATTGATGAAGATAACATTCAACACTAAGATGTTTACGATTGAAAATAAAAGGATTAACTCTATAGATATGGAGGAATTTGAACCTTGCATGAACTTCCGTTAGATCGATGGTGACGTAGCGGGATGTGCGGAGGTGGAGGAAGGAGAACTCAGCGGCGCGTGGAAGGGCGTGCTCTACCATGATCCATTCATGCAGGTGCACGTCGGGCTCAGGTAAATTTGAGCGCCAACTAGTACAAACTTGCCTCAAAGCAGAGTAGGTGTCCACGTACTCCTCGTTCACCAGTAAGCAAGCGCCGATCTTGTGAAGTTGTCCGTCAGCCCTGAGAGAGGCCCAGTTCACGGAGGCGCCGCGCCTAGATGCGCCGCCCTCGGAGGCGACGGGCTCGGCGGCGACGGGCTCGGATGCGACGGGCTCAGCGGCGACGGGCTCAGATGCGATGGGCTCGGAGGCGACGGGCTCGGGGGCGACGGCCGCCGGCGCATTCTTATTCTCCATCGCCGGCAGGGGAGCACGCGTAGGGCGGCTAGGGTTTTTTGGAGAAGGTGATGGGACGTGAGAGGCGTGGTTGCGTGCGTGAGTTATAATGAGACTGTGTGCAGAGGGAGGGAGAGAGGGGCCCTGTACTGGCAATGTGACGGTTCGTCTCAGCAGTTGACGTTTGGTCTCAACATGCGCACCGCGTGGCTAACCGCTGCTCACCGCGACACGCGTCCGTGGGACTGCACGTCAGCACCGTTACGTGTACTCAGTTCTACCCTCTAGTCTTACACTAGAAAAATATCTGTACTCAGTTTTCCCCTCGAGTACTAATACTGGCTAGTGCAATATACTCAGTTTTACCCTCAAGTGGCTGGTCAACAAAGAGTCAACAAATGGGATTAAGCTATCTAATTGAGTCATTTCATGCGCAAAAAAATTCAAAAAAATAAAATCATAGTGCCTCCTACTCATGGAGTCTGGTTACGCGACCTGCCACATAGACAATCATATATAAATCAAATTTTAACACAAATGGCCACTTCTCAAATCACTACTAGCTATGAAGGTTCATGGCTTTCCACTCAAACCCCATCTCAAAACATCTATACCCAAAACATAGTTTGTCTGAATGAGGCCATAATTTTTACACTCATGTATATTTGAATTGCAAATACTTTGAGGAAGGCCAACCTGGGTTTCATTGTACAAAACATGTGTTTTTCTTTTTCTAAATCTCTTATTTGAATTCCTTAGCCTATTTACTATTTACTTGCCCTTGTATCCTTGATACTACTCAGTTTTACCCTCTCCCTTCTCACAGAAGCCCAAACTTGGCCTGATTGGTCGAGCTGTTGTCACACGGATCGTGCCCACCTACCGTCGATCCTATGATCTAACGGGCAGGATCGTGCCACCCTCTCTCTATCTGTCGGTGGCAAACTACTACCCCTCTATGTATGCTAAATGATGAGTTTGCCACCGGATTCAAGAAGTTGGGTAATCACGAATTTCTTGTAGGCATTACTTTTCACGGTAAAATGATAAACTATCACGAATTTCCATTTCTTGTAGGCTTTACTTTTCACGGTAAAATGATGAACTATCACGAATTTCCATTTCTTGTAGGCTTTACTTTTCACGGTAAAATGATGAACTATCACGAATTTCCATTTCTTTTAGGCATTACTTTTCATGGTAAAATGATAAACTATCACGAATTTCCATTTCTTGTAGGCATTACTTTTCACGTTGAAATGATAAACTATCACGAATTTCCATTTCTTGTAGGCTTTACTTTTCATGGTAAAATGATGAACTATCACGAATTTCCATTTCTTTTAGGCATTACTTTTCACGGTAAAATGATAAACTATCACGAATTTCCATTTCTTTTATGCATTACTTTTTCGTTGAGATATAAACCACCCCCACAACGGTCATCTCCTCCTTAATTTATTGTGTAAACCCCACAACGGTCATCTCTACCTTAATTTATGGTGTAAACCCCACAACAGTCATCTCTCCCTTATAAACCCCCACAACGGCCATCCCTCATGTCAATAGGTTCTGCCTCTCTCTTCTTCGTTTCTGCCTCTCTCTTCTTCGTTCACATACACTTGATCCATTGCCATGGCTTCCACGTCTCGGACGCCGACCGGAAGGGGAAGGGAAAGGGGAAGGGGAAGGGGAAGGGGAAGGGGAAGGGGAAGGGGAAGGGGCGGCCGGGGTGGTGGATCATCATCATTGCCACCACCACCGTCAACACTGCCATTGATCATAGAGGATTTCTTCATCACCATCTATGAAGACCCTTTGGCCAAGAAGGTACGTACGTGCTCCCACATATATGATGCATGTGATTAATTATGTGCATGTTCTAAAAAACCTTCAATTTCAAACAATCGGCGCTCGATCTCTTTGCAGGCACTCCCACAAAAGTTTGTGGACTATCTTGACGGCCAGGAGCCCGCAAAGGTGTATCTGCGAGCAGCTGACTGCGGTCCTCGTCTCTGGACCGTGGAGGTCCTATTTGACGGACAAGGCCGGATGTACCTCGACAAGGGCTAGGAGAATTTTGCCATCGCGCACGGTGTGGATTTTGGCTGCTTCCTACACTTCAAATATGAAGGTGATTATGTGCTCACAGTGAAGGTGTTCGATGGAACAACGTGCAGGAAGTACTACTACATGGACGACGAAGATACTGACGATGAAAGCGACGACGATGTGAAGCCATGCATCTAAGGGGATTATAACCAAGAATATATATGTAGCTTCATATGCATCGATTTATAGATCTAGCTATTTTCTATATATTATGCATGTAAAAATAATAGGGAATCGCAATTTCCACTATGATTCGAGCACCACAGCCTCCAAACGATGCCGATATCGGCATGGTCAGAACGGCTATGCATGCTCGCCGCCACTGCTAGGTCACCGTCGGGATGCACCCTCAATCCCGTCCCCTCATTCGATCACTGACACACCAGAGATATCGCCGAGGACAATGACGCACGTACATGCTGATGCCAATGCTGAACATGCACGCCGCTGTGGGCACGGCCACGCCGCCCCGCTATGCTGGACGCCACAGACCACCGCGAGGTCTTTCCCTTCGCCACCACACTCCCCTAGCACCCATCTATACACGCCAGAAAGGAGAGATACTAGTTTTCTCTACATTGCTCGCGTTCGTGTCCGATACCGTCAGTCAAAGTGTTGAGGTCGTCGTCGATGTCCTCGACCATTTCTTCTCTACTTTGCATGGTTAAACGCGTCTAGTTCATATCTATCTAATGCGTCTGGTCTCGCCTCATGCAGTTCTTTGTGGACGTCGATCTCATCTCGGCACCCCGCAGGCCACCTCCTCTGTGCTATCGCTGTAGAGCTCCGTTTAAAAATCTAATCCTACCCGTGTATTGCCCCTTGTATCAGCGTTATGGCCCCACTTGTCATTCGATATACCAAAGCCCCACTCGTCCGCGTTTTGGTCAGGGATACGGCGATGCTTACGGTCAAACAAAGAGGGATGCTCTGACGTGTCTTTGCGGGCTCTACATGGCCCCACTAGTCAGCAGTTAACGGTCAAAGGTGTTGAACCGTCAGGCAACCGGCCGTTCCAGCACTGGTGACGGTTTCAGACAAGGGCTTGGACAAATCTGAGGAAAAACTAAGGAGCTGAGGAAAACTGAGTACAACTAAGGACCCGAGGGCACGAAAATAGAAATCCCATTATCTATACCCTTGTCAGTAGCCCCCGAGATTCTACCAGAATTGCAGATTTAGATTGAATCTCAGATCTTCAATTCTTCGACTTGATCAATACTTGACTTCTTCAAATCTTCAAATCTTCGACTTGGTCTTTCAACTTATCTTTTTGCTATGATATCTCGCAAGGGGTTTTGATGAACAAGCCTGACAACTCTGATAGATCAAGAGTCCAATTAACTGCCAGAACAGATACTTGTCACCTACTTCAAATTCAATCCTCTTGGATTCGAATTCGGGAAACCGGTCAAACCCATTCTTTTGCCGCATTTAGGACTTATAAAAAATGAATCCTAGTGATTCTCAGGGTACCCAATGCGTCCACCAGGATATTTCTTCGCGTCGTAGATACGGATACATACCAGCAGAGCGCATCCATGTGCGTATACCGGGCCACACAGGACGGATCCTGGGGTCTTACCTTCGTGATATATTTCAACCACGGCATTTGAGTTTTGTCACGATGACGCAACTCGAGAATTATATTTTGCAGCCTTGTTTGACTGATTCAATATATGTAATTTTTTGAATTTATCCTTTTTAACTTTCATGAATATCTCCCGATGGGAGTAATCAATGTTTATTTTGTTGGCAATGTAGCCAAAGTTCCTTGCTTTTTCTTTTGTCGACTTCTTTCTATTGGGTGCGTGACAGCGCTCCCGATGGGAGTAGCCCCCGAGGGTATAGCCGAAATTTTCGGGTATAGGCTCAAGAGAATAGATAAACTTGCTCCAAATACTTCTTCTTGTATCATTTGTCGACTTTACTTACTTTTGAGTGGATTTTTTCCTATGTACGTTGCAAGCCCCCGAGTCGAAGACGAGGTGAACTTTTGTTCGTCTTGACAGATATTTTCTTATCCTCTGTTCCCTTCTCTCTTCTCCTTCTTTTTTTTGATACGCGTCGTTTTTCTTGATACGCTAACTCCTCTGTGCTATTTGCACTGTAAAAAATCCAGAAGTTTACTCTGGGCCTTGCCACTCCAGCGGCCCATTAGCACGTGCTTATAAATAAAGCACACTTTGACCAGGGTGAAAACCCTAACTCCTCCATTAGTGCCTTTCTCCACCGCATCATCTTCTCTCCCCATCTAGGGTTTTTCGTCCCTGACGCTTGTCTCCCATGGCCGATGCAAGTGAATCTCGCTTGAACATCGATGCCGTGGTGCAGAAACGGGGCCGCGGCCGTCCTCGCGGTAGCAAGAACAAGACTATCGCCGCAGCTGTGGTAGCATCTTCTTCTGCTCTGGTGAAGCAACGCCCCGGCCGTCCGGCCGGGAGCAAGAATAAACCCAAGTGCCCTCTGCTACGCCAGGTCCACGTGCTCCTTCCCCTGATGCTTCTTCTTCTTCGCCCAGAATCTATTCTTTCTTCTGCATCTGCAACGCGTAGTGTCGTGAAATTCAGCGCCTGCCACTGAAATTTACCAAATTCATGGATGGGCGAGAACTGCGGGAACCAGTTCTCTGTGAACACTCTGGTGGAGGAACCCCATACGAAGTGGAGGTGTGGTACGATGGCGCCAGTGAGCAATTCTTCAAGGGCGGCTGGTCGCGATTTGTGGAGGATCATGACCTCCATCAGGGGTTTTTCATGACCTTTGATTTCCATGTTGGCACGTCGAAGTTCGACGTGAGAATCTACAATGGCACCCAGTGCCACAGGGAGTACGAAGCTGAAGAATAGTTTCACTAGTTTTCTTCTTTATGTAATCCAGTTGTTCTTCCTTGTGCTTATATGTAATAAAAATCATATCGGAATTATGTGTTTTATTAGTAGACCATGGGAATGAATCATGGTTCCGAGGTGTGCGCATTAATATTTATCGGGTTCCTTTGAACCGTTTACGCCATAGACGAAATGTCGAGTTGCAATCATCCTTGTAGTTGCCTCAGAGAATCACAAATCTTGATAACTTATTAGTATTATTTCGTACAACTCGAGGGTTTGAGCCCCCGAGTGTATAGTAAAATATTACATATATTGTCAACTTGTCCCAAGGAACCCGACCTATGGCCTCATGTTCTGGGTTCGGAGGGTCGTGACTCGAAAAAAACCCTTTATCGCCTATGCGTAGAATTGTCGTAGTTACTCTGCATTCCACGGGTTACTCTCGTCTTTCCCCGTTTTCTTGTCTCGTAGTCAATAAGCTCCTCCTGGTATCACTTCTGTGACTATGTAAGGTCCCACCCATGGGGACTCGAGTTTTCCATGGCCATCTTGCTTGAGTCGTAGAACTAGATCTCCCACCATGAAAGATCGTAGACGAACTCAAGTACTATGGTAGTTTCGAAGATTTTGCTGTTATTGAGTAGCTCTGGCGAGCGCTACATCTCTTTCTTCGTCAAGTGCATCGACATCATCCTGAAGTGCTTCTGTAGAAGTTGCCTCATCATATGCTGCGATTCTTGGAGCTTTATGAGTTATTTCGACTGGAAGCACGACTTTTGCGCCATGGACCAGAAAAAATAGCGTTTCCTGAGTAGCTGCGTTGGGTGTAGTTCGTAGACTCCAGAGTATGGAGGGTAGCTCATCTACCCAAGCGTGCTTGGCTTTTTGGAGGGGTGCTAGCAGCCTTTTCTTTATCCCATTGCATATTAAGCCATTGGCTTTCTCGACTTGCCCATTTGACTTCGGATGCGCTACGGATGCAAATTTCAATTTGATTCCCAGACTTTCATAGTAGTTCTTGAACTCTTTTGATGTGAAGTTTGTCCCATTATCTGTGTTTATGCTGTGTGGTACTCCGAAGTGAAAAACTATGGATTTGATGAGGTTAATCGCAGCTGTGGAATCTTGGGTTGTCACTGGGGCTGCTTCTACCCATTTGGTGAATTTGTCGACTGCTACCAGCATATAAATATGCCCTCCTGGCCAAGATTTGTGTAGTTTCCCTACCATGTCGAGGCTCCACTGTGCAAAGGGCCAAGATAATGGTATTGGTTGCAACTCTGCTGCTGGCGCGTGCGGTCGGGATGCGAAACGTTGGCAAGCCTCATACTTTCTTACGATGTCTTTCGCGTCCTCAATGGCTGTTAGCCAGTAAAATCCTGCACGAAAAGCTTTGGCTGCAATGGATCTGCTGCTAGCGTGATGGCCACATACTCCAGCGTGGATGTCTCTTAAGATCTCCTGCCCTTCTTGAGGGGTGACACACCGTTGTAAGACGCCTGTTATACTTCTTTTGTATAATTTTCCTTGCAGCACAACGAAAGCCTTGGATCATCGTATTATTCTTTTTGCCTGTACTATATCTTCGGGTAGTGTTTTGTTTACCATATAGGCCAAGTATGGTTGCATCCAAGTTTCCTCGATCATCATGACTTCTTCGGGTTCAGTTGTCCCGCTGCTACCAGCCCCCAAGCCTGTTGCTTGGTGCTGGGCTTGCTCTCCTGTAGTCAAGACTTTGGTGTTTTTTATTGATCTCTCTATGATTTCCTCCCAAAAAACTCCTTGTGGTACGGGTAAACACTGGGACCCGATATTTGCTAAATTGTCGGCTTCCTCGTTGCTTGCTCTGCTGACATGCAAAACTTTGCATCCATCAAATGTTCCTTTGAGATAATAATATAGATTCCTATATGCTGTCATATTGTCACTGATGGCATCACACTTGTTCATCACTTGTTGGACGACGAGATTTGAATCTCCAAAAAAATTTAGTCGAGTTGCTCCACATGCTTTGGCCATTTTCATCCCATGGAGCAGTGCCTCGTATTCGGCTTCATTATTAGAAGCTTGAGGAAAACTCATCCTTAGCACATATTTCAACTTGTTGCCTTGTGGCGATATCAGGACTACTCCTGCTCCTGCGCCTTGGACCCTTTTTGACCCATCAAAGTACATTGTCCATACACTCGATAGATCTGGTGGTCCTGTATTTTGTAACTCCAGCCACTCTGCTATAAAGTCTGGCAAAACTTGTGATTTGATTGCCTTTCGCTTTTCGTACGTGATGTCCAGGGGTGATAACTCAATTCCCCATAAGAAGACACGCCCTGTTGCTGAAGGGTTGTTCAATATGTTGGATAGTGGTGCTTCGTTGACTACTATGATTGGGTGTACCGCAAAATATTGCCGTAGTTTCCGTGCTGTTGTGAATACGCTGTATGCAAGTTTCTGGTAGTGCGGGTACCTTTGCTTTGTTGGAGATAGTACCTCGCTGACGAAATATACTGGCCGCTGAACTCCATGGGTTTCCCCTTCTTCACTTTTTTCGACTACCAAGACTGTGCTTACCACCTGATGTGTTGCTGCCATATAGAGTAATAATGGCTCTTTTTTCCTTTGGTGCGACCAACACCGGCGGTGTGGAAAGCACTTTTTCAGTTGTGCAAAAGCTATGTCTGCTTCTTCTGTCCACTCGAATTTATCGTCTGATTTTTTCATCAATGCATAGAAGGGAAGGGCTTTTTCCCCTAGTCTTGCAACGAATCGACTTAGTGCCGCAACATGTCCTGCGAGCTTCTGTACATCGTGCAACTTTGTGGGCTTGCCCATTGTTAATATCGCTTGGATCTTTTCTGGATTTGCTTCTATTCCTCTCGCAGATACTAGGAACCCTAGGAGTTGTCCTGCAGATACCCCAAAAGAACATTTTGTCGGGTTGAGCTTGAGCTTGTACCTGTTTAAGTTGTCAAAGGTTTCTGCTAAATCACTGATTAAGGACTCCTCTTCTCTTGTTGTAATGACCACGTCATCGATGTAGACTTGGATGTTTCATCCTATTTGACTTTCGAGGCAGTTTTGCATCATCCTCTGGTAGGTTGCTCCTACGTTTTTTAGGCCAAAAGGCATGACTTGGTAGCAGAACACGCCATAAGGTGTTATCAAAGCTGTTTTTTCCTCGTCTTCTTTCTTCAACTTTATCTGGTTGTACCCAGAGTATGCATCTAGGAAGGAAAGCCTTGCGCACCCTACTGTTGAGTCAATAATCTAATCAATGCGAGGTAGAGGGAAGAGATCCTTTGGACAATGCTTGTTGAGAGATGTGTAGTCGACACACACTCTTTGCACATCTGTGTTTTTCTTGGGGACTATAACTGGATTAGATACCCAAGTCGATGCTTTGATTTCCCGGATGAACCCTGCGTTTTCAAGTCTGTATAGCTCGGATGCTATTGCTTTCCTTTTGGGTTCGTCGAATCTCCTTAACGGTTGTTTGACTGGTTTTGCTTTTGGATCAACATTTAGTGCATGCTCGACGAGTTCCCTGGGAACCCCTGGCATGTCCGAAGGACACCAGGCAAAGATTTACCAGCGCTCACAGAGGAACTTGACGAGCGCGCTTTCCTATGCGGGATCTAGGTTTACTGCTATAGAGGTAGTCTTGTTCGGGTCCGTAGGGTGGACCTGGATTTTCTTTGAGTCTTGAGTTGCATCGAAAGCCTGATCTGGCAGGGATCGCCCGACGTCGGTTAGCATGTTGTGGTCGATTTCGCCTTTTAGTCTCGCGTATTCTGCTGTCATGCCGAAGGTTTGCACCAATCTATTGAATTCTTTGTCATAGGTGTTGGATACTTCAAAGCTGCCCTGCACCGTGATTGTTCCTTTGGGTCCTGGGATCTTGAGTGTAAGATACGCGTAATGAGGAACTGCCATGAATTTTGCAAATGCTGGGCGTCCCAGGATTGCATGATATTGTGAAGGCCAATCCATAACTTTGAACTCCAACTTTTCTCTGCGGTAATTGCTGCTGCTGCCGAAGCAAACGTCGAGTTCTATTTTCCCGAGAGGGTAATTTGCGCTTCCTGGTACTATTACGTGGAAAGAACAATCTGTTGGCTTTAGACTTTCCAGTGAAATGCACATTGCCCTCAAAGTTCTTGCATATATCAGGTTTATGCCGCTTCCTGCATCCATGAATACTCTCCCGATGTCATATCCCCCTATTTGCGCCTTTAGTACCATTGGTGCGTGCCCTGGCCTGGGAACTTTCCTTGGGTGGTCTGCTTTGCTAAATCTATCTGGTTGATCGGACCACCTTAGATACTCTGTAGTAGCTGGTGGTGATGATATTGCCAGGTTGACCTGTCTGGATATGCTCTTCCTTTCTTTCTTTGACTTTGGTACTGGTTGAATCATTACTGATATATATACCTTTGACTCTAGTTGTTTTGCGAGTCGTTGCATTTTATATCCTTGACTCATGCTTTTTCCTCCCTGTCGCGTTCCTTGGCTTGAATCCATGGCGCTTTGCAATCTTAGGAAGGTTCTGCAATCCTTCATCTGATGGTTGGAGACTCTTTTCCCATCCAGGTACGCATAATGGATGCGACAAGGACCATACAACATATCTTCTGCAGAGGGACCCGAGTACCTTGATTTCTCCTTTCCCCTATTATCTCTTGCTTGAAACTCTTTTCTTTCATAGTCTTCCTCATTTCTTCCGTCATATCCCGCGGCTATTTGATTTCGCCTTCCATGGTTGTCGCCATTGCGGTATCGTCGCCTTTGTCTGCTTGTTTTGTCGACTTCTGGTGAACGCCCCCTTTTGTTGTTATATGCGTCTTCTCTGTCGGCAAATCTGTTGGCTACTTCCATTAGCTCAGACACTGTCATTGGCCTTGTTCTCCCTATTTCTTCTACTAGGTCCGAACGACGAAGGCCACTCGAAAAAGCGTCTATTGCTCTTTCATCGGAGACGTCTTCTGCTGAATTTTTGATTACACTCCAGCGTTGTATATAAGAGCGTAGGGTTTTATCTCTTTTCTGTACGCACAATTTGACTTCCTCTAGTGATGCTAGTCATTTATATGTTGAGCGAAAATTTCTTGTGAATGGACTCTCTAACTCCCCCAACTTCCGATGGAATCGTTGGGTAAGGTATTTAACCAGGACCATGCTGCGCCGGTGAGGTGTAACTACAAACTTTGCATGGCTGTTGCTCTTGTTCCTCCGAGTATCTGTACTGCTTGCAGGTAATCTGACAGCCATAGAGTAGGCTCCTGCGACCCGTCATACTTTTCTTGATCGTGTGGCAGTTTGAAACCTTTGGGTACCCGCGTTTTGCGAACCCTACGGGTAAAACATAACGCGCCCATCTCTTTTTCATCGTCTTCATAGTTTTCCTCTCTCCACGCATAACGCGAGTTGTTTACTCGTGCTTGTGCTATTATGTTCCTTGCGTCCTCCCTCCTTTTTGGTCGCTTCTCGTCTTCTGATGAATCATTGGGTTCGTTTCGCGAGGATTTGCGCTTGGATTCTTCTTTTCGCCTTTCTTTTCCACATGTCACTTTTTCCTCTGGAAGTTTTCCCATTAGTTTGTCTTCTACCAACCCGAGACTTCGTATTGCGGCCTGATGCATGTGCTCTCGTGGGTCCCTAGGCTCTGGTTGTGTGGTTAGTAGGTACGCCTGTGCTGCTACCAATGCTGCTTCTGGTGTTTCTTGAACGAAATCTTCTTCTTCTTCTGACTGCTGCGGGCTTTGACTTTTCGCGTAACTCTCCTCTCTTATCTGTGCTGTTGTCCTCCTGTTGTGCTTTGGGTCCCTTTGTCTCTCCATGCTGGACTCTGATGAATTGCTATATTCACTCCAATATCCTTCACTTGGTGTACTGTTGTAATCCGGGCTTCTCATGATCATGTCTCTTTCCTGCCTTAACTTCTTTTTGCGCTGGTGTAGCGCGTATTGGTATCCCATTAAAACTTCTCTTCTTGAATCTGCAGGTACATCAGTCCCGTGGTTGACAGCTGTGATGATCATTCTCCACTCTCCGGCCAAAACATGCACTTTCTCCTTCTCTTTCTTGCCATTGCTCCTTATCTTGTCGACTTGCATGTCGACCTCCTTGTTGCCAGCGTGATTGTTTTCTTCTTCTGCTGCTTCAGTGATGATAACGCATAATTGGTGTATGCTCCTGGAGACGTCGCTGCTTCTGCTGGCGATATCCCTTGACTTGTCCACTGCTGCTTCCACAATGGTCTTTTGCCCGGTTTCGTCGGGTTCCTCAAATTTTTCCTGCAAATTTTCTGTTGCTGCTAAGCTGACTGGCAAGTTTGCCTCGCTAGAAGAGCCTACAGATGATCCAGATGCTGTGATTCTCTCTGTTTTGCCTGCCGACGGAACTGATTTCGTCGGATCCGAAAGGCGAGTTGAACCTGAAGGTCCGATGTAGAAGCTTAGACTTCCGAACGTCAATTCCATCTCTTGATTTTCGTCGACTTCTGGATTGCTATTGGCTAAAAGCGAAAAAGCCGTCGAATTCATGATTCCAACGCCCAAAGTCCCCACGGTCGGCGCCAATTGATGAGGGTTAAACTCGACAAATGTCCTAGATGAAGGACTTAGGATCGGGGAGATAGGTGATACGTCTCAAACGTATCTATAATTTTTGATGCTCCATGCTTGTTTTTACACCATTTGCCTATTGTTTCGTTACACTTAGTGGTACTTTTATGCATTTTCCGGAACTAACCTATTAACGAAGTGCCACAGTGCCAGTTTCCTATTTTCTGCTGTTTTTGTGTTTCAGAAGTGATACACAGGAAATATTCTCGGAATTGGACGAAACAAGTTCCTGAAGTCCTATTTTTCTCGGGAGCATCCAGACATCCGAAGAGAGGAAGGAGAGGGGCCAGAGGCCACCCTCACAAGGGGCTAGCGCGGCCCAGGCCCTGGCCGCGCCACCCCTATGTGAGGAGCCCCTGGCTGCCCTCTCGCGACGCCCCTTCGCCTATAAGAAGCCTCGGGACGGAAAAACCTAAGCCCCCGATCAGATTTCCAGAAAGAGTTCCATAGCTCCGCCGCCGCCACCGACGAATTTCGGGGGACAGAAGTCTCTGTTCCGGCACCCTGCCGGGACGGGGAAGTGCCCCCGGAGCCATCTCCATCGATCTCCATCGCCGTCTCCACCGTCTCCATCGACCTCACCGCCATCTCCATCAACCTTGCTGTCTCCTATGATGAGGAGGGAGTAGTTCATCCCCGGGGCTGAGGGCTCTACCGGTAGCTATGTGGTTCACCTCTCTCTCCCATGATGTGATCTTTATGTGATCGTGAGCTTTGTATCATGTTGAACAAGTACATGTTATTATTCAGATATTTAGTGTACTCTAGTGGTGATTATTAAAGTAATCTATTCCTCCTGCCATGGTGTAACGGTGACAGTGCGTGGATCATGGTGGTACTTGGTTTAGGCTATGATTGTGATCTCTTGTGGATTATGAGAATAATTATTGCTATGATAGTTTGAGTGATCTATTCCTCCTTTCATGGTGTAAAGTTGACAGTGTGTGCACCGTGTTAGTACTTGGTTTAAGTTGCAATGATTTCTATCTTGAGTTGTGATCTGATTTGTTTATCTCTATGAGTGGTGTTTGTCAAGTACTTGATGAACTTTAAGGGGTGCTTTTGTAGCCACTACGCAATGATTAGTTTTATTCAATAGGAGAGTAATTCAGAGTACCATAGTGGAGAGAAGTTATTTATTTGGTCAATCATGTTATATTGTTGGGAGTGTGTCCGCTAGTGAAAGTATGATCCTTAGGCCTTGTTTCCAAGCATTGCACACCGTTTACTTGCTGTTTTGTTACATGTTTGCTTGCAGCGATTTTTATTCCAAATCACATTTGCTACTTATAATCATCACTACCACTTGTATTTCACTATCTCTTCGCCGAACTAGTGCATCTATACATCTGACAAGTGTATTGGGTGTGTTGGGGACACAAGAGACTTTCTGTATCGTAATTGCAGGGTTGCTTGAGATGGATAGCTTTGACCTCTAACCTCCCTGAGTTCGATAAACCTTGGGTGATCCACTTAAGGGAAACTTGCTGCTGTTCTACAAACCTCTGCACTTGGAGGCCCAACAAGTGTCTACAAGAATAGAAGTGCGTAGACATCAAGCTCTTTTCTGGCGCCGTTGCCGGGGAGGTAAGGTAAAAGGTACTCGCATCCTCCTGTGTGAGTGCTCGGAGTTATTTCCTTTAGATTCTGCAATTATATCTTTTTGTTTCTTGTTTTTATTTTCACTAGTTAGGCTTAATGGAAAATAAAGAGTTCTTTAGTCTTTTTCCTGATTTTAGATTTGAAGAGAAAATTGAAAATCCTTTGGAGCTTATTTCGCATAGCAATGTTATTAGTACGAATGCTTTGAATACTGTTGTTGCTAATGCTATAGAAAAGTCTAAGCTTGGGGAAGCTGGTTTTGTTGAGTATGATATTTTTAGTCCCCTAGCTTTAGTGGAGAAAGTTTGCTCTGATGATATTTTATCTCCCATATGTGATGTTTCTAATGATGCTTGTGCTCCTCATCCTTTTGAAATACCTATGAAAATTGTTAGGTGTGTTATGGATAACTGCTATTTTGGAGATGGAACTGTCCATCCTGGTGATCATTTGCTTTTTATACATGAATTATGCGAGTTGTTCCAGTGTGCAGGTATTTCAATGAACCAAGTTAAGAAGAAGTTATTCTCTTTGTCACTGAAAGGCAGAGCTGAGGAATGGTATCGGCTGCTTGAAGATGGTCCATCTATTGGCTGGGAGGAAATTGTACCTCTCTTTTATTCTAAATTCTATCCTCCAAGTGAGATTCATAAAGATCGTAATCAGATATATAATTTTCATCCGCATGAGGGAGAAAGCATTGCCCAAGCTTGGGGAAGATTGAAGTTACTAATGCATAAATGTCCTATTCATGATCTTCCCCGTAATATTGTTATTGATAATTTTTATGCACGGCTTACTCTTCCTGATAAGGATTATTTGGATGCTTCTTGCTTTGGATCATTCACTCATATGAAGGAAGATGCTAAGTGGAAACTTCTTGACCGTATACAAGAGAATGCTGAAGGATGGGAAAACGACAAAGGTAAAGGATCAGGTATGAATTACGAGTTTGATTGCATTAAGTCTTTCGCTGAAACTACTAATTTTCAAGAGCTTAGTGCTAAATATGGTCTTGATCCTCAAATTATGGTTGATTGCTTTAAAGCCTTTGCTTCCCATATGAATGTTCCTAAAGGAAATGGGGACGTGTATCATAAACCTTTTAAGGACACTTGCATAGAAAGTGATATTGTTATTGATGATTGCAATAAACATGCTCAAACTTCTAAAAGTACTACTTCTTATAAGCATGTTAATTTTTGTGGAGTACATAGACCTTGTGAACAGAGTTACAACAAGGAAGATTATTGCATCACCCACGCAAATGAAGAAACCAGCATGTGGCTCAAGGATCTAGATGTGCTTGGCGAATGGGTCTGTGAGCTTTATCCTTTTCTTTGTGAATATTGCGGTGAAAAAGGTCACTTTAATTTTCAATGTCCAATTAATCGAATGAGTACCGCAGATTTGTATTGTGATGATAAGATTACTCTCAATCAGCATGATGAGCTTACTTTGTTTTTGAATTGTGAAGAGATATCTAGAAAGCTTGCTTTGATAGACATGAATGATGTTGATATTAATAGCACCCTTGTTGGTTGTCATCTCTATTGTGCTAAAGATTGCCTCGCAAATACTTACTTACAAGATCTTATTAAACATGATGTTTTGCCAAGCTATGACAGGACTAATAGATGTTTCGATATTATTAATAGAGAGGAGGAATCCTCCAAAGTTTCTTCTATTGTTTCTGTCAGCAAACCAGATTATGTGGAGAAGATGCCCTTCAAGTCTATCCCTCCTAAAGGAGAGAGTAAGAAGAAGAAGAAAAAGAAGAAGAAGAAGAAGAAGAAGAGGATTAAAAGGCGAGAGGACACGGTATCTTCCCCTAAGCGTTATGATCCTGCTATAGATTATGATAATTCTGATTGGGATGATGTTCCTATGCCTATTGCCTATGTTAGTGATCATGATTGGGAAAAGCACTCTACTTTTGATATTGAAAATCTTTTCGGTACCAATTCTAAGGTTAATAATTGTTGTACCATTAGTGCTATCCATGTTCCTTCTTATGATGATATGTTTGATGAGTATGCTTTGCGACATAGTAGTTCTCTAGCTTGTGATGATGGGTATAATATTTTCAGTTCACCTACTTTTGAGGAGAAGAATAGTTATGATTACAATATGCCTCCTGTCTTTGATGATTATGGTGATGAGAATAATTATTTTGTTGAATCTGCTCCTACTACTATTGTTCATGTGGGGAGTATCAATCCTTTTATGCATATGGCTCATGATAGGGATGCTTTAAATGATAGTTATATTGTTAGTTCTACTCATGATGCTACTGAAAGTTATTATGAGAGAGGGAAACATGGTTTGATGGATCTCAACAATATTTAGTTTCCCCTCTTTATGTTGCAATTCTTGAAGTTATACTTGTTTTGCCTTCCTATGCTTTTTGCTTTGCGCTTTTATGACTTGTCTCTTTACAAGACTATTTTTCATAGGAAGTGGTTTAGATTTAAATGTGTTTCATATATGCTTTTTGATGCTCTCTATTGCTTTAAATTCCTATATGGCGCCTTTGCCTCAAGCTCTTATATGGCGCTCACATGAGCATCTTTGCAAATTACTGCGCCTAGCTCAAAGGCGTTAAAGAAAAGCACTCTTGGGAGATAACCCATTGTTTATTTTCAGTACCTTTTCTTTTATTTGAGTCTTGGAAGTTATTACTACTGTAATAACCGCACCTTATCTTGTTTATTTCGTTTTTGTGCCAAGAGAAGCCTCTAATTTGAGTGAGGTAAAGATTTGGGGATGTTGCTGTCCTGAAACTGATTTCGGTGCTACACCGTAAAAATTCGTGAAAATTCTCTGTTTGTCTTTTGGACCTGCGATTTCTTGTGCATATGCCCCAGGTTATATCCAAACTTTTCTTAGTTGAACACTTTTTGATTTGAGTAACAGAAAATCCCTCAAAAATTCGACCTTTGTCAGCTGTTCAGTTTTGACAGATTTCTGCCAATATTTGTGTTTGCCACTTTATCGCTTTCTTTTGAGTTCTTTTTGATCATGGAACTCTTGTGGAAGTTGCTACAGTAGTATATGCTATATATGTGGTGGTTTTGAGTTGAAACCTGAAGCAAAAAGAGGTTGATTATATGTTATGCTTACACTAATGTTGCTAATAGAATTGTGTTTAGTTTTGTATGAAGAAAGTTTTCAAGTGTAGGGATTGGAGAATGATGAGATGAGTTGAAGAATGGACAAAAGCTCAAGCTTGGGGATGCCCATGCATCACCCCAAGAAATATCCAAGAAGTCCAAGCGTCAAAGCTTGGGGATGCCCCCGAGGCACCCCTTCTTCATCGGCAAAAATCAGGTCACCTTTCAAGACACTATATTTTTATTGCTTCATGCACTATGTGTTTTTCTTGGAGCGTCAGTTGTTTTAGTTTTCTTAGTTAGTTTAGTTTAGTTTGCTGCAATAAATGGTTAGATCACATCATGTTTCTTTTGGAGGAGATGAACTCGTTTTCATTTGCTAAGAACACTCAGTTTTTCACTCTTATCGTTCACCGAGTGTTCTTCTTTTTCTGCTACTGCTTTTGGTTTTCGTTTTCACCTTGATTTGCATTCAGATCTTGTCATATCTTTTCATCAAGGTGTATTTTTGCCTCTGATCTTTATTGGTTTTCAGCAAAAGAGGTGTCTTTAAAATTTTCGAATGGTGTTGGAAAAGAGAAAAAGCTTTATGCAAAAAAGTGGTACAAGAAGGAGCTTGTGTAGACTGCGGCCTAGGCTTTTGCATGCCATGCTTGATTGCGTTTTGATAGTATGCTTAGTGGTTTTGCTGTAGCATGACTTGTCTCAAATAACTGAGATTGCTTAATGAGCCTTTGAAAAAATCATGCGTTGTTTTTATTGTATGGAAGCATTATTTTGGTTTTCTCCTTGATGCTTTATTTGGGTTGACTTGGCGCATGCTCACACATGTTAGACTCTCACAAAGTCGCCAATAGCCTTCATGATCATTTAGTTTTTGACTTTTGATGCCATCGTATGCTTCTTTTAATGTCGCTTTGTCGCTTTGCATGATTATGGCCATTATTGCTCTCTTAGTTGGTCGCTCCCAGTCTTTTGCTAGCCCTCGCCTTGTACTGAGTATGAGCTCTACTCGTGCATCCAACTCCTAAAAACCAAGTTTGTCATTGTGTCCACTATAAATTCCTATGCATGGTATTTGTAAGCCATTCCAAAGTAAAATTTTCATGTGCTACCTTTCAAAAACCTTCAAAATACTTCTCGTTTTATGACACTGTTTTCAGCTCATGGGGACGTAGTGGTCGGATTTGCTATCTTCCATATTGCTTTTTCCAAAAAGAAAAAAAAGGAAAAAAAGAAAAGAAAAAAGGCACTCCTCCATGGAATGTGAATGTTGGTGGGCACCCGATGGAATCGGTTAGCCATGGTTTGTGAAAGGAAAAAAGGTGGGGAGGAGTGCCAATCTTTATAAAAAGAGCACAAAAGTGCCAATCTCTCTCTCAAAAACTTGCTTCATTTTTGTATGGAAGATAGTAAGAACCCCATTGCCAGTCGTTGAAAAAAGACAACCACCTCTTAAAACCAATTTGTATCTCTCTGTTTTACAAATAAAAAGCTCTAGCACATGTTTAATCACTGCTTCCCTCCGCGAAGGGCCTTTCTTTTACTTTTATGTTGAGTCACTACCTTCTATCTTTATGCACCATTAAGAGAGCATAGTTGTCATTCTGAGTATAATGTGCATTGTCCCAAAGTATTCATTGATTGATTCATATTGTTGGTTTTACTTGTTCTCAAATTATTTGTATCTAGTCGCCCTCTTAAACTTAAAGGTGTCCTATGCATTTATGTTTTGCTCTCTTTGAAGGACAATCTGAAAACCATTTGTATGTTTTTCCTTATGATTTGAACACATGTTTGACTTTCATTGTTTCATTTTCATGATCTTTTATTTGTGTTCATTTGCATGTTTATAACATGGTTGCTAAGTTCTTATTGTCAAGATTATATTTTTCATGCCCATGTTTTAAGTTCTTATGATCCCAGCTCATAATGCTTACATATATGATCAAGATTGTGTAGGTGCATGTCACCTCAAAAATTATTCTTTTGTTATCACTTACCTACTCGAGGACGAGCAGTAGTTAAGCTTGGGGATGCTTGATACGTCTCAAACGTATCTATAATTTTTGATGCTCCATGCTTGTTTTTACACCATTTGCCTATTGTTTTGTTACACTTAGTGGTACTTTTATGCATTTTCTGGAACTAACCTATTAACGAAGTGCCACAGTGCCAGTTTCCTGTTTTTTGCTGTTTTTGTGTTTCAGAAGTGATACACAGGAAATATTCTCGGAATTGGACGAAACAAGTTCCTGAAGTCCTATTTTTCTCGGGAGCATCCAGACATCCGAAGAGAGGAAGGAGAGGGGCCAGAGGCCACCCTCACAAGGGGCTGGCGCGGCCCAGGCCCTGGCCGCGCCACCCCTATGTGAGGAGCCCCTGGCTGCCCTCTCGCGACGCCCCTTCGCCTATAAGAAGCCTCGGGACGGAAAAACCTAAGCCCCCGATCAGATTTCCAGAAAGAGTTCCGTAGCTCCGCCGCCGCCACCGACGAATTTCGGGGGACAGAAGTCTCTGTTGCGGCACCCTGCCGGGACGGGGAAGTGCCCCCGGAGCCATCTCCATCGATCTCCATCGCCATCTCCGCCGTCTCCATCGACCTCACCGCCATCTCCATCAACCTTGCTGTCTCCTATGATGAGGAGGGAGTAGTTCATCCCCGGGGCTGAGGGCTCTACCGGTAGCTATGTGGTTCACCTCTCTCTCCCATGATGTGATCTTTATGTGATCGTGAGCTTTGTATCATGTTGAACAAGTACATGTTATTATTCAGATATTTAGTGTACTCTAGTGGTGATTATTAAAGTAATCTATTCCTCCTGCCATGGTGTAACGGTGACAGTGCGTGGATCATGGTGGTACTTGGTTTAGGCTATGATTGTGATCTCTTGTGGATTATGAGAATAATTATTGCTATGATAGTTTGAGTGATCTATTCCTCCTTTCATGGTGTAAAGTTGACAGTGTGTGCACCGTGTTAGTACTTGGTTTAAGTTGCAATGATTTCTATCTTGAGTTGTGATCTGATTTGTTTATCTCTATGAGTGGTGTTTGTCAAGTACTTGATGAACTTTAAGGGGTGCTTTTGTAGCCACTACGCAATGATTAGTGTTATTCAATAGGAGAGTAATTCAGAGTACCATAGTGGAGAGAAGTTATTTATTTGGTCAATCATGTTATATTGTTGGGAGTGTGTCCGCTAGTGAAAGTATGATCCCTAGGCCTTGTTTCCAAGCATTGCACACCGTTTACTTGCTGTTTTGTTACATGTTTGCTCGCAGCGATTTTTATTCCAAATCACATTTGCTACTTATAATCATCACTACCACTTGTATTTCACTATCTCTTCGCCGAACTAGTGCATCTATACATCTGACAAGTGTATTGGGTGTGTTGGGGACACAAGAGACTTTCTGTATCGTAATTGCAGGGTTGCTTGAGATGGATAGCTTTGACCTCTAACCTCCCTGAGTTCGATAAACCTTGGGTGATCCACTTAAGGGAAACTTGCTGCTGTTCTGCAAACCTCTGCACTTGGAGGCCCAACAAGTGTCTACAAGAATAGAAGTGCGTAGACATCAATAGGGCGTCGGATGAACTCGAAGGTAAACTCAGTCAAACAAGGTAGCTATGAAAGTAAACGTGGGTGTAGAACCTGGCTTGCTTTCAATCTGTCCCACACCGTCGTCTCCTGGCCCCTATATATAGGTGGCCAGGTCTCAAGGATCGGGTGGGATCCGATACAGATTACAATATCTGGATACGACTTGAAATCGTATTTCGACTAGTATTACAATTGGGCCTAGCTTAACGGGCCTCAGGGGTACTTAACTGACGGGCTCTATTATCTATACACTTGTCAGTTAGATTAAGTTATTTGTTAGTATTAAGTTATTTGTTAGTATTAAGTTATTTGTTAGTTAGATTAACCTATCAAATACTAACTACCTAACAATTTACCTAACAAATTAACCTAACAAATACTAACTCCCTAACAATTTACTTACAAATATCTCATTTAAACTTTCAACATGTAAAGTGCTAACATAAATAATTTACTTACAAATATCTAACAAAAAGCTAATTAAATCTACCTAAAAATCTACTAACAAAATACTTACAAAAAAACTAACTAAAAAAACTTAATATCTAACTAAAATTAACTAACAAATAACTTAATCTAACTAAAATACAACAAATATTAATCTAACTTAATCTAACTAAAATACAACAAATATTAATCTAACTAAAATACAACAAATATTAATCTAACTTAATCTAATATCTAACCTAATATCTAACTAAAATTAACTAACAAATAACTTCATCTAACTAAACCTAATATCTAACTTAATCTAACTAAACCTAATATCTAACTTAACTAAAGCAAAAATCTAACCTAAACTAAAATTAAAATCTAACCTAAACTAAAATTACAATCTACCCTAAACTAAAACTAAAATCTAACCTAAACTACTCTAACAGAGAGGGGGTGGCGAGGCTTACCTGCGGGCGGCGCTGGCGGCGGGAGGCGATGCGGCCGGGCGGCAGAGGCGCGGGCGGAGGAGAGAGACGAGGCGACGGCGGCCGGAGGCGAGGCGACGACGGCTAGAGGCGAGGCGACGACGGGCGGCGACGGCCGATTTGGGCAGCCTGCCGGCGTCCAAAAGTTCTCCTCGCGCGCAAAAATGCCAAGTCCCGGTCGGTGGAACCGACCGGGGATGGAGATGGTGCTTTTATACCCCTCTATAGTCCCGGGCCGTGACTCAAACCGGGACTAAAGGGGGGGGGGGGTCTTTAGTCCCGGCTGGTGCCACGGGCTGGGACTAAAGGGGGTTGGGGGGGTAGGGCCTTCAGCTCCCGCCCGCAGACGGGCCTTTAGTGCCGGTTCGTAGTACAGACCGGGACTAAAGGTCCAAAACTGGATTATTTTTTATTAAATTATCTGTTTGCATATTTTTGAATCTTATTAACTAATAGATTAATAATAGATTAACTAATATTTTTTGCATATTTTTGAATCTTATTAAACTTTCAACATGAAAAGTGCTTGAATTTGAATAAGTAATTCAAATTCATTTTCTGTTTTATAAAATAATTATTCTAACTTATCAAACTATTAACAAAATTGCCATTTTCAATTAAATAATAGATTAACTAATATTTTTTGCATATTTTTGAATCTTATTAAACTTTCAACATAAAAAGTGCTTGAATTTGAATAAGTAATTCGAATCCATTTTCTGTTTTATTAAATAATTATTCTAACTTATCAAACTATTAACAAAATTGCCATTTTCAATTAAATAATAGATTAACTAATATTTTTTGCATATTTTTGAATCTTATTAAACTTTCAACATGAACATTTCTTGAATTTGAATAAGTAATTCAAATCCATTTTATGTTTTATTAAATGATTATTCTAACTTATCAAACTATTAACAAAATTGCCATTTTCAATTAAATAATAGATTAACTAATATTTTTGCATATTTTTGAATCTTATTAAACTTTTAACATGAAAAGTGCTTGAATTTGAATAAGTAATTCAAATCCTAATTCGCCACACTGAATTTCAATACTACCTCTCCCTTATGAATCAATAATTGCTAATTGAGAGTCAGTTCATTATTAACACACATGCTCCTTAAATAAAGGTTTAGTACATTCCATACATGCATTACATAAAAGGTTTAATACATTATTGCACCAACATTTCTATCTATTATTTCTGTTTTCTTCTGGGTCGTAGCCATGGAGAATCTTTATCATTCAGTAGGATGCTTAGGCCAGTTTTCACTTTGAAGGGCGGAATTTCATGAAACTTATTATAATCTACTGACATATCTGTCTTGTCATCTACTCCCACGATGTTTCTTTTCCCTGAAAGAACTATGTGGCGCTTTGGCTTATCGGACGATGTCTTCTTTTGCTGATTTCTTTTTCTCGTTTTTGTAGACATGTCCTTCACATAGAAAACCTGAGCGACATCGTTGGCTAGGATGAATGGTTCGTCCATGTGCGCAAGATTGTTGAGATCCACTGTTGTCATGCCGTACTTTTGGTCTACAACTACCCCGCCTCCTGTCAACTTCACCCATTTGCACCAAACAAAGGGATCTTAAAAGTAGGTCCATAGTCAAGTTCTCATATCTCCTCTATGTACCCGTAATATGTTTCCTTCTGCCCATTATCATCTGTTGCATCAAAGCGGACACCACTGTTTTGGTTGGTGCTCTTTTTATCTTGGGCGACCGTGTAAAATGTATTCTCATTTATCTCGTACCCTTGGAAAGTACATATAGTCAAAGATGGTGGCCTGGCCAAACAGTACAGCTGATCTCCAAGGGTGTTGTTATTTATGAGATGTGTCTGCAACCAACTGCCAAAAGTCTTCTCGTGTTCCCCTTTAATCCAAGAGTCAGCCTTCCCTGGGTTTTCTGAACGAAGAATATTCTTGTGTCTCTCGATATACGGAGCCACCATAGTGGAATTGTGTACAACCGTGTAGTGTGTTTGAGTGAATGAATGCCCGTCCATACATACTTTTGCTTTCCTTCCTAGTGTGCCTTTTCCTGTCAGCCTACCCTCATACCGAGATTCAAGAACACCAATCAGCTTATGGTCAGGAAGAAAGTCTACACAAAACTCAATGACCTCCTCTGTTCCATAGCCCTTGGAGATGCTTCCTTCTGGCCTAGCACGGTTACGAACATATTTCTTTAAGACTCCCATGAACCTCTCGAAGGGGAACATATTGTGTAGAAACACAGGACCGAGAATTCTAATCTCTTCGACTAGGTGAACTAGGAGGTTGATACGTCTCAAACGTATCTATAATTTTTGATGCTCCATGCTTGTTTTTACACCATTTGCTTAGTGTTTCGGTACACTTCATGGCATTTTTATGCATTTTCCGGAATAAACCTATTAACGAGATGCCACAGTGCCAGTTCCCTGTTTTCTGTTGTTTTTGTGTTTCAGAAAAGTTACACAGGAAATATTCTTGGAATTGGACGAAACAAAAGCCGAACATCCAGAAATTTACCGAAGCTTCCAGAGAACCGAAGAGGAGACAGAACGGAGCCAGGAGGTGGCCTCACCACCAGGGGGCGCAGCCCAGGGCCTGGCCACGCCGCCCTGTGGTGAGCCCCACCTGGTCCACTTCTGACGCTACCCCTTCGCCTATAAAGACCCCCCGACGGGAAAAACCTAAACACCTGATCACTTTTCCAGAAACACATCGCGATCTGCCGCAGCCGTCGACCCGAGATCGGGAGGGTCCAGAAGCTCTTCCCGGCACCCTGCCGGAGAGGGGAATTGCCACCGGAGGTCTTCTTCATCGCCATGCTTTCCTCCGGCGCGATGAGTGAGTAGTCTACCTTGGACTATGGGTCCATAGCAGTAGCTAGTTGGTTGTCTTCTCCACCATGTGCTTCATGTTTAGATCTCATGAGCTGCTTTACATGATCGAGATCACCGTTATGTAATTCTACATGTTGTGTTTGTTGGGATCCGATGAATATTGGTGTTATGATTGAGTTGATGTGCTGAATATTATCTTATGCTATCTCAATGTTGTTTATGATCTTGCATGCTCTCCATTGTTAGTAGCTATCTTGGCCGAGTAGATACTAGTGACTCCAAGAGGGGGTATTTATGCTCGATAGTTGGGTTCATGCCTCTATTTAATTAGGGGGAGTGACAGAAACCTCTAAGGTTGTAGATGTGTTGTTGCCACTAGGGATAAAACAACATTCTTATGCCCAAGGGCATATGCTTTGTTTACATTACACACTTTGCTTAATGCAGTTATCTGTTGTTCGCAACTTAATACTTGTGGAGTTCTCGGATTGATTCTCTGCGAGTGGATTATTAGTCATAGATGCAGTTAGATGGCGGTCTATGTATCTTGTTGTAATGCCCAGAGTAAATCTCATAGTGATCCTCTCGACATATCATGTTGTCTTTATTCTATCAATTGCCCAACTGTAATTTGTTTACCCAGCATGTGTTATTTTATCTTATGGAGAGACACCACAAGTGAACTATGGACCCCGGTCCTATTTCCATTATATTGCTATCACCAGTTTACTTTACTCACACTATTTACTTTCTCGCATATTACTATTGCTTTCCACTCGATATGCTCATTCCTTTGTTTACAGCAAACCGGTGAGATTGACAACCTCATCGTAAGTTGGGAGCAAAGTATTTGGTTGTGTTGTGTGCAGGTTCCGCGTTGCTACTAGTTGAAGACGCGCTAACTCATTATCGTTAACGGCGCCCTTGTTGGAGTGTCACTAGGCTAGCAAGCATCACCTTCTTGAGTTTGGTTTTTTCTTGGATACGATTAAACCTTAGTTTCTTAGTGAGGGAAAAGCTTGCTGCTGTACTCATCATACCTTCCTCTTGGGGTTCCCAACTGGACGGTGAAAAACCATTAACACCGTGCCACATTAAGACACTTTTCTAGCGCCGTTGCCGGGGGAAAAGAAGACTTCTGCAAGGGGAGTTTTGCACGCACATCCTTTACTTTGTTTTAGTTTTGCTTTACTTTATTTTTACTTCCATTGTTTTTATCAAAAATACAAAAAAATTAGTTTCCTTATAGTTGTTATTTTTGTTGGTCTGTTATTGTCTTGCTTTATCATGCTTTCTATCAATGGTTGGTTTCTTTGAAACTAATTCTTTTTGGCAAGGTGGGTTCACGGAAGAGCAACAAAAATATTATGAGGAACACCGCTTGTCACAAAAAGGGAAACACTTATGGGAACAAATTGATAAATTGTATATCATTGCTAGAAATGTGTGCTCTACTTATAATGTTACTTACTGCTTTAATAAATCTTGTTGCTGTAGGAGGTATAAACACCTCCCTTTTCAATCTGAGTATAATGATGATGTTACCATATCTTCTTATATTAATGGAAATTATGACTTTTATGATGCCGAACAAATTGAAGAATTTATTGCTTGGAAGGGTGCGTTCGAGCTTGCTTATTTGCTTGAAAATACTGATGATGCACCTTATAAATATGAGGTTTATGATATACTTAAATTTTGCTTTGATAATTACAAGGAAGAAAATGGCTATATTCTTAAATATCTTAATAGATGCTCTCCAACGGAAGAGACTAATGCCTTGAAGGAGCCTATGGAAGAAGAAATTGCTGAAACTGGAAGCTCATTGGATGAAAAAGAGGAGGAGAGTGATGATCAAGAGGAGGAAGAATCGAGCTACCCATGTCTACCTCCCAATAAGAGTAACTCTTTAACTAATACCTTATTTGATCGCCCTCCATGCTTAAGAAAGGAGGGTGAGTGTGATATTTATATTGTGGAGTTTGTTCATGATGCTACCAAAAATTATTATGAGAGAGGAAAATATGGTTGTTGGAATTCTCATGTTACTAAAACACTGATGGCGCGGTGATGATGATGTCAGAAAACTCGATTGTGTGTAGTAAATGACCGGCCAGTTGGAAAACCCCAAGGGCAAGGTTTGATGAATATAGCAGCAAGTTTTTCCCTCAGTTATGAAACTAAGGTAGTCAATCCAGTAGGAGAAAGCCAAACGACTGAAGGTGATGCCCGCTAGCTTCGCGACAGCTCCGGACAATTTATAGGGTGCCTCGTCCAAGCTTTGCTTTGCGAGCGGCAACGTGGAACCTGCATACAACACAACCAAATACTCTGTTCCCAACTTACGATGAGGTTGTCAATCTCACCGGTTTGCTTGAAACAAAGGGTATGAGCGTATCGAGTGGAAAGTGATAGTAATATGCGAGTAAAGTAAACAGTGCGAGTAAAGTAAACAGGTGATAGCAATATAAAGGAAATAGGACCGGGGTCCACAGTTCACTAGTGGTGTCTCTCCATAAGATAAAATAATACATGCTGGGTAAACAAATTACAGTTGGGCAATTGATAGAATAAAGATAATGTGCATATGTCGAGAGGATCACTATGAGATTTACTCTGGACATTACAACAAGATACATAGACCGCCATCCAACTGCATCTATGACTAATAATCCACTTGTGGCGAATCAATCCGAGAACTCCACAAGTATTAAGTTGTGAACAACAGATAATTGCATTAAGCAAAGTGTGTAATGTAAACAAAGCATATGCCCTTGAGCATATGAATGTTGTTTTCCCCCTAGTAGCAACAACACATCTACAACCTTAGAGGTTTATGTCACTCCCCCAGATTAAATAGAGGCATGAACCCACTATCGAGCATAAATACCCCCTCTTAGAGTCACTAGCAACTACTTGGCAAGATAGCTACTAACAACGGAGAGCATGCAAGATCATAAACAACATAGAGATAACATAAGATAAAATTCAGTACATCAACTCAATCATAACACCAATTTTTATCAGATCCCAACAAACACAACATGTAGAATTACATAACGGTAGTCTCGATCATGTAAGGCAGCTCACGAGATCTAAACATGAAGCACATGGTCGAGAAGACAACCATCTAGCTACTGCTATGGACCCATAGTCCAAGGTAGACTACTCACTTATCGCGCTGGAGGTAAGCATGGCGATGAAGAAGACCTCCGGTGGCGATTCCCCTCTCCGGCAGGGTGCCAGGAAGAGCTTCTGGACCCTCCCGATCTTCGGGTCGACGGCGCCGGCGGATCGCGATGTGTTCTGGAAAAGTGATCGGGTATTTAGGGTTTTCCCGTCGGGAGGGGGGTCTTTATAGTCGAAGGGCGTCGTCAGAAGTGGACCAGGGGGCCCACACCACTAGGGGGCACGGGCCAGCCCTAGGCTGTGCCGCCCTGTGGTGTGGCCACCCTCTGGCCCGGCTCCGTCTCCTCTTCGGTGTTCTGGAAGCTCCATGAAATATCTGGACGACTGGCTTTGGTTTTGTCCAATTCCGAGAATATTTCCAGTGTAACTTTTCTGAAACACAAAAATAGCAGAAAACAGGGAACTGGCACTGTGGCATCTCGTTAATAGGTTAGTTCCGTAAAATGCATAAAAATGCCACGAACTGTAACAAAATACTAAGCAAATGGTGTAAAAATAAGCATGGAACATCAAAAATTATGGATACGTTGGAGACGTATCAAACACCTCTCTTTATATTGAAAGTGCCGAAGTTGCTCTTGTTTTATCTACCCATACTTGTGACTATGTGCTTCTTTGATTTATTTTATTACAAGTTTCCTATCCATAGGAAGTGGGTTAGACTTAAATGTGTTTTATATTTGCTCCTTGATGCTCTTTTTGGCTTCCATTCATATTTCTTATGTGAGCATCTTATCAAATTACTGCGCCTAGCTCAAAGGCGTTAAAGAAAAGCACTCTTGGGAGATAACCCAATATTTTATTTTTAGTAATTTTTCTTTTATTTGAGTCTTGGAAGTTATTACTACTGTAATAACCTCTCCTTATCATTTTTATTTCATTTTTGTGCCAAGATAAGCCTCTAATTTGAGTGAGATAAGATTTGGGGATGTTGATGTCCTGAAACAGATTTCGGTGCTGCACCGTACAAATTCGTGAAAATTCTCAGTATATCTTTTGGAACTGCGATTTCTTGTGCATATGCCCCAGGTTATATCCAAACTTTCATTAGTTATACACTTTTTGATTTGAGCAACAGAAAACCCTCTAAAAATTTGACCTTTGCCAGCTGTTCTGTTTTGACAGATTTCTGCCAATATTTGTGTTTGCCGCTCGATCGCTTTCTTTTTGAGTTATTTTGATCACGGAACTTTTGAGGAAGTTGCTACAGTAGTATATGCTTTATATGTGGTTGTTTTGAGTTGAAACCTGAAGTAAAAAGGGTTGATTCATTATTATGCTTACACTAATGTTTGCTAATAGAATTGTGTTTAGTTTTGTATGAAGGAAGTTTTCAAGTGTAGGGATTGGAGAATGATGAGATGAGTTAAAGAATAGACAAAAGCTCAAGCTTGGGGATGCCCACGCACCCCAAGAAATATTCAAGAGGTACAAGCGTCAAAGCTTGGGGATGCCCCCGAGGCACCCCTTCTTCATCGGCAAAAATCAGGTCACCTTTCAACACACTATATTTTTATTGCTTCATGCATTATGTGTTTTTCTTGGAGCGTCAGTTATTTTTAGTTTTCAGTTTTGTTTAGTTTTGTTTGCTGAAATAAATGGTTGGACCCCAACATATTTATTTTGGAGAAGTTGCCTTGCTTTTCATTTACCAAGAACACTCCGTTTTTCACTCTTATCGTTTCAACGAGTGTTCTCTTTTTCTGCTACTGCATTTAGCTTTTATTTTTTTTGCCTTGATTTGTGTTCAGATCTTGTTA
This sequence comes from Dactylis glomerata, assembly GCA_007115705.1. Classification (NCBI taxonomy): domain Eukaryota; kingdom Viridiplantae; phylum Streptophyta; class Magnoliopsida; order Poales; family Poaceae; genus Dactylis; species Dactylis glomerata. The sequence goes on from QXEO01000103.1 coordinate 707,413, forward strand.
TATCTTTGCATCAAGGTGTATTTTGACCTCTTGTCCATGTTGGTTTTCATCAAAAAGAGTTGTTTCAAAAAAAGTTCGAATGGTGTTGGAAAAGAGAAAAAACTTTATGCAAAAAAGTGGTACAAGAAGAAGCTTGTGTAGACTGTGGCCTAGGCTTTTGCATGTCGTGCTTGATGTCTTTTTGATAGTATGCTTAGTGGTTTTGCTGTAGCATGACTTGTCTCAAATGGCTGAGATTGCTTAATGAACCTTTGAAAAAATTCATGCGTTGTTTTAATTATTTGGAAGCATTATTTTGGTTTTCTCCTTTGATGCTTTATTTGGGTTGACTTGGCGCATGCTCACACATGTTAGACTCATACAAAGTCACCATAAGCCTCTATGATCATTTAGTTTTTGACTTTTGATGCCATCTTATGCTTCTTTTAATGTTGCTTTGTCGCTTTGCATGATTATGGCCGTTATTGCTCTCTTAGTTGGTCGCTCCTAGTCTTTTGCTAGCCCTTATTTTGTACTGAGTATGAGCTCTACTCGTGCATCCAACTCCTAAAAACCAAGTTGTTCCAATGTGTCCACCATACATACCTATTAGCAATTTGCTATTCCAAAGTACATTTGACTTGCTTTTATCTATCCTTCAAATTAAACTCTTTTTGGTGTTATGCGAAAATTGGTCAGTAAAGCTCTCACGAACCTGATGGCACACTTTACTATTCTCGTTCTTAAAAATTTGACATTGTGGCTCTCTTATGTTGAGTTGTTATGCTTGCAAGTTGTAAGTTGGAAATTAGCCCAGCCATGCCGTCATGGGGCAAGCTTTCAACATTGCACTATCTTTCATTTGAGTTGATATCGTGATCTTTTGTTTATGGATACTAGCAATGTGAAATAAGTTGGGAATCTTGCGGGATCATGGAGTTTTTATATGTGTTAGGGAAACGCCTGGGCCGCTAATCTAAGCCATGCATCATTCATGGTGGAAATTTATAGCATGCCCATAGTGAACATTTGACGACGCATCTCACAATAAAAAGCTATACCAATGGTAAATAAAAGAGATGCCAAGGTGTTCATTGTCTGTTTGTCCTATCATTTTGATGTGGGCTTGTTCCATGTCATCGGGCAGGAGGTACCCTGTTGGCGGTTCTCGATGATACACATATATTTACAATGACAAGAGCTTGCTTGGGACTCTAAATCGAGTAGCATGAGGTTTGGGTATTCGTACTTCAAGGGACACGAGGTTTTCAACTTATGATTTGTCAAGCATATGCATCATAAGTGTATTCGCATTAAATTTAACCATTCATGATGCCTATGATGGGGGCAATGAGAGCTCAAAGCTAGTAAGTACCATAATTTTTGAAGGTTTATAAAACTCGCAATCACTGCTTCCCTCTGCGAAGGGCCTTTCTTTTACTTTTATGTTGAGTCACTACCTTCTATCTTTATGCACCGTCTAAGAGAGCATAGTTGTCATTCTTAGTATAATGTGCATTGTCCCAAAGTTTTCATTGATTGATTCATGATGTTGGTTTCACTTGTTCTTAATTTATTTGTATCTAGTCACCCTCTTAAACTTGAAGGTGTCCTATGCATTTATGTTTTGCTATTCCTTGAAGGACAAGCTGAAAACCATTTGTATGTTTTTCCATATGATTTGAACACACGTTTGACTTTCATTGTTTCATTTTCATGATCTTTCGTTTGTGTTCTTTTTCATGTTATAACATGGTTGCTAAGTTTCTTCTATCAAAATTATGTCTTTCATGCCCATGTTTTAAGTTCTTTTGATCCCAGCGCACAACGCTTACATAGATGATCAAGATTGTGTAGGTGCATGTCAGCTCAAAAATTATTTCTTTTGTTATCACTTACCTACTCGAGGACGAGCAGGAGTTAAGCTTGGGGATGTTGATACGTCTCAAACGTATCTATAATTTTTGATGCTCCATGCTTGTTTTTACACCATTTGCTTAGTGTTTCGTTACACTTCGTGGCATTTTTATGCATTTTCCGGAACTAACCTATTAACGAGATGCCACAGTGCCAGTTCCCTATTTTCTGCTATTTTTGTGTTTCAGAAAAGTTACACGGGAAATATTCTCGGAATTGGACGAAACAAAAGCCGAACATCCAGAAATTTACCGAAGCTTCCAGAGAACCGAAGAGGAGATGGAACAGAGCCAGGAGGTGGCCTCACCACCAGGGGGCGCGGCGCAGCGCCGCCCTGTGGTGAGCCCCACCTGGTCCACTTCTGACGCTGCCCCTTCGCCTATAAAGACCCCCCGACGGGAAAAACCTAAACACCCAATCACTTTTCCAGAAAAACATTGCGATCCACCGCCATCATCGACCCGAGATCGGGAGGGTCCAGAAGCTCTTTCTGGCACCCTGCCGGAGAGGAGAATCGCCACCGGAGGTCTTCTTAATCGCCATGCTTGCCTCCGGCGCGATGAGTGAGTAGTCTACCTTGGACTATGGGTCCATAGCAGTAGCTAGTTGGTTGTCTTCTTCACCATGTGCTTCATGTTTAGATCTCGTGAGCTGCTTTACATGATCGAGATCACCGTTATGTAATTCTGCATGTTGTGTTTGTTGGGATCCGATGAATATTGGTGTTATGATTGAGTTGACGTGCTGAATATTATCTTATGTTATCTCAACGTTGTTTATGATCTTGCATGCTCTCTGTTGTTAGTAGCTATCTTGGCCGAGTAGATACTAGTCACTCCAAGAGGGGGTATTTATGCTCGATAGTTGGGTTCATGCCTCTATTTAATCTGGGGGAGTGACAGAAACCTCTAAGGTTGTAGATGTGCTATTGCTACAAGGGAGAAAAGAACATTCTTATGCCCAAGGGCATATGCTTTATTTACATTACACACTTTGTTAAATGCAGTTATCTGTTGTTCGCAACTTAATACTTGTGGAGTTCTCGGATTGATTCTCCGTGAGTGGATTATTAGTCATAGATGCAGTTGGATGGCGGTCTATGTATCTTGTTGTAATGCCCAGAGTAAATCTCATAGTGATCCTCTCGACATATCACGTTGTCTTTATTCTATCAATTGCCCAACTGTAATTTGTTTACCCAGCATGTGTTATTTTATCTTATGGAGAGACACCACAAGTGAACTGTGGACCCCGGACCTATTTCCATTATATTGCTATCACCTGTTTACTTTACTCGCACTGTTTAATTTCTCGTATATTACTATTGCTTTCCACTCGATACGCTCATTCCTTTGTTTACAGCAAACCGGTGAGATTGACAACCTCATCGTAAGTTGGGAGCAAAGTATTTGATTGTGTTGTGTGCAGGTTCCATGTTGCTACTAGTTGAAGACGCGCTAACTCGTTATCGTTAACGGCGCCCTTGTTGGAGTGTCACTAGGCTAGCAAGCATCACCTTCTTCAGTTTAGCTTTTTCCTGGATACGATTAAACCTTGGTTTCTTACTGAGGGAAAAGCTTGTTGATGTACTCATCATACCTTCCAGTTGGGGTTGCCAACTAGATGGTGAAAAACCATCAACACCGTGCCGCATCAGAGGTGTGTCATTATATTAAAGAAGGATGGCGGGAACAACAACTCGAAGCTGACCAGACATTGGACCACATCAATCTATAACCCTGATAAACTTTCTCAATCGATTACCTTCTGAGAAATTGCATTGAGGAATGCACATACCTTCACAATTGCCAGGCGAACATTTTCCGGCAGAATTCCCCTCAATGCAACCGGAAGCAATTGCGTTATAAGCACGTGGCAGTCATGAGACTTTAGGTTTTGGAATTTTTTGTCTTTCATATTTACGATTCCCTTTATATTCAACGAGAAGCCAGTCGGGACCTTGATACTAAAAAGGACTTCAAAGAATATTTCCTTCTCTTCCTTGGTAAGAGCGTAGCTGGCACGCCCTTGAAACTGTCCTGGATGCATGCCGTCTTGTCCTTTATGATGTTCCTGGTCCTCCCGTGCTTCCGGTGTATCTTTTGACTTCCCATACAAGCCCATGAAGCCTAGAATATTCACGCAGAGATTCTTCATCAGGTGCATCACATCGATTGCGGAGCGGACCTCATGGACTTCCCAATAGGGTAGCTCCCAAAATATAGATTTCTTCTTCCACATGGGTGCGTGCTTATCAGGACCGTTAGGAACAGGTTGGCTGCTACGACCCTTTCCAAAGATTACTTTTAAATCTTTGACCATATCAAATACTTCAGCACCAGTACGGGTGACAGGCTTCCCCGGGTTTCTGCCTTGCCATTGAAATGCTTGCCTTTTTTCTTTAAGGGATGCTTGGGCGGAAGAAAATGACGATTGTACGGGTACACATTCTTCCTACATTTGTCCAGATATATACTTTCTATCTGATCCAAACAGTGCGTGCATGCATTGTATCCCTTGTTTGACTGTCCTAAAATGTTACTAAGAGCAGGCCAATCATTGATGGTTATGAAAAGCAACGCTCGAAGGTCAAATTCCTCTTGTTTGTGCTCGTCCCACACACGTACACCTGGTTCAGCCCACAGCTGTAAAAGTTCATCAACTAATGGCCTTAGGTACACATCAATGTCGTTGACGGGTTGCTTTGGACCTTGGATAAGCACTAGCGTCATAATGACCTTCCGCTTCATGAACAACCAAGGAAGAAGGTTGTAGATACATAGAGTAACGGGCTAGGTGCTGTGACTGCAACTCTGCTCCCCAAAAGGATTCATGCCATCTGTACTTAGACCAAACCATAAGTTCCTTGCGTCACCTGCAAATCTCGGGAATTCTCTCTCGATTTTTCTCCACTGCCAACCATCAGCGGGGTGCCTCAACTTGTCGTCTTTCATACGATCTTCCATGTGCCATCGCAACAACTTCGCATGCTCTTTATTTCTGGACAGACGTTTCAACCGTGGTATTATAGGAGCATACCACATCACCTTGGCAGGAACCCTCTTCTTGGGTGGCTCGCCCTCAATATCACCAGGTCATCTTTTCTGACCTTATACCGCAATGCAGTGCATACCGGGCATTTATCCATATTCTCGTACTTCTCACCGCGGTAGAGGATGCAGTCATTAGGGCATGTATGTATCTTCTGCACGTCTAATCCTAGAGGACAGACAAGCTTCTTTGCTTCGTACGTGCTGGCGGGCAATTCGTTCTTTCTTGGAAGCATCTTCTTCATCAGTACCAGCAACTTTTCAAATGACGAGTCAGTCACACCGGTCTCTGCCTTCCACTTCAGCAATTCCAGTGTGCTACCTAGCTTCTTCTGGCCATCTTCACAAGTTGGGTACAACATTTTGTTGTGGTCCTGTAACATCTGATCGAACTGCAACCTCTCCTTTTCTGTGTCGCAGCCTTGTCGTGCATCAAAAATGACCCGACCAAGATCATCAGCGGGCTCATCTGGTGCCCATTCTTCACCCTGACCTTCTTCTTTATTGTCTTCCATTACGGTATCAGCATACTCAGGGAACATAGATCGGTATTTGTCATCATCGTTCTCTTCTTCATCGTCGTCTTCCATTATAACCCCTCTTTCTCCGTGCTTGGTCCAAACATTATAGCCAGACATAAAACCAGACCGAAGCAGGTGGCTCTGAATGACTCTTGAGGAAGTGTGATCCTTCTCATTCCAACATTCAACACATGGACAAAACATAAAGCCACCACCATGCTTGTTCGCCTCGGCCGCATCTCGAAAAGAATGCACGCCTTCTCTGTAAGCGGCTGTGCGTCGATCACCGTACATCCATGAATGGCTCATCTGCGTCATACAACAGTATATCAAATGCAATCACGATCCTAAAATTAGTACCGCGCGGTCTAAACGAGAAAATATAGTTGCTAACCTTTTAGAACAAGTGGAAATAAAGAGGAAGAGGCTTAAGCGTGGCTCGGGCACCTCATATCGTAGTTGTGTTCGGTGAACTTAAGTGGCATCACTCTAACACACATTTCAACAAACACCTCTAGTGCATAGGAATAAAATACAAAACTAGCACAAACCCACACTCCTCCATCCAAGAAAAATACAAGAGAGAGGGGAGAGGGGCTGCGGTCATATATATAGACAGAAGCCTTTAGTCCTGGTTTGAGAGACAAACCGGGACTAAAGGGGGTGCACATGCGGGCTGCCCACCACATAGCCCTTTAGTCCCGGGTTGTAATGGACCGGGACTAAAGACTGCCGTGCGGGGCAACGTATATCGGGCGACGTGGCCAGCCCTTTAGTCCCGGCCCGGATAATGGCCATGACTAAAGGGGCCTGACCAAAGACCCGTTTTCCGCTAGTGGTTTAAGCATATATCCAACCAAGTCACTATATGACTAATGATGTAAGAAGGTTAGCGCTGACAGAGATAGAAGAAGATCGCATAATTATACAAGATGTACTCCTATTTGTCACCAAATTTTCTGGGTCCGCCACTGCTTATGGCTGCATCTGTTTATTATATTCCAACTTTGCGAGCCATGTGCTGTGAATCCAAACACGAGTGTCGTCCTCTCCACTGGCACTTTGCGCGTTACCACTCGTGACTAGCTCGACTACACATATGTCATATATACTAATCAGTATCTCTCCTACCCATATTATTTTTCACTAATATAGATATATCTAAATACATTTTAGTGGTAGATATATCTGTATTAGCCAAAAGTAATATGAATCGGAGGAAGTATGAGAAATCTATAGCATATCATCACAACTGGCCGACAACTAAAATGGACAGCGAGGAAAAGCTCCAGTTCAGGCTGAAAAGCATTCGGCGGGTACCCCGACCGCTAGCTTTAGAGAGTCATGGCTCCAAATGCCTCCCTGCGCCGGTTTTGGGGCTGTTCGCGTTCGGCCGCGGTTTTTAAATGCGTTTTCAACCAGGCGTGGCAAAAAAAAAATGTCCGGCACCCCTCGGCCAATCCCTGTTCACAAGGGGCACGCGAGGGCGCGATAAACGCCGAAGATGCGGCTCCGTAAGATGGTGACCGCCGAGTAGACCTATCATAGCGCCAACGTCCATTCAAGCGGCGGCATACATGCGTCCCATCGAACTGCGGCACATGCGGCGACGTACAGGAATCCCACACGGCAGCGTCAATGCGCCCCACCGGTTCTCATGCCCTTTCTCGCGGCTTGCCCTTCAACCTTTTTTTATAAGGAGTATATATTAATATCGAGAAGATACCAATTACACTCAGTCTCTGCAACAACACAGTGCCCTAGTGGCAATACAGATGCACATAGTAAAAAAAATACAATAAAGAAAAGTCCGCTACGATGATTTATTTCTTGTAAAAGTCCCGCTTGCCCTTCAACCTAGAGAGTTCAACCTTACACCCTCAAACAAAAGCCATCATTGGCGGTGAGAAAAACACCCGTTGACGGTGCCTAAAATCACACGCACTTTTCTTCACTATGCCCATTATAGACAAGTAACTAATTAAATCTATCCACACTGGAGATATTCCAAACGGGGTGCTTTACTTTATCTTGAGGCAAAATAGGGTGCTCGCCATTCTAATATCCATTTTGTGGCCTTATTCTAGTTTCCCTTCACACGATTACAGTATAACATAGACTGCTCCTCCTTATGCATTGCACGTTGACAGCGGGGAAAGAAGTAATACATGAAATGGTTTTTTATGCCATGTGTAGTGTAAGGTACTTTGTTAAGCCTTTGTCGGGAATACCATGAAGAGTACGGTTAACTACGTGACACTTGCCATTGGCTAACCAACCTTTTGTATATATATTACCAAACAACTCTAATATTTGGGACATACATCTATTGTTTCGTACGGGTGTACCTTAATCAATGCAAGTGTTGCTCCATATACAAATAATGTGATAAGTAGAAACTATTTTTCATGATCATAAAGAGTGTTCCCTCAAAACAAAAAGTTTTACAATACATGAGTTTGACACTTTCAGATGAGCAAAATAGCTTATTGGAGGTATAGAATGGTAAGTTACGAGTTCATCAAATATAACCAATACAACTATTTTCTTGAATACACATAATGCAAGCCACATACATGTATGATAGGACACCAAATATGCCATTTTACCTTAAAGGAAGAAGGATATTTTACATTTTACTATCATCTGTTTTATCATAGGTTTTGCGATTTCAGAAACCTTTATAATAACCTGGAAAATCACCCTATAAATGATGGTCATTCCAAGTAATATTGCAAGATCAACCCACTTGGAGTGACCCATCTCTACTTGTAAGTTGGCCTTCAGTATATCATGGCCACTAATATTGACATCTCGAACACCACTTAAATTTGGGAACACCAAGCCTAGGAATTCATTCTTGTACAAAGCTTGAGTTGTATACTTGTGGTATGAGATGTAATAAGTTGGATACTTCCATACTGGTTTTGGGAGATCACTTGGAAGCCTGAAGAAACCGGCGTTTAGCATCAATAAACCTTGTATTCCAGAACCAGTGACTACACCTAGGATATAATCCGGCACAATCGCTGCAACCATCATCATCATACCCTCCACTAATGTTGTGCATACCCACAAAGTTAAAGTAAAGAATAAAAAGTGGTCTATTCCTCTTTGCAACCCAGTTAGGTAATATGCCATTGCAGCAGGTAGTATGGAGATGAGGCCCAAGTATAGAGTTGATGAAATGCTGTTGGCAATTACAAATTCAGTTACCCCGTAGTGTCCAGTAAGCCATTCTTTTTCAAATATCTACATTGGAAAATTGTCATGTAACACAAACACGTAATAAAAAATTGATAAGTTTAGACTAGAGGATATGGTTACACACCTTCATATCCTCGACAAACGATGGAAAACTTCCGATTGCCATCATTGTCACGAATGTTGATGTATACATAAGCATGGATGCTCGTGCCTAAAATTATAAAAAAGAGAGAATGAGGTCATTAGTTAGTACTCATTGCTAGCACTTATTTATTGTATATATTCGGAATCACCACTTACTTGAATTGATGCATAACTGTAGCCTACATTGAAGAAAATGGTCCCAATGGTTAGAAAAAGTCCAATGTAGATAACAAACCTTAACCAATAATAGCCTATGTCTCTATACATGTTAATCATTGATCTTTTGGTTAGCACAACGGACTTGGTCAAGAATGTCGCTTGTCTTTGCTGAATTATAGACGTACCCTGTAGAAACATACACCATATAGAACGAAAAACATAAAAGTGAGTCATATATACACCCAGGACATTTGGAAGATGAAGGTACCACTGAAGATCAAGGTCTTTATGTGATTTCTTCACCAAAAGGTAATCTTGACCAAAGACAATTTGATAAAAAGGCAATGGATAGGCAATGAAAAATGTTGTTTTTGTGATAACAAGGAATCCATACAACATTTATATTTTGAATGCCCTCTTGCTAAAGTTATCTGGCGCATAATTCATGTTACTTTTGGATTAGCACCACCTATAAATATAACTAACCTCTTTGGAAATCGGCTCAAGGGTATTCCAAAGAATGATCTCATTAAAGTTCATATGGGTGTATGTGATGTGATTTGGGCAAGATGGAATACCCGAGACAACTTTGTGTTTAACAAACCAAAAAATTCTTTCTTGCAGGTTATTCCTATGGTTACCCACTGGATCCGTATGTGGTCCTATCTCCAACAAGAGGAGGAGCGGGAGGCAATGGATTCTAGGTGCAACCGTTTGGAGATGGTAGCTCGGGATTTATTCAGTCGGTGCGGGTGGCGGTCGCATAATAGAATTGGCCCATAAATGTATCACTCATTTTATTTTATTTTTCACTAGCTCATTCACATGGCCACACTGGCTGATCAGTGATTCGTAAAACTCTGATACTACTATAGTATTCGGACGTTAAATAAATTTAATAAAGGCCATATGCATCACTTTGATGCAGAGGCTGGGTCTACCCCATTTACAAAAAAACACCCAGGGCCCCACATGACCCTACAAGAAATGCATCCAATCTACATTGAGATAAAGAAGAGACCTGCTTAATTTTTCTGCTTTCTTCCACTTCAGATCTGAAAGTACTAAGAGAGCCGAAAGATGACTTTAAGGTTTCGATTACTTTGGCAGCATGTGGCATATCTCCATTAGATCCTTCCTCTGATTCCTGTGCAAACATTATGTATAGGACTTCAAACTTCATGTCACATTAAAATTTATAAGAAAGAAATCTAAAACCTCAAGAGATCAAATTTCATACCTCAAAGTCTGTGTTTATCATTCTTAAGAAATGGTCGGATGGATTCCTCCTCATTGGGCATGGGAATCCATTAGAATCGAAGAACTACAAGTTACACAAATGAGTATGAGTAAGTTTGGTACACATTGTAGAGTTGACATTCTCTATAATGAAATAGAACACCAGGACCCCACAAGACCCCCACATACATATACATGCAAGCCCACTGTCTTAATGAACACAATTATAAATGAAGGAGATCGAGATAAATCTTAGATGAATGTGCATGTGTGTGTAATTGTCTCACAAGCAACAACCTGTGTTTCTTTAGTTAGCAACATAAGAAGTCCTCAGTTTAACTACTCCCTCCACCCTGAAAGAATATTTAAGATTTGTCTAAATTTGGTTGTATCTATACACTAAATCTCCAACGGATTTAGTATGATTTTGTCCCTATTTCTGTTAAGATATGCTTTTTTCGTCTTTGAGTGACTAGTTTATTCTCTGTATTTATGGTCATAATTTATTTACTGTATTCAGAATTAAATATTATAAAAATTGCTTATATATTCAACAATTTACACATCGCATTCCTCTTGTAAATAAAAATTTATTTATCTACTGCATATATAACGTTGATCCATATTTCACATGATCACGTCACTCTCTCAGATGGGGTCATTTTGTATTGAGATACCGTGGATATCCTCCCACTTTTTTCTATTTTCATTTTGGCTAATAAACATTCTTTGCTTTTTTGCTATTTTCTCACATTAAATTATTATAATCTATATAAGTTTAGCAGACCACATAAACTCATAGTCTCAGAGAGCATGAGTTATATTGTGATTCAGACCAAAACATTGCGCTAGATATGCGGACATCCGGAATTGAGCCCCTTCTCTTTCAAAATTTGAAAATAATATTTTGAAAATTAAAAAATGTGAACAAATTATTCTAGATGTAAAAATCTTAACTCGAAATACTTTATATTCGGGGCGCTAGCAAAAATAACACAAGCTGACAAATTTGATAGGTTTGAAATTTTGCACTATGACTACTTAAGATGTCAGATTTTGTCTTTTTATATAGGACCGGACATAAGGTATTTTGAGTTGAGATTTTACACACTGATTAAGTATAACATTATCTAGTTCAGTTTTTCAGATTTTGTTGAATCTTTTAAAAGAACTGTTTTTTAATTTTGGCTCCATTTTGTCCGAGCTCCATTTTGTCCACGCCCGTTAGATATGCATTAAGCTAGGGGTGCGTAAACGTACCTCTATAGCTTTGGAAGCTGGCCCGAAATACACCGCCCTTCCCTTAGCCAACAAGCAAAGACCATGGAAGAGCTCGAACACTTCCGAGCTCGGCTGGTGGATGGCGGCGACGACCGTCGTCCCACCACTTTGGGCGATTCCGGCGATGCGGCTCATGACGTGGTACGACGCGGCGCTATCGAGCCCGCTTGTCGGCTCGTCGAGGAAGATGAGCGCCGGCGACGCCAGCAGCTCGATGCAGATGCTCACCCGCTTCTGCTGGCCGCCGCTGATGCCCTTGCGCGCGCGGCCGCCGATCCGGGTTTCGGCTACCGCGGCGAGCCCCATCTGCTTGATTGCATCGTCGGCGCGCGACCGCTTCTCCGAGGGAGACATGGAGTCTGGCAGCTGGAGCTGTGCGGAGTAACGCACCGCCTCCGCCACCGTCAGCGTCGTCATCAGCACGTTCTCTTGGGTCACGTACGCCTACAGTGATCGCGTGTATCATGCATTTGGTTGGAAGTTAGAGATGTTATTATTAGGGAGTTATACGGAAACATCAAAGCTTAATTTACATCTACATCGGACGTTAAGGCAGCTTACGGAGGTGCCAAATGCAAGCTTCTCACGCCGACCATTAATCAAGATGTCCCCTCTTCCTTTCATGTTCGGTCCAAGTCGTCCTGTTTAAGCATATATCCAACCAAGTCACTACTATATGACTAATGATGTAAGAGGGTTAGCGCCGGCAGAGATAGAAGAAGATCACATAATTCAAATATAGTTATAGGCTTAGGGAATGTTCTCACTACACCGTACCAAGATCTTTTACTTCCATGTTGACATGCCCCATTATGACTAGCATTAGGATGTGATTCTGATTGAAGTATATTTGTGTGACGACTAGCGGTACTCCTGATACGGGGTCCTAGTCTCACCCGCCGAGAGCACTCCCATTGAAATTTTGAACCAAACAACAATTACTAATTGTGTGGAAAATTAATTCAGAGCATGGAAAAAACATTTGTCGAAATTCGTGAAATTTACGAATCTCGATGAGGAGAGGGAAAACATAGTCTTCATCAAAACATTTCGAACAAATTTGAGAAGATTTCATACGTAACAGTTCTTATAAGTAAAAAGACAAATATATGTTACCAATCTAGTGGTTGACATATGCAAGGTAATGATTTTGATTTTAAATATTGTTATTTATTTTACTAAATGATTTTAATATCTGGACTTCAGATTTGTTCAATTTTTTTTGAATTTCTCTTGAAAATGTTGTAAATTTGCGAAACTCGGCTAGGGGCAAAGAAAAAAATAGTTTCGAGTAAGACCATCGATTATGATACCTAATTCACGCTATGTGCAAAAGTAAGAAATGCATGATAACTTAGTCTAGGATATTTTATGACCCTAACTTAGATGAAAACTTAAAATTTTAGGACACTACTTCTGGAATGCCAACTAAATTTGTTGTTTCAGAAATTCACAATGAAATTGCAAGATTGTAAATCTAAGAAATTATGTCTGTTCTACGAAAACTAAGATTTCCTGATACTAATTCTAGGAAAATGTTGTACAACATAGTATAGTAAATCTCATGATTTCCATGGAGTGAGATTGGATTATTAACAACCTTAGTACCCTTAATGGAAAGACTTCCATGTGAAGTTACATGTTCATGTCAAATGCATAGTACTATCAAATTAATTGCCACAACCAATTCTTAGTGGCCTACGATAGCACCAGTGTCTTAATTGCATGGACACATATTTAAGGAAACAATATTGACCCGGAGGGAGTATACATGTTTTGCAGATATAGGTTTCATGTTGCCCGCTACACGGCTACAGTACAGCCCAATATTAGATATCAAGGAAATTTTTTCTCCTGAGGGATTGGCTTAGTGCGAAAGTAAGTTACCGGCTTTCTTTAGGTGAGAAAAGCTATACCGGCTAAGGCATCAAGTAGAGTAGTTTTGCCACAGCCCGAAGGACCCATGAGAGCCAGCACTTCGCCAGGGCGCGCATACCCGCTAAGCCCGTCGAGGATCACGACAGCGCCCTTTCTTCCGTTCATGGCCGTCACGGATAGATCCTCCCACGTAAGAAATACCTCCGAGATGCAAGACTCCTCTCTCCGGTCACCGGCCACCCCATTGGCCGGCGAATGCGCCGATGGCTCGGAGGCACGGCGTGGGCAGAAGATGGGGCTTAACTGGCACGACGACCAGCTGCGCCATGAAGACGCGACGGTGCTGCTCGACGACGACCGGAGTGGCCTGGTGGGGCTCGGCGTCGGAGCCCAGCGAGGCAGTGGTGACGCTGCCATAGATACTCTCTTGGCTTTTTTTTGTTGCTTTTGTGTTGTAGGTTTTTGTGTATATCAGCGTGCGCCTTATATAGGAGTCCGTAGCTGTGTTGATGATGGTGTGCAGAATACTTCGGTGTTAGGTGGCTAGCGAACTGTTTATCCTGTTGCATAGCATGTGGTTAAATTACGTGGGATGTGTCTCGTTTAAAGGCCACACGTTTTTTTGTGTCACTACGGAGTGATTCAAGGTGCATTCTGAGACGGCTGCTTCATATGCCGACGACTTTTTGTCGGGACCATCCGTACAGAGCCGCACCTCGCCAAGATCCCTACGTGGTCGTCGGCATAGGCTAACCGTCGGCATAGATCAACTTGTGCCGACGGCCACCATCAGCACAAGTCTGGCCGTCGGCATAGATAAAGCATGGCCGTCGGCACAGACAAAACCGTCGGCACAACCAAAACCGTCGGCACAACCATTGCACTGGCACGGCTCAACACTGTGCCGACGGCCTGGCCGTCGGCCCAAGCCTATGCCGACGGCTAGGCCGTCGGCACATATACTTTTTTTTTGTTTTTTTCTATATTTGTACTCATTTATTTATTAGTCTTAAATACTTAATGTGTTTATTTATTGATGTCAAGTATTTATACAAATCGTACGGTGGTGGAGTATATCCACATGTTGAGAGTTGGTGAAATAACAACGCACGATGAACGGTCTGCTCGTGGCCAGGCGGTGTGGAGTCCCGCCTTAACGGTTAAAGTTTAGTGAAGAAATGACATGTTGCGGATCCAAATATATTTTTTGCAAAAAATCAGGCGCTTGTCTTATTACCGCTAAAGTGCAAAACCACCCCAGTTCCAGCGAAATCGGCAGGAGTTTGCACAAAATCTAAAATATACCTACGAAGGGTGCCTCAACGAAACGAGAGCTGATATGTGTATTCCAGATGGTCTATTATTTATGTGGGGTGTTGTGCCTAGCTTTCGATTTTGTGTTTCGGTAGTCGCTTCACAAAAGAACCTAATTTCGGCACTCTGAAAATGAAAAAAACACTTTTCGTGGGACGAAACGAAAATCAGCCTTCGTGGCGTTCCTCGCCATCCCATGTGCCACATGCGTGTCCAATATGACCTCATTCCGATAAACTATGTCATGATCAAGGCCGAACCTAGCCCATTTGACCTAAAAGTCAAGTAACCTCAAACATGGTAGGTCATTTCTGTGAAGGGACTTTCTGGTAAACTGCTTTTCTCAAGATTTGAATTTTTTCCCGCATCTAGGTAACATAAAATGACGCCACGCGAAGGTGTCACATTTTTTATTTTTTTGAATTAGTTACGCCTGATTCGGGACCCGCGTGAAATGACGATGCACAAAAACTCCCGCTCACGGCGAGGCGGTGCGGAGTCCCACCTTAACGGTCAAAGTTTAGTGAAGAAACGACGTGTTGTGGATCCAAATATAATTTTTAGAAAAAATAGGAGCTTGTCTTATTACCGCTAAAGTGCAAAACCACCACGGCTCCAGCGAAATCGACACGAGCTTGCACAAAATCCAAAATATACCTACGAATGGTGCTGCAATGAAATGAGAGCTGATATATGTATCCCAGGTGGTCTATTATTTATGTGGGGTGTTGTTTCTAGCTTTCGATTTCGCATTTTGGTAACCACTTCACAAAAAAACCTGACTTCGACACTCTGAAAATGGAAAAAGAACTTTTTGTGGGATGAAGCGAAAATCAGCCTCTGTGGAGTTCCTTGCCATACCAACTCCCAGGGGCCACGCGCGTGTCTGATATGGCCTCATTCCGACAAACTATGCCATGATCAAGGCTGAACCAAGCCCATTCGAACGTGGTAGGTCATTTATATGAAGGGATTTTCTGGTAAACTGCTTTTCTCAAGGTTTAATTTTTTCCCGCATCTAGGTAGCATATAATGACGCAACGTGAAGGTGTCACATTTTTCAATTTTCTTTGAATTAGTTATGCCCGATTTGGGACCCGTGTAAAATAACGACGCACGAGAACTCCCGCTTGCGGCCAGGCGATGCGGAGTCCCGCCTTAATAGTCAAAGTTTAGTAAAGAAATGACGTGTTACGGATCCAAATATAATTTTTGAAAAAAATCAGAAGCTTGTCTTATTATCGCTAAAGTACAAACCCAGTCCGGTTCCAGCGAAATCGATAGGAGCTTGCGAAAAATTCAAAATATACATCTGAAGGATGTTGATACGTCTCAAACGTATCTATAATTTTTGATGCTCCATGCTTGTTTTTACACCATTTGCCTATTGTTTCGTTACACTTAGTGGTACTTTTATACATTTTCCGGAACTAACCTATTAACGAAGTGCCACAGTGCCAGTTTCCTGTTTTCTGCTGTTTTTGTGTTTCAGAAGTGATACACAGGAAATATTCTCGGAATTGGACGAAACAAGTTCCTGAAGTCATATTTCACCGGGGAGCTCCCAAACATCCGAAGACCTGATGGAGGGGGGCCACGTGGCCCCCACATATAGGGGCGGCGCGGCCTGGCCCCTGGCCGCGCCAGCCCCGTGTGAGGCCGCGTGGCTCCACCTCTGACAGCCCCCCTTCGCCTACATATACCCCCTGACGAGAAAAACCTAAGGGCCCGATCAGTTTTCCAGAATACATCGCGATCCGCCGCCGCCATCGACCCGAAGATCGGGAGGGTCCAGAAGCTCTCCCCGGCACCCTGCAGGAGAGGGGAATCGCCACCGGAGGTCTTCTTCATCGCCATGCTTGCCTCCGGAGCGATGAGTGAGTAGTCTACCTTGGACTATGGGTCCATAGCAGTAGCTAGATGGTTGTCTTCTCCACCATGTGCTTCATGTTTAGATCTCATGAGCTGCCCTACATGATTGAGATCACCGTTATGTAATACTATGATGTTGGTTTGTTGGGATCCGATGAATATTGGTGTTTATGATTAAGTTGCTGTACTGAATTATATCTTTTGTTATCTCTATGTTGTTTATGATCTTGCATGCTCTCCGTTGTTAGTAGCTATCTTGGCCGAGTAGTTGCTAGTGACTCCAAGAGGGGGTATTTATGCTCGATAGTGGGTTCATGCCTCTATTTCACCTGGGGAAGTGACAGAAACCTCTAAGGTGGTAGATGTGCTGTTGCTACTAGGGAGAAAACAACATTCATATGCTCAAGGGCATATGCTTTGTTTACATTACATACTTTGCTTAATGCAATTATCTGTTGTTCGCAACTTAATACTTTTGGGGTGTTCGGATGATATCCCCGGGGGTGGATTATTAGTCATAGATGCAGTTGGATGGCGGTCTATGTATTTTGTTGTAATGCCCAGAGTGAATCTCATAGTGATCTTCTTGACATATCACGTTATCTTTATTCTATCAATTGCCCAACTGTAATTTGTTTACCCAGCATGTTATTTTATCTATGGAGAGACACCACTAGTGAACTGTGGACCCCGGTCCTATTTTAATCATATTGCAATCACCTGTTTACTATTCCCGCACTGTTTTCTTTACTAGCATTTTACTACTATTTTCCACTCGATACACTCATACCTTTGTTTCAAGCAAACCGGTGAGATTGACAACCTCATCGCAAGTTGGGGACAAAGTATTTGTTTGTGTGTGTGCAGGTTCCACAAACACCTTCAGTCGTCATCGTCTCTCTTCTCCTGTTCGATATACCTTGGTTTCTTAACTGAGGGAAAACTAGCCGCTACACTCATCATACCTTCCTCTTGGGGTTCCCAACGGGCTGGTCATCACCACGCACAAGGACATACTGCTCCCACGTCAACTAAACGCCACAGCTCTTTTCTGGCGCCATCACACGAGTAGCAGCTTTTTTTCTGGCGCCGTTGCCGGGGAAGAGAGAAGACTTCTGCGAGGGGAGTTCTTCGCACACACATTCTTTACTTTGTTATTTGTTTTTCTTTACTTTATTTTATTTTACCGGCATTGCTTTTTTTTTCAATCAAAAACCCAAAAAAATTTGAATCCTTGGTAGTTATTTTTACTTGTCTTGCTTTATCATGCTTTCTATCAATGGCTGGTTTCTTTGAAACTAAATCTTTTTGGCAAGGTGGGTTCACGGAAGAGCAGCAAAATTATTATGATGAACACCGCTTGTCACAAAAAGGGAAACACTTATGGGAACAAATCAATAGATTATATATCATTGCTAGAAATGTGTGCTCTACTTATAATGTTACTTATTGCTTTGATGAATCTTGTTGCTGTAGGAGGTATAAACACCTCCCTTTTCAATGTGAGTATAATGATGATGTTACCATATCTTCTTATGTTAATGGAAATTATGACCTTTATGATGTGGAACGAATTGAAGAATTTATTGCTTGGAAGGGTGCATTTGAACTTGCTTATTTGCTTCAAAATACTGATGATGCACCTTATAAATATGAGATTTATGATATACTCACATTTTGCTTTGATAATTACAAGGAAGGAAATGGCTATATTCTTAAATATCTTAATAGATGCTCTCCAACGGAAGAGACTAATGCCTTGAAAGAGCCTATGGAAGAAGAAATTGGAAGCTCATTGGATGAAAAAGAGGAGGAGAGTGATGATCAAGAGGAGGAAGAATGGAGCTACCCATGTCTACCTCCCAATAAGAGTAACTCTTTAACTAATACCTTATTTGATCGCCCTCCATGCTTAACAAAGGAGGGAGAGTGTGATATTTATATTGTTGATTTTGTTCATGATGCTACTGAAGATTATTATGAGAGAGGAAAATATGGTTGTTGGGATTCTCATGTTACTAAAACACCTCTCTTTTTATTGAAAGTTCTGAAATTGCTCTTGTTTGATCTACCCATACTTGTGGCTATGCGCTTCTTTGATTTATTTTCTTACAAGATTCCTATGCATAGGAAGTGGGTTAGACTTAAAGGTGTTTTATATTTGCTCCTTGATGCTCTCTTTTACTTCAATTCATATTTCTTATGTGAGCATCTTCTCAAATTTTCTGCGCCTAGCTCAAAGGCGTTAAAGAAAAGCACTCTTGGGAGATAACCCATTGTTTACTTTTCAGTACTTTTTCTTTTATTTGAGTCTTGGAAGTCATTACTACTGTAATGACCGCTCCTTATCTTGTTTATTTCGTTTTTGTGCCAAGAGAAGCCTCTAATTTGAGTGAGGTAAAGATTTGGGGTTATTGCTGTCCTGAAACTGTTTTCGGTGCTGCACCGTAAAAATTCGTGAAAATTCTCTGTTTATCTTTTGGACCTGCGATTTCTTGTGCATATGCCCCAGGTTATATCCAAACTTTTCTTAGTTGAACACTTTTTGATTTGAGCAACAGAAAATCCCTCAAAAATTCGTCCATTATCAGCTGTCCAGTTTTGACAGATTTCTGCCAATATTTGTTTTTGCCACTTTATCGCTTTCTTTTGAGTTCTTTTTTATCATGGAACTCTTGTGGAAGTTGCTACAGTAGTATATACTTTATATGTGGTAGTTTTGGGTTGAAACCTGAAGCTAAAAGAGGTTGAATATATTTTATGCTTACAATAATGTTGCTAATAGAATTGTGTTTAGTTTTGTATGAAGGAAGTTTTCAAGTGTAGGGATTGGAGAATGATGAGATGAGTTGAAGAATGGACAAAAGCTCAAGCTTGGGGATGCCCATGCATCACCCCAAGAAATATCCAAGAAGTACAAGCGTCAAAGCTTGGGGATGCCCCCGAGGCACCCCTTCTTCATCGGCAAAAATCAGGTCACCTTTCAAAACACTATATTTTTATTGCTTCATGCACTATGTGTTTTTCTTGGAGCGTCAGTTGTTTTAGTTTTCTTAGTTTGCTTAGTTTGTTTGTTTGCTGCAATAAATGGTTGGACCCCAACAAATTTCCTTTGGAGGAGATGTACTCGTTTTCATTTGCAAAGAATGCTCTAGTTTTCACTCTTATTAATTGAGCATTCTACTTTTTCTGCTACTGCTTTTGGTTTTCGTTTTCGCCTTGATATGCCTTCAGATCTTGTCATATGTTTCATCAAGATGCATTTTTGCCTCTGGTCTTTATTGGTTTTCATCAAAAGAGGTTGTTTATAAAATTTCAAATGGTGTTGGAAAAGAGAAAAAGCTTTGTGCAAAATAGTGGTACAAGAAGGAGCTTGTGTAGACTGCGGCTTAGGCTTTTTCATGTCATGCTTGATGTCTTTTTGATAGTATGCTTAGTAGTTTTGCTGTAGCATGACTTGTCTCAAATAACTGAGATTGCTTAACGAGCCTTTGAAAAAATCATGCGTTGTTTTTATTGTATGGAAGCATTATTTTGGTTTTCTCCTTGATGCTTTATTTGGGTTGACTTGGCGCATGCTCACACATGTTAGACTCTTCCAAAGTCGCCATTAGCCTTCTTGATCATTTAGTTTTTGACTTTTGATGCCATCGTATGCTTCTTTTAATGTCGCTTTGTCGCTTTGCATGATTATGGCCATTACTGCTCTCTTAGTTGGTCGCTCCCAGTCTTTTGCTAGCCCTCGCCTTGTACTGAGTATGAGCTCTACTCGTGCATCCAACTCCTAAAAGCCAAAGTTTGCCATTGTGTCCACCATACATACCTACTAGCAATTTGCTATTCCAAGTAAATTTGACTTGCTTTTATATTCTCTTCAAATTAAACTCTTACCAGTGTTATGCGAAATTCGGTCAGTAAAGCTCTCACGAACCGGAAGGCACACTTTACTTTTTCCTGTTCTTAAAATTTTGACATTGTGGTCTTTTATGTTGAGTTGTTATGCTTGCAAGTTGTAAGTTGGATTCTAGCCCAGCCATGCCGTCATGGGGCAAGCTTTCAACATTGCACTTCCTTTTGAGTTGATATCGTGATCTTTTGTTTATGGATGCCCGTTGTGTGAAATGAATTGGGAATCTTGTGAGGATCATGGAGTTTTTATATGTGTTAGGGAAACGCCGGGCCGCCAATCTAAGCCATGCATAATTCATGGTGGAAATTTGCAGCATACCCATGGTGAACATTCGACGACGCATCTCACAATAAAAAGCTAAACAATATAGCAAATAAAAGAGATGTCGAGGTGTTCATTGTCTGCTTGTCCTGTCATTTTGATGTGGGCTTGTCCCATGTCATCGGGCACGGAGGTACCCCATTGGCGGTTCTCAATGATATGCATATACTTACAATGACAAGAGCCTTGCTTGGGACTCTAAGTAAACTAGCATGGTTTGGGTACTTGTATTCACGGGACACGAGGTTTTCAACTTATGATTTGTCAAGCATATGCATCATAATTGTTCTCGCATTAACTTTAACCATTCAAGATGCTTATGATGGGGGCAATGAGAGCTCAAAGCTGGTAAGTACCATAATTTTTGAAGGTTATAAAACTTGCAATCACTGCTTCCCTCTGCGAAGGGCCTTTCTTTTACTTTTATGTTGAGTCAACACCTTCTTTCTTTATGCACCATTAAGAGAGCATAGTTGTCATTCTTAGTGTGATATGCATTGTCCCAAGGTTCATTAATTGACTCATATTGTTGGTTTCACTTGTTCTTAAATTATTTGTATCTAGTCGCCCTCTTAAACTTTGAGGTGTCCTATGCATTTATGTTTTGCTCTCTTTGAAGAACAAGCTGAAAACCTTTTGTATGTTTTTCCTTATGATTTGAACACACGTTTGACTTTCATTGTTTCATTTTCATGATCTTTTGTTTGTGTTCATTTGCATGTTTACAACATGGTTGCTAAGTTCTTATTGTCATGATTATATCTTTCATGCCCATGTTTTAAGTTCTATTGATCCCAGCTCATCAATGCTTGCATATATGATCAAGATTGTGTAGGTGCATGTCACCTCAAAAATTATTCTTTTGTTATCACTTACCTACTCGAGGACGAGCAGGAGTTAAGCTTGGGGATGCTTGATACGTCTCAAACGTATCTATAATTTTTGATGCTCCATGCTTGTTTTTACACCATTTGCCTATTGTTTCATTACACTTAGTGGTACTTTTATACATTTTCCGGAACTAACCTATTAACGAAGTGTCACAGTGCCAGTTTCCTGTTTTCTGCTGTTTTTGTGTTTCAGAAGTGATACACAGGAAATATTCTCGGAATTGGACGAAACAAGTTCCTGAAGTCATATTTCACCGGGGAGCTCCCAAACATCCGAAGACCTGACGGAGGGGGGCCACGTGGCCCCCACACACAGGGGCGGCGCGGCCTGGCCCCTGGCCGCGCCAGCCCCGTGTGAGGCCGCGTGGCTCCACCTCTGACAGCCCCCCTTCGCCTACATATACCCCCTGACGAGAAAAACCTAAGGGCCCGATCAGTTTTCCAGAATACATCGCGATCCGCCGCCGCCGTCGACCCGAAGATCGGGAGGGTCCAGAAGCTCTTCCCGGCACCCTGCCGGAGAGGGGAATCACCACCGGAGGTCTTCTTCATCGCCATGCTTGCCTCCGGAGCGATGAGTGAGTAGTCTACCTTGGACTATGGGTCCATAGCAGTAGCTAGATGGTTGTCTTCTCCACCATGTGCTTCATGTTTAGATCTCATGAGCTGCCCTACATGATTGAGATCACCGTTATGTAATACTATGATGTTGGTTTTTTGGGATCCGATGAATATTGGTGTTTATGATTAAGTTGTTGTACTGAATTATATCTTTTGTTATCTCTATGTTGTTTATGATCTTGCATGCTCTCCGTTGTTAGTAGCTATCTTGGCCGAGTAGTTGCTAGTGACTCCAAGAGGGGGTATTTATGCTCGATAGTGGGTTCATGCCTCTATTTCACCTGGGGGAGTGACAGAAACCTCTAAGGTGGTAGATGTGCTGTTGCTACTAGGGAGAAAACAACATTCATATGCTCAAGGGCATATGCTTTGTTTACATTACACACTTTGCTTAATGCAATTATCTGTTGTTCGCAACTTAATACTTTTGGGGTGTTCGGATGATATCCCCGGGGGTGGATTATTAGTCATAGATGCAGTTGGATGGCGGTCTATGTATTTTGTTGTAATGCCCAGAGTGAATCTCATAGTGATCTTCTTGACATATCACGTTATCTTTATTCTATCAATTGCCCAACTGTAATTTGTTTACCCAGCATGTTATTTTATCTATGGAGAGACACCACTAGTGAACTGTGGACCCCGGTCCTATTTTAATCATATTGCAATCACCTGTTTACTATTCCCGCACTGTTTACTTTACTAGCATTTTACTACTGTTTTCCACTCGATACACTCATACCTTTGTTTCAAGCAAACCGGTGAGATTGACAACCTCATCGCAAGTTGGGGACAAAGTATTTGTTTGTGTGTGTGCAGGTTCCACAAACACCTTCAGTTGTCAGCGTCTCTCTTCTCCTGTTCGATATACCTTGGTTTCTTAACTGAGGGAAAACTAGCCGCTACACTCATCATACCTTCCTCTTGGGGTTCCCAACGGGCTGGTCATCACCACGCACAAGGACATACTGCTCCCACGTCAACTAAACGCCACAGCTCTTTTCTGGCGCCATCACACGAGTAGCAGATGTCGCAACAAAAAGAGATCTGATATATGTATCCTAGATGGTCTATTATTTATGTGGGGTGTTCTTCCCAGTTTTCGATTTCATGTTTCGGTAGCCGCTTCACAAAAAATCCGATTTTGGCACTCTGAAAATAGAAAGAGCACTTTTTGTGGGATGAAACGAATATCGGTCTCCGTGGCATTTCTTGCCATCCCAATGGTCACGCGCGTGTCCTATATGGCTCATTCCGACAAACTATGCCATGATCGGGGCTAAACCTAGCTCATTTAACCTAAAAGTCATGCAACCCCGAATGTGGTAGTCATTTCTTTGAAGGGACATTCTTGTAAACTGCTTTTCTCAAGGTTCAATTTTTTCCCGCATCTAGGTGACATAAAATTACGCCACGCGAAAGTCTCACATTTTTCAATTTTTTTAATTAGTTACACCCAATTTGGACCCACGTGAACAGAAATCCGATTTCGGCACTCCAAAAATGGAAAATGCACTATTCATGGGACAAACCAAAAATCGGTCTCCGTGACATTCCTTTCCATCCCAATATCAAAAATCTCTGTTTTTGATCTTTTTGATTTTTTTTCTTTGAAATTTTTATTTTTAAAAAAATCTGAATTTTCTGATTTTTTTTCAAAATTGTAACAAACACATATACACATATACATACACATACATATATATATATATACACGCACATACTTACCTACACACATACATATGTGATGTCTACGCACTTCTATTCTTGTAGACACTTGTTGGGCCTCCAAGTGCAGAGGTTTGTAGAACAACAGCAAGTTTCCCTTAAGTGGATCACCCAAGGTTTATCGAACTCAGGGAGGTTAGAGGTCAAAGCTATCCCTCTCAAGCAACCCTGCAATTACGATACAGAAAGTCTCTTGTGTCCCCAACACATCCAATACACTTGTCAGATGTATAGGTGCACTAATTTGGCGAAGAGATAGTGAAATACAAGTGGTATAGATGATTATAAGTAGCAAACGTGATGTGAAATAAATATCGCTGCGAGCAAACAAGTAACAAAACAGCAAGTAAACGGTGTGCAAAGCTTGGAAACAAGGCCTAGGGATCATACTTTCACTAGTGGACACACTCCCAACAATATAACATGATTGAACAAATAAACAACTTCTCTCCACTATGGTACTCTTAATTACTCTCCTATTGAATAACACTAATCACTCTGTAGTGGCTACAGAAGCACCCCTTAAAGTTCATCAAGTACTTGACAAACACCACTCATAGAGACATCCAAATCAGATCACAATTCAAGATAGATATTATTGCAACTTAGACCAAGTACTAACACGGTGCACACACTGTCAACATTACACCATGAAAGGAGGAATAGATCACTTCAATACTATCATAGTAATAATTACTCTCATAATCCACAAGAGATCACAATCATAGCCTAAACCAAGTACCACCACGATGCACGCACTGTCACCGTTACACCATGGCAGGAGGAATAGATTACTTTAATAACACCACTAGAGTACACTATAATAATTAAGCATAGGAGTAGCATAATATCTGAATAATAACATCTACTTGTTCAACATGATACAAAGCTCACGATCACATAAAGATCACATCATGGGAGAGAGAGAGGTGAACCACATAGCTACCGGTAGAGCCCTTAGCCCCGGGGATGAACTACTCCCTCCTCATCATAGGAGACAGCAAGGTTGATGGAGATGGCGGTGAGGTTGATGGAGACGGCGAAGACGGCGATGGAGACCGATGGAGATGGCTCCGGGGGCACTTCCCCGTCCCGGCAGGGTGCCGGAACAGAGACTTCTTTCCCCCGAAATTCGTTGACGGCGGCGGCGGAACTGCGGAACTCTTTCTGGAAATTTGCCGACTCCCTTAGGGTTTTCCGTCCCGAGGCTTTATATAGGCGAAGGGGCGTCGTCAGGGGTGGGACCAGGCGCCCTCACACATGGCTGGCGCGGCCAGGGGCCTGGCCGCGCCACCCATGCATGTGGGGCCCTGGTGGCCCCCCTCCGACTCTTGTTCAGATCTCTGGAAGCTTCTGGGTAAAATAAGACTTCAGGATGTGGTTTCGTCCAATTCCGAGAATATTTCATGTGTATCACTCTGAAACACAAAAACAGCAGAAAACAGGGAACTGGCACTGTGGCACTTGTTAATAGGTTAGTTCCGGAAATCGCATAAAAACGCCACGAAGTGTAACGAAACACAAGGCAAATGGTGTAAAAACAAGCATGGAGCATCAAAAATTATGGATACGTCGGAGACGTGTCAGCATCCCCAAGCTTAACTCCTGCTCGTCCTCGAGTAGGTAAGTGATAACAAAAGAAATAATTTTTGAGGTGACATACACCTACACAATCTTGATCATATATGTAAGCATTTGTGAGCTGGGATCATAAGAACTTAAAACATGGGCATGAAGATATAATCTTGACAATAAGAACTTAGCAACCATGTTGTAAACATGCAAATGAACACAAACAAAAGATCATGAAAATGAAACAATGAAAGTCAAACGTGTGTTCAAATCATAAGGAAAAACATACAAATGGTTTTCAGCTTGTCCTTCATGGAGAGCAAAACATAAATGCATAGGACACCTTCAAGTTTAAGAGGGCGACTAGATGCAAATAATTTAAGAACAAGTGAAACCATAGTCATGAATCAATCAATGAAAACTTTGGGACAATGCACATTATACTCAGAATGAAAACTATGCTCTCTTAGTAGTGCATAAAGATAGAAGGCGGTGACTCAACATAAAAGTAAAAGAAAGGCCCTTCGCAGAGGGAAGTAGTGATTAAACATGTGCTAGAGCTTTTCATTTGTAAAACAGAGAGATAAAACTTGAGTTTTGAGAGGTGGTTGCTTTTGTCAACGACTAGCAATGGGGTTCTTACTATCTTCCATACAAAAATGAAGCAAGTTTTTGAGAGAGAGATTGGCACTTTTTGTGCTCTTTTATAAAGCTTGGCACTCCTCCCCACCTTTTTTCCTTTCACAAACCATGGCTAACCGATTCCATCGGGTGCCCACCAACATTCATATTCCATGGAGGAGTGCCTTTTTCTTTCTTTTTTCTCTTTTTTTTCTTTTTGGAATAAGCAATATGGAAGATAGCAAATCCGACCACTACGTCCCCATGAGCTGAAAACAGTGTCACAAAATGAGAAGTGTTTTGAAGATTTTTGAAAGGTAGCACATGAAAATTTACTTTGGAATGGCTTACAAATACCATGCATAGGAATTTATAGTGGACACAATGGCAAACTTGGTTTTTGGGAGTTGGATGCACGAGTAGAGCTCATACTCAGTACAAGGCGAGGGCTAGCAAAAGACTGGGAGCGACCAACTAAGAGAGCAATAATGGCCATAATCATGCAAAGCGACAAAGCAACATTAAAAGAAGCATAAGATGGCATCAAAAGTCAAAAACTAAATGATCATAGAGGCTATAGGCGAGTTATTTTTGTAGTCAACATGGTGTAAGCATGCGCCAAGTCAACCCAAATAAAGCATCAAAGGAGAAAACCAAATAAATGCTTCCATATAATAAAAACAACGCATGATTTTTTTTCAAAGGCTCATTAAGCAATCTCAGTTATTTGAGACAAGTCATGCTACAGCAAAACCACTAAGCATACTATCAAAAAGACATCAAGCATGACATAAAAAAGCCTAAGCCACAGTCTACACAAGCTCCTTCTTGTACCACTTTTTTGCATAAAGCTTTTTCTCTTTTCCAACACCATTTGAAATTTTTTTTAAGACACCTCTTTTGATAAAAACCAATAAAGACCAGAGGCAAAAATACACCTTGATGAAAAGATATAACAAGATCTGAACGCAAATCAAGGTGAAAATCAAAAGCTAAACGCAGTAGCAGAAAAAGAGAACACTCGTTGAACGATAAGAGTGAAAACTAGGCTGTTCTTGGCAAATGAAAAGCGAGTTCATCTCCTCCAAAAGAAACATGATGTGATCTAACCATTTATTGCAGCAAACGAAACTAAACTAACTAATAAAACTAAAACAACTGACGCTCCAAGAAAAACGCATAGTGCATGAAGCAATAAAAATATAGTGTTTTGAAAGGTGACCTGATTTTTGCCGAATGAGAAGGGGTGCCTCGGGGGCATCCCCAAGCTTTGACGCTTGTACTTCTTGGATATTTCTTGGGGTGATGCATGGGCATCCCCAAGCTTGAGCTTTTGTCCATTCTTCATCTCATCTCATCATTCTCCAATCCCTACACTTGAAAACTTCCTTCATACAAAACTAAACACAATTCTATTAGCAACATTAGTGCAAGCATAACATATAATCAACCTGTTTTTGCTTCAGGTTTCAACTCAAAACTACCACATATATAGCAAATACTACTGTAGCAACCTCCCCAAAAGTTCCATGATCAAAAGAACTCAAAAGAAAGCGATAAAGTGGCAAACACAAATATTGGCAGAAATCTGTCAAAACTGAACAGCTGACAAAGATCGAATTTTTGAGGGATTTTCTGTTTGTCAAATCAAAAAGTGTTTAACTAACAAAAGTTTGGATATAACCTGGGGCATATGCACAAGAAATCGCAGGTCCAAAAGATATACAGAGAATTTGTACGAATTTTTACGGTGCAGCACCAAAAACTGTTTCAGGGCAGCAACATCCCCAAATCTTTACCTCACTCAAATTAGAGGCTTCTCTTGGCACAAAAACGAAATAAACAAGATAAGGAGCGGTTATTACAGTATTAATAACTTCCAAGACTCAAATAAAAGAAAAAGTACTGAAAATAAAATATTGGGTTATCTCCCAAGAGTGCTTTTCTTTAACGCCTTTGAGCTAGGCGCAGTAATTTGCAAAGATGCTCATGTGGGCGCCATATAAGAGCTTGAGGCAAATGCGCCATATAGGAACTTAAAGCAATAGAGAGCATCAAAAAGCAAGTATGGAACACATTTAAATCTAAACCACTTCCTATGAAAAATAGTCTTGTAAAGAGACAAGTCATAAAAGCGCAAAGCAAAAAGCATAGGAATGCAAAACAAGTACAACTTCAAGAATTGCAACATAAAGAGGGGAAACTCAATATTGTTGAGATCCATCAAACCATGTTTCCGTCTCTCATAGTAACCATGCATAAAAGGATTAATACTCCCTACATGAACAATAGTAGTAGGAGCAGATTCAACAGAATAATTATTCTCATCACCATAATCATCAAAAACAGGAGGCATATTGTAATCATAACTAATTTTCTCCTCAAAAGTAGGTGAACTGAAAATATTATACCCATCATCACAAGCTAGAGAACTACTATATCGCAAAGCATACTCATCAAACATATCATCATAAGAAGGAACATGGATAGCACTAATGGTACAACAATTATTAACCTTAGAATTGATA
Organism: Dactylis glomerata; assembly: GCA_007115705.1. Lineage (NCBI taxonomy): Eukaryota > Viridiplantae > Streptophyta > Magnoliopsida > Poales > Poaceae > Dactylis > Dactylis glomerata. The sequence continues at coordinate 736,165 of QXEO01000103.1, forward strand.
CCAAAAAGATTTTCAATATCGAAAGTAGAGTGCTTTTCCCAATCATGATCACTGACATAGGTAACAGGCATAGGAACATCATCCCAATCAGAATTATCATAATCTATAGCAGGATCATAACGCTTAGGGGAAGATACCGTGTCCTCTCGCCTTTTACTCCTCTTCTTCTTCTTCTTCTTACTCTTCTTACTCTCTCCTTTAGGAGGGAGAGACTTGAAGGGCATCTTCTCCACATATTCTTTAGGAGGGAAAGGCATCTTCTCCACATAATCTGGCTTGCTGACAGAAACAACAGAAGAAACTTCAGAGGATTCCTCCTCTCTATTAATAAGATCGAAACATCTATTAGTCCTATCATAGCTTGGCAAAACATCATGTTTAATAAGATCTTGTAAGTAAGTATTTGCGAGGCAATCTTTAGCACAATAGAGATGACAACCACGAAGGGTGCTATTAAGATCAACATCATTCATGTCTACCAAAGCAATCTTTCTAGATATCTCTTCACAATTCCAAAACAAAGTAAGCTCATCATACTGATTGAAAGTAATCTTATCATCACAATACAAATCTGCGGTACTCGTTCGATTAATTGGGCATTGAAAATTAAAGTGCCCCTTTTCGCCGCAAAATTCACAAAGAAAAGGATAAAGCTCACAAACCCATTCACCAAGCACATCTAGATCCTTGAGCCACATGCTGGTTTCTTCATTTGCGTGGGTGATGCAATAATCTTCCTTGTTGTAACTCTGTTCACAAGGTCTATGTATTCCACAAAAATTAACATGCTTATAAGAAATAGTACTTTTAGAAGTTTGAGCATGTTTATTGCAATCATCAATAACAATATCACTTTCTATGCAAGTATCCTTAAAAGGTTCATGATACACGTCCCCATTTCCTTTAGGAACATTTATATGGGAAGCAAAGGCTTTAAAGCAATCAACCATAATTTGAGGATCAAGACCATACTTAGCACTAAGCTCTTGAAAATTAGCAGTTTCAGCGAAAGACTTAATGCAATCAAACTCGTAATTCATACCTGATCCTTTACCTTTGTCGCTATCCCAACCTTCAATATTGTTTTGATTTGTTTCAAGCAGACCCCACTTGGTGTCGACATCCTTGCTTGTGAAAGACCCATCAAAGCATGCATCTAGATAGTCCTTGTAATGTCCTGAAAGCCTTGCATAAAAATTGTTAATAATAATATTACGGCGAAGATCATGAATAGGACATTTATGCATTAGTAACTTCAATCTTCCCCACGCTTGGGCAATGCTTTCTCCCTCATGAGGCCAAAAGTTATATATCCGATTACGATCTTTATGAATTTCACTTGGAGGATAAAACTTGGAATAAAAGAGAGACACAATTTCCTCCCATGCAATAGATGGACCATCTTCAAGCAGCCGATACCATTCCTCAGCTCTGCCTTTCAGTGACAAAGAGAATAGCTTCTTCTTAACTTGGTTCATTGAAATACCTGCACACTGGAACAACTCGCATAATTCATGTATAAAAAGCAAATGATCACCAGGATGGACAGTTCCATCTCCTAAATAGCAGTTATTCTTAACATGATCAACAATTTTCATAGGTATTTTAAAAGGATGAGGAGCACAAGCATCATTAGAAACATCACATATGGGAAATAAAATATCATCAGAGCAAACTTTCTCCACTAAAGCTGGGGGACTAAAAATATCATACTTAACAAAACTAGCTTCCCCAAGCTTAGACTTTTCTATAGCATTAGCAACAACGGTGTTCAAAGCATTCATACTAATAACATTGCTATGCGAAATAAGCTCAAAAGGATTTTCAATTTTCTCTTCAAATCTAAAATCAGGAAAAAGACTAAAGAACTCTTTGTTTTCCATTAAGCCTAACTAGTGAAAATAAAAACAAGAAACAAAAAGATGTAATTGCAGAATCTAAAGGAAATAACTCCGAGCACTCACAGAGGAGGATGCGAGTACCTTTTACCTTACCTCCCCGGCAACGGCGCCAGAAAAGAGCTTGATGTCTACGCACTTCTATTCTTGTAGACACTTATTGGGCCTCCAAGTGCAAAGGTTTGTAGAACAGCAGCAAGTTTCCCTTAAGTGGATCACCCAAGGTTTATCGAACTCGGGGAGGTTAGAGGTCAAAGCTATCCCTCTCAAGCAACCCTGCAATTACGATACAGAAAGTCTCTTGTGTCCCCAACACACCCAATACACTTGTCAGATGTATAGGTGCACTAGTTCGGCGAAGAGATAGTGAAATACAAGTGGTATAGATGATTATAAGTAGCAAACGTGATGTGAAATAAATATCGCTGCAAGCAAACAAGGAACAAAACAGCAAGTAAACGGTGTGCAAAGCTTGGAAACAAGGCCTAGGGATCATACTTTCACTAGTGGACACACTCCCAACAATATAACATGATTGAACAAATAAACAACTTCTCTCCACTATGGTACTCTGAATTACTCTCCTATTGAATAACACTAATCACTGTGTAGTGGCTACAGAAGCACCCCTTAAAGTTCATCAAGTACTTGACAAACATCACTCATAGAGACATCCAAATCAGATCACAATTCAAGATAGATATTATTGCAACTTAGACCAAGTACTAACACGGAGCACACACTGTCAACATTACACCATGAAAGGAGGAATAGATCACTTCAATACTATCATAGTAATAATTACTCTCATAATCCACAAGAGATCACAATCATAGCCTAAACCAAGTACCACCACGATGCACGCACTATCACCGTTACACCATGGTAGGAGGAATAGATTACTTTAATAACACCACTAGAGTACACTATAATAATTAAGCATAGGAGTAGCATAATATCTGAATAATAACATCTACTTGTTCAACATGATACAAAGCTCACGATCACATAAAGATCACATCATGGGAGAGAGAGGTGAACCACATAGCTACCGGTAGAGCCCTTAGCCCCGGGGATGAACTACTCCCTCCTCATCATAGGAGACAGCAAGGTTGATGGAGATGGCGGTGAGGTCGATGGAGACGGCGAAGACGGCGATGGAGACCGATGGAGATGGCTCCGGGGGCACTTTCCCGTCCCGGCAGGGTGCCGGAACAGAGACTTTTGTCCCCCGAAATTCGTCAACGGCGGCGGCGGAACTCTTTCTGGAAATTTGCCGACTCCCTTAGGGTTTTCCGTCCCGAGGCTTTATATAGGCGAAGGGGCGTCGTCAGGAGTGGGACCAGGCGCCCTCGCACATGGCTGGCGCGGCCAGGGGCCTGGCCGCGCCACCCATGCATGTGGGGCCCTGGTCGCCCCCCTCCGACTCTTCTTCAGATCTCTGGAAGCTTCCGGGTAAAATAAGACTTCAGGATGTGGTTTCGTCCAATTCCGAGAATATTTCCTGTGTATCACTCTGAAACACAAAAACAGCAGAAAATAGGGAACTGGCACTGTGGCACTTGTTAATAGGTTAGTTCCGGAAATCGCATAAAAACGCCACGAAGTGTAACGAAACACAAGGCAAATGGTGTAAAAACAAGCATGGAGCATCAAAAATTATGGATACGTCGGAGACGTATCAATATGCATATACACGCACATGCTTACACTGCACACACATGGCTTAAGAGGATTGATATGATACTAATATAAATAAGGACTTAGTAGCGTAGGGGTAGCTTATTCAGATAGAACTTAGAAGTTAAGCATGTGGGGACCCCGGATTTACCCATCCGGAATACCCGATATGCATACAATTCATGATCCCATGATCAGTGTGTCGTGAATCCACATATCCGAGTTGATAACAGAATTACATCATCCACTACAGTATCGAATAATATACTTACAATTGGTCACATGACCAAGTATGATATTGCCACGCAGGGCAAGTCTACAACTAAGCAGCGGATACCAAGCAGCGTTGATGACCCACGTCATGCCTACTACCTTACAGGCAACTGACTGGAAGACGTTCCTAGTTCGCACCAGCATCGTCATAACCATCGTCACCTTCCGCGTAGTCTTCTCCATAGTCTGACCAAGTTAATAGCCAGGGACAAAGCCGTGAGTACATTTGAATTGTACTCGCAAACCATCTAAGGGAAGAACACTGGATATGCATTTTGGCTGTAGCAAGGGAAGGCTCTAAACTAGTTTGCTTCTTTCCAAAAACATAGTTTCTCTTATCGATATAGCATGTCTTACGACATCTCTATATCTTTATTAAAAACATTTAGAAAACAAGTTTTAGTAAAATCTCTAGGAAGGGAGAAACCCTTTTTGTTCATAAACTAGGTCAATCAAACATGACCATCTCCATTTATAAAACCAGATCAATCCCACATGACCGTCTCCAATTATAAAACCAGGTCAATCCCACATGACCATCTCCAATTCCTCGGCAGTACCCTACAAGTACTCCGAACCATACCCGTGCCACGGCAGTACCCTCCAAGTACTCCGTCCGGCACCTTCCTGCATTTTTCTGAAAACCACTTTTAAAACCAAAAACCGACACTGGTTAAGTATGGCCATTCCAACCGTCCATGACCGAGGACTTGGCTATTCAAATAGATTACACTCTGCAGAGGTTGTACACTTTACCCACACCATTCGATAAATCCGCCGGGATACCACCATGGACCGTCATACACAAGTATGTGGGGTTCGGATAATCGATCGAAGCCCTCCATCTATCTACCTTAGTATGGGTGCCTACCCTGTGGATTTTACCTCCCTGGCACGTCCCGGCAGTACCTCCTCCAGAGCGTAACTCCGGCGCCACGGCGGGAGAACCCAAGTGTCTTCCGACGGCTCGGGATATGCCGTGATATGTGTTGACCCTTGTTTGGCGTCAACCCGGATTTCGGGGTCCTACAGACCCTTATATAGTTGTGAGGCTCCCCGCACTAAAGCGAATAAACTTCAAACTAAGCCCGTCCCATACCGGGTAATGTGGTTGCACGGGAGTAATTGGTTTGGCGAACACTTATACACAATGCCACTTTTCAGAAATCCATCAACTTCTACACCTCCCAAGTCCAACTCCATGTTTATAAAATCATTTGTAAACATCTCAATGGAGTAGCAACTACTCCAAGGTGTTCGAAAACATTTTCGATTTTTTTTTCCATAGAGAGTATTCCCAATCCTAGAGTTTTTGGCTCCACTACAAGTTTTCCCAAAGACTTCGATGCTAATCATCAAGTCTCTACTTTTCGGGGTATTGAGCAGGTGTCAAAGGTGTCATCTTTAAAGATGATATCAAGTCGACTTGTGGAGCTAAGTCGCCAACTATTGCTATATAAGGGGAATAGCAATATAAGAAAACAATGCGTAGTAATGAAGGCAAGAGTAGAACAATGCATAGTGACTTATTAGGATTCAGATATGCAACAAGTAGATGGCTTGCCTTTCTCATCTTGTTCCTGGTCTTCTTCTTTATATTCAAATACTTCCCCCTCTTCGGTGCACTCAACGTCGTTCAAATCTATCACCGGTAAAAAGGTAACATCCAATAAGCAAACAAGCATTCACAGAGCACACCAACATAACAGAAAACAATCCACACCAATGAGTATCAGAAAAAAACAAGTTTAGTTTCTGAACAATTTTACAAAATTTTATTAGCATGGCTAAATCCAATAATCTAGGGTTACTGCACTATATCAAGAGAAACCCTTATTCGACTCAAACAACATGCAGGTGCCTAAGTTTGGTTAAAATTCCCAACCGGCATACCAGTAGGTAGGTAATGAGTTTATGAATCCATCAAAATTGGATTCACTCGAAAATACTATGCAGTTATTTTCTTATGAATTTTATAGTAACAACAATGACTAGAATCCTTAAATAATTCCCAGATATTCTCTGGAATTCAGAAAAATGTGCCAAAGGATGTTTTGGAAATCTTATACAATGCATGACACATAGAAATTGGATTCATGCTAAAACAATAAATCTAGTGCAATTGAGAATTTAAACAAGGCTATTTACTCTATTGGCCATTTTAATTTCTACTGCAGGTGTGCACCTCCTAAAATACCAAACCAAGTGTGAGAAGCAAGCCATAGCATCAGGTCATCTATGAAAATTGGATTCACACAGTTTCAAGTTGCAAAACTTCAAATTTGGATTTTTGATTGAAAAGGGCATGGTTTCACAAGTTAATACAAGTAAATCTACAGGGTTTCAATTTGTATATGACCAGTTCCAATGGATAGATACATGAACAAGGAACACCTAGAAATTTGAATCATTCGATTTGCATTTATGGTTATTTTTCTAGCAATTTTCAAAGTTGCAGATCTGCTCAAAATGAATTAACAAAGACTCGAAAAAAAAACCGGCTGCAATGGAACCGATCTGGGCTCTCCTAGTGGGCTGAATGTTGCATGCCTTGGTGCTTTAATAAACGTGCAAACTGATTAATCGTGCCTGCATATTCTTCAGTTCGTGCCTGCTAGCTCAAAACGATGACGGGGCCTCGGGAGCTCACCTCGGACGACCGGAGCTCGGCGGAGGAGACGCAGGGAAAGTGTGGGGATGAAGAATAGATCGATACAGCTCGGCTCGGCATCTTGGACGCAATGTCTGCTCCTGGTCGTCGGCCTTTTCGTAGCTGAGCGCGGCGCCAGGACGAGGTCTGCACGTACAAGCTTGACGAATGACGACGGCGACGTCTAGGCAGGGTCCTGGAAAGAAAAGGGAGACGATGAGGCATCAAGATAGGTAGATATATACACGCAGAAGAGAGATGGAGAAGAGGGCAGGGACGGAGGGCGACGAGCATGTTGCGAACACGACACGCTGCACGGTTGGCTTAACTCGGCCTCTTCTCCGGCGAGAGATAAGGCGGGGCTCCCTCTCTGCTACATATGAGAGGTGAAGATAAGAGAGGGGAGGGGAATGAAGCACCGAAGGGGCGAAGGAGGGCTCGGGGTGGCGTTTTATTTAGGGGACGGCCGGGTGAGCTGCCAGGACGTGGCGCACGCTGTCTGGCCGTGGAGCGCGGGGAGAGAGTCCAGAGGGATGCGGACAAGGAGAGGGGCGGGAGCCGCGCCAGTGAGTTCGCGCACGCGAGGCGCGGTCGCTGGCGACGTGATGGGGTAGGGGAGTGTCGGTCGGCTCGAAGGGAGGACGCCAAAGTGATGCCCGCCATGTGTTCGACGAAACGTCGTCTACCAGGGCGCGGTTGGGAGAGGCCAAAGAGGACAAGACAAGGTCGGTAGCTTGCTTGGGAAGGCTCAGGTCTACACAGGTGAGGTGCTGGGTGTGTCCAAATGTCGAAGGTCTGGCTGTACTCTGTAGAGAGAGAGAACCGACAGCAAGAGTTTATAAGATTTTTGCCAAGGCATGCATACGCCTCTCACTCTCTCTTTCTTTCCAAAAGCAACCGGCCAAAACTAGATCTATAGCAAATGCACATTTCGTGCATGAGTAGGGTGTTTGAGCAAATCTGTTAGGAAAGCGAGAGATAGAAATAGATGTTATTTCATGTATTGTTCCACTTTTAGGATTCAAATTTATACCAATGCTCTTCCAAATACTTGCAGGAGATAATGGTTCACAGATGATGGTATTGATGCGGCGTATGGCCTTGCCAAGTGTAGAGATTTTTAGGAGCTCAAAAGATTCTTTTCTTGTAGTGGCTAGTGAACACAAGATTTTAGTTTCGGTTTGATGGTTAATTAATTCAAAGAATTTTTAAAAATACATGCATAACAATGCATGGTAGAACTTTCCCACATTTAAATGGAGCTTAAAAATGTGAGGCATAGTAGTTGACATTTGTCATGCATTTTGATAGTAAGAAAAAAATATTAAGAAATAATTTTATAGAAAATATTTTTGATGGAAAAGGAGGGGAACTATGTAACAGTCACATTTCCATAATTTGTATGAGAAGAGTTTCTATAAAAGATGATTGATAAAACACTGGAATAGTTTTGGTAGGCAGAAAGATAGTAAAAAGGGATGTTACGGCTTTAGGAAAAATTAGAGGGAAAGCTCCATTTGAATGTTGACGGGGGCAGTACTTGGCTTGGAAGGATTATTAGGGATCTGATTTGGCCACTAAGCTAATAGTCAACAAAGTCAATAGAAAAGGGGTATTGGATCATAACCATTTCGAGAAGGGGAGAGATAGATTAATTATTCGAGGATGATCTTGGAAAGATGATAGAAGTGGAGATCGAGATATATGATTTTAGTATAAGGTTTGGTCACATAGTCAAATAGATCAGAGATAGAGGAGGATTTTGCAAAGAAAAGTTGTGCATAGCCAAGTGGGGTTGGAGAAAGAAAGTAGCCACAAATACATTTATAAACCTTGGGCAGTATTCCCATAATTTTTCAGAGACAAGAATAATACCACAGAGGTATTCTTCCCATTCAGCTAATTTTGAAAATAGGAAAAGTAGTAATGAAAATATATTTATAAAAGAAATTTTTAAAATGAAATGAGTGCTCATATAGGAGGGAACCTCATTTCTATTTTTTTTTGTTAATAAACTAGTATTTTGAAAATGAATACTCAGTTCAATAGAGTTTTAGAGTTTTCAGAGAGGAAAACATCAAAATAGGTTTTATTGGAAAGATAGACTAAAATAATTTTATAGGAATACCCCCACTGTCCATGTTATAATTTGATGGATTTTAGATAGGTTAGGACACAGGCCTACATGTAGTTCATAGACACACACACACACACATACACATGAGAATCACACAAGTCAATTTACCACACAAGATCAAGCAAAGTCAAAGCACACAACATTCTAGTATTTTCATGAAACAAGGGGAACAAATGCTCAATGATGATCATGTCAGGCTGGTGTTGAAAAGAGTTTCCAAAAAGGGAGTAAGGCTTTTGTAAATATCTATAGAACTAGTGGAGACATAAACATCTACTATTGTCGATAAAGTGTTCAAAATGGGTTTTGAAATCCATTTGTTTAAATGTTTGTAAAATAATAGTTCACAAGACTGTTCATCAAGCAACTCAAGCAGACATGCTTAACACAACAACCAACACAACCAGACAAGAAACACTGTTTCCAAATAACAACACAAAAAGTTTTTGTTGGCCCTAATTTTTGCCGCCACGCTCCGCCGCCACGCACAGGGGTGGCCGCCACGCTCCGCCGCCACGCACAGAGGGCCGCCACGCTCCGCCGCCACGCGCTGACAGGAGGTCGCGTGCTCCTCGTCGTCGAGCCGCCGCCAGGCGGCGCCTCTGCTGCTCCGCGGGCGGTGAGCGACTCCGGGAGAGGCGGCACTGCCTGCGCCTGCTCGGCCAACGGTGGAGAGCTCGGCCGGCGACGGGGACGGGGCAGAGCAGAGCATCGGGGGGGAGGCGGCGGAGGCAGAGGAGAGTGTGCGGGGGCGAATGGGGGGCAAAATCTGGAGCGGGGGCGTGACCCCTCGCGGACCTCAGGCCCAGACGCGGGTGCGGGGGGACTTTTTCCGGATGGACTCGGCCGAGCTCAGTTGGGAAGCTCGATTTGAGCTTCTCAACTGGGCAGGGCCGAGAGAGCTTTTCCGTTCCAGCTGGGCAGTGCCCGAAGATGCAAACTGGGCTAACAAACAACGAAATCTCGGCTGGGTAGAGAATCTCTGAGCTGGGCCGGGCTACCAAACACGCCCTTAGATTTCTAGCGCGCACGAGCGTACAGCGCTCCAACGGACGCTGCAAATTACCGTGCGGCAAAACAGTACACCACCAGAAGCTGTAAAATAGAGCACAACAAGCACAACTTTTGCATATGCGTGTAACAAGTAAGTCCCTAAAATTTTGCAAAGAAGACCCTACAAAGACTTTTAGGAAAGCAATCAAATCCCCAACAAGCTCCTCCTGCTAGCTCCGCCGACGAGCTCCTCCTGCTAGCTCCCAGGTGGCCAGGCGGTCCGGCGGAGGGCCACGAGCGGGCAGCGGGGTGGAGCTCCTCCACGTGCGGGCGGCGATGGACGGCCGCGACGTCCTCGCAGAGCGGGCGGGCTGAGGACCTCCTCGTCGTCCTCGCGGAGCGGGCGGGCAGCGGGGTGGAGCTCCTCCACGTGCGGGCGGCGATGGAGGGCCGCGGCGTCCTCACAGAGCGGGCGGGCTGAGGACCTCCTCGTCGTCCTCGCAGAGCGGGTGGGAAGGTGGTCGGGGAGCGCCTCGTCGCAGAGCTCCTCGGGCGGCCAGGCGTGGACCTCCTCGTTGCAGAGCGGGCGACCGGCTTGGTCGGGGAGCGGGGCTGGCGGAGGAGGGAGGGGCGGTGGACCTCCAGGAGCGGGCGCGGGCGGCGGAGGGTCGGGCGGCCAGGCATGGTCGGAGAGCGGGAGGGAGGAGAGGAAGTTTCAGCCGACGGTTTTCCTTTGCGCGCTTCGTGGGATTGAGTCGCTTTTTGCGGCACGCGCTATCGAGAGCGTCATATTTCCTGCACAGGATAGCGCAAAATAGCACACGCACTAAATTTTTTTGGACGTGTCGTATTTTACAGCCTCTGTTGGAGCTACTTTTTGGCCTCTCGTGCTGTAAATTGACGGTTTTTTTAGCGCGAAGCCAATATACAGCTTTTGTTGGAGATGCTCTTACCCGCTAATGAATTTCGATCAGGGGTCTAGTGTTGGACATTCAGAAACTACATGGTCAGATCGACATGATCCAACACGAAAAAAAGGACATCAGCAGATTCACAAGATTCAACACGAAAGAAAAAGTGGGCCACGATCTGCACCTGCTTGAGCTGGCCCCTCGGCCCCCTCCTCTTGGAGAGGACCACGATCTGATCGTTGAGCCTCTTCCATACTTCCTTATAGTTATAGCAGACGGCGACCTTCCTCAAGCCTGCACTGCTTCTCAACGTTTAGGAGCAACTCTATCGCCGCGAGGTTACAGGAGGCGGCGGCGAAGGAGACGGTGGCCGATTTCGCATTCGCTTTGGGGAAAGCTGGAGAGGCAGGAAGGAAGAAAGAATACGTCGAATGAGATGGGCCAAGCTTAGCTCATGGGCTGATTTTGGTAGTCAAACTATCCCAACAAGCGGGCTATATGCATAGACACTATTCAGTGTGTTAGTATGTGTTGGGCCTAACTGTTGGTCATCCCAAAAGAAGTATTACCTAGCCCTAAAAAAACAGCAAATCTGAGTGTAGGCTAGAAAGAAGCATATTCTTATTTATAAACAGTCTGACTTTGCTAAGGACTAGTTGGAACTAATTTCGTGGGGACCTAGGGCTCGGGCAGGCGACTGCACGGGCGACTAGGGTTTCTTCTCCTCCACCGCTGGTTCTCGGCAGGAGTTCTCTCTTCCCTGACAATCTTTCTACCCTCTAGGGGTAGGAAAGGCTGATCGGGTCCCTCTCTCATCCGTTTCACCAGTTTCCTCGAGAGCCCTAGGGTTTTGCGGGGAAGATCTGAGTATGGCGAGTCCGGGATCTAGTTCGACGAATCAATCTGGTAGTGGCGCGACGAAGAAGTCGGAGCGTATTGATTCTATGCTGTTACGCCTTGGCATTGAAGACGATGAAATTGATGATTTGGTGTTCGAGGATGATGAGGCTGCGCCGAAGGAGGCAATTAAGTGGATGGCTCTAGCTAGAGTGCACACCACGAATTTCTTCAGTCCTCAGACTTTCGAGCAGCACATGAGAGTTGCGTGGAGCCCTGCAAAGGAGGTAATATTCAATCATATTGAGGATAATCTCTTCTCTGTTCAGTGTTTCTGTCTCGGCGATTGGCTTAAGGTTGAAGAAGGGGGTCCGTGGTTATTCCGTCAGAACGCTGTGTGTATTGCAAAGTATGATGGGTTTGCTCCTCCAGAAACAATTGATTTACATACCTTTGAAACATGGATCCAGATTCATAAGCTACCTATCGGGTATAGGAACGAGGCGCTGATTAAGAACTTGACTGAAAAGAAAGTTGGGAAGGTGAAGAAAGTGGAGTTTGACGTGCAAGGGGCTAGAAATTTTGTCCGAGTTCGAGTGGTTTTGGATGTCAGGAAGGTTTTGGCTCGGTTTGTGACAGTCTCCCGTGGAGGTCAAAGGGAGTTCTACCAGATCAAATATGAAAAGTTGCCAAGATTCTGTGGGGCATGCGGATTCATGGGACACTCACATCTCGAATGTGGTTCAGGAGAATTTGAGGAAGATAAACTCAAATGGGGTGACTTTTTGAAAGCTGACTGGGAGACTTGGCATGGCCGTGGCCGTGGTGCGGGAAGTTCTAGAGGTGGAAGACGGTCATCTGGATTTGGAGGTGGCCAGGGCTGTGGTAGAGAACATGACATGGCTGGACGTGGGAGAGGACAAATTTTCCCTGAAGATCATAATAAAGTCAGCTGGCGTTTTAATGCTCTTCCAGATATTGAGGGAACTACCCCTGTAGAAGATGAGATGGAGGATACAGGCACTAGCCCGGCGAAGAAGGACATGGAGATTGACCCAAACCTACATTCTGATGCTTTGGCTAAAAGAAGACTTGAACTAGGGGAAGTTGAAGGGTATATAGATGTCCATCTTGATGATACTTTGAAGTCTACACCTGAGCATGATATGAATCTTGATGGTACGGGCCAGAAGACTTTAACGATGGGTATTGAGAAGGAAAATGAGCGTAAACGCTCAAAGAAGGACGGAGCTAACTCCTCTTCACTAGGATCGGCGGCCTCCCGCGAGGAGTCCGTCCGGTCGCAATGAAACTTCTCGGTTTGAACTATCAGGGTCTGGGGAATGACCCAACAGTTTGTGCTCTTTCGGATCTCCGAAGGAGATTTCACCCCGACGTGGTATTCTTGTCTGAAACTCACCTCGATGTTTTTCCAGCTGAGTGCATTAGGAGAAGGCTCCAAATGGATATGAAAATTGTTAATCCTAGTGTGGGTAGAAGTGGCGGTTTGTTACTTCTGTGGAAAAAAGAAATAAGTATCCAACAAATTTTTTCTGCTCCTAACTATATTGATGTTCAGATCAATGAAGGGCCTAATAAGGTTTGGAGACTAACTGGTATCTACGGAGAGCCAAGGTGGGAAGATAAATATAAAACCTAGGACAAAATTTGAGAGCTCAAAAATAATTCAAATTTGCCTTGGATTTTATTGGGAGACTTCAATGAAATTTTATATTCTCATGAAAAGGAGGGCGGTAATCCTCGACCCCATAGTTTTATGTAGGCGTTTCAAAATGTTCTGAGTGATTGTGGCCTGGAAGATATTGGTTACAGTGGTGACATGTTTACGTGGAGAAGAGGAAGGATTCGGGAACGTCTGGATCGAGCCGTGGCGGATGGCGGTTGGACTACCATGCATCCGGCGGCGGTGCTACAACATCTTGACTTAATTCGATCAGATCATCGCCCCATTATGCTTGATACTGATTACCAATCTGATCTACTTCAGAGAAGGACTGGACCTCACCGATTTGAAGCTCGCTGGTTGCGAGAAAGAGGGTTCCAGGAGGTGGTAGAAAAGGCCTGGGCTGAGGTGGCTTCTAACACAAATGGTGTGCTAAGTAAGCTAAATCAAGTGCATGCTTTTATCCATGAGTGGGATTTTGCAGTGCTGAAGCAACCCAAAAGGAGACTTAGAAAAGCTCAGAAGGAGCTGCAAGATGCATTGAATGGCCCAATGAATGATGAGAGTGATACCAGAGCAAAGGAGGCTGCGAATCTCATCGAAATTTTACTCGAACAAGAGGAAGTTCATTGGGCTCAGAGGTCCAGAGCTAATTGGTTACAGCATGGGGATAGAAATACCTCTTTTTTTCACAATTTTGCGTCTGCCCGTAGAAAGAAAAATTTTATCAAGAAATTACGTGATGATAACAACATCTGGTTCGAAGGTACAGATTCCCTAAAACCACATATTCTTCATTATTTCGCTAATCTATTTTCTTCGGAGGTCCAGGAAACTGATCCATCTTTACTGGAGAAAATCATTCCAAGAATTGATGCGGATATGAATGATAAATTGCTGGCTCCTTTCACGGCAGAGGATGTCAGGAAGGCGGTGTTCAGTATAGGAGATTTTAAAGCCCCAGGACCGGATGGTCTCCATGCAATCTTTTATAAGAAGTTCTGGTCGGTCTGTGGTGAAGAGATTTCGCAGGAAGTTCTTCAGGCAATTAACTCAGGTACTATACCGGATGGGTGGAATGACACTACGGTCGTTCTAATCCCAAAGATTGATGACCCGGAGCTCATTACACAATTTCATCCTATTAGTCTCTGCAATGTGATTTACAAGATTATTTCTAAAATGCTGGCGTTACGTCTTAAAAGTATCCTCCCAGATGTAATATCTCCAATGCAAAGTGCTTTTGTTCCGGGTCGTCTTATTACTGATAATGTCCTTGTGGCATATGAAAGTGTGCATGCCATCAAAAATAAAAGATCAGGACATAACGGATCTTGTGCGGTGAAGCTTGATATGCACAAGGCATACGACCGAGTGGAGTGGGTATTCTTGGAGAATATGATGAGAAGATTGGGTTTTGCGGAGAGATGGATCTCCATTATGATGGCTTGTGTGTCATCGGTCAGATATCAAATTCATTTTAATTATGATGATACTGACATGTTTACTCCTACTAGGGGTCTTCGCCAGGGAGACCCGCTTTCTCCTTATTTGTTTCTGTTATGTGCAGAGGGCCTATCTAGTCTTCTATTGCTTGAAGAAGAAGTTGGTGGCATCGATGGGGTAAGGGTGTGCAGAAATGCACCATCAGTCTCACATCTCCTTTTTGCTGATGATTCCCTAATCCTCATGAAAGCTGATATGAACAATGCAACTTCCTTGCAAAGAGTTTTGGATATGTACTGTGCAAACTCAGGACAAATGGTGAGCCTTGCAAAATCAAGTATCTTTTTTTCTCCAAATACTAATGTGTTACTCGGAGCAGAAATCTGTGAAGCCCTTCACATTGATACGGAGGCTCTATCTGATAAATACTTGGGTCTGCCTGCAATTGTGGGAGCTGACAGAAGTGATTGTTTTCTTCATTTTGTGGAAAGAATTATTCAGAGAATTAATGGTTGGAAGGAGAAACTATTGTCTATTGGTGGTAAGGAAATTCTATTAAAGGCTGTTGCTCAAGCAATATCGGTTTATGCTATGTCAGTCTTTCTCATCCCCAAAGGAGTTTGTAAAAGAATGATGGATGCAATTGCTCAGTTCTGGTGGGGAGATGATGAGAATAGTAATAAGATGCATTGGTTTGCATGGTGGAAGCTATGCTACCCAAAAAATGAAGGAGGTATGGGATTTCGTGATTTCCACTCCTTTAATCTTGCTATGCTTGCTAAACAGGTCTGGAGGCTTATTGATGATCCAAATTCCTTGTGTGCTCGGGTACTGAGAGCTAAATATTATCCTTCTGGCGACATCCTGAAGGCTGGGCCTAAGGCTGGCTCATCTTTTACTTGGCAAAGTATCCTGGTAGGTATTACAACTTTCAAACGTGGTTACGTGTGGAGAGTGGGTACTGGTAATCATATTAATATCTGGAGTGATCCTTGGATTCCTAGCAGCCCGGATAGGAGGGTAATTTCTCAGCGCAATGGTGATGTTTATACAAAGGTGTCTGATCTGATTAACCCAATGACGGGCCAGTGGGATGAAGAGCTACTCCAAAGTCTTTTTATTTCTGTTGATGTTCAGAGAATTATGCAAATTCCTCTAAATAGTCACGGTTTTGATGATTTCATTGCTTGGGCTGCTACTAAGAATGGGAAATATTCGGTACGATCGGGATATTATTTGCAATGGAAGCATCAGTTTGGTCCATCCTCAAGTATTCTTTCCCTCCCTGGAGGTTCTGGTTTGAACCCGGTTTGGAAAACTGTTTGGAAACTGAAAGTGCCTAGCAAAGTAAAAAAAATTATTTGGCGTGCTCTGCACGGTATCATTCCTCTCAAATGCATCTTGGCTAATAGGCATATCGGAGACTCCGGAGGTTGTCCCATCTGTAACCAAGGTCCGGAGGATATATCTCACCTTCTGTTCACCTGTCAGACAGCAAGAGATCTTTGGACGGCGATGAATATTTCAGATATCATTGATGACGCTGTTCTGAATGATCGTTCTGGGTCGGGAGTTCTGGAGGTTCTTCTCAGACGGGAATGTAACAATCTTCAAGGCTATACTGAGTTTGGACTCAAGGAGGTAATATCGATTGGCTGTTGGTACTTGTGGTGGCTGAGAAGGAAGCGAACGCATGGGGAAGAAGTTCCTTCAATCTTTTCTTGCAAAATGTCTATCCTCTCGATGGCTTCTAATTATGCTCATGTTATGAAGCAATCATCATCGACAGAGACAAAGTGGAAACCCCCTGAACCGAGGTATGTAAAATTGAATGTTGATGCTTCCTTTCACTCGGCTGTTGGTGCAGGCTCAACTGGTGTGGTTATCAGAGATTATAAAGGGCGTTTTCTTGCTGCAAGTACAACTCTTGTACCGCATGTGGCGACGGCGTCCATGGCAGAAGCGTTGGCAATGCGGGATGGTCTCGAGCTTGCGATCAAGTTGGGGTGCAATAGGGTTCAAACAGAATCAGACTCGACAGAAGTAGTAGAGGCTTGTAACGGTGGTGATCGTTGGTGGAGTGAAGAGTCGGCGGTGTTTGCAGATTGTGTTGATCTTGCGAGCTCTATTGGGGTAGTTTCTTTTAAACACTATCCGAGAGATGCAAATGGTGTAGCACATATGTTAGCTAGGGTGGCTTTTGATTCTGGTACTCCGGGGTATTGGGAAGGTGAACCTCCGGATTTTATTGTAAGCCACTTGGTTAACGATGTAAATGTACTGTGACTCGAGGCCGCAAGTTTCTGATGCACTCTTTTCCTTACCAGGGTACCTAAGGGGACTGGAAGGTTTTTAATGAGGCGGCTTGCTGGCTTAATATATTATGTGTTTCAAAAAAAAACAGTCTGACTTTGCTAGCCGCCTCCTCATACTCCACCGTAGATTGGTTCTCCCTTCTTTGGCTGACCTCGCCGATATTAAGAGGGGCGAGGAACCAGATCTATGAGTAGAGGTTTTGATAAAAGTAGACTTTTCATAAGATTAGATTAGGGTTTGGTAATCATCTTCTTTTGGCCTCTATGTAACTGGAAATGACATCGTCTATAATAATTGATCTCCGGTTGTTCAATCAACGATGAGATCTTCCTCCCGGTATCATTGTGGTGCTTGATACGTCTCAAACATAGCTATAATTTTTGATACTCCATGCTTGTTTATACACCATTTGCTTTGTGTTTTGTTACACTTTGTGGCGTTTTATGCATTTTCCGGAACTAACCTACTAACGAGACGCCACAGTGCCAGTTCCCTATTTTCTGCTATTTCTGTGTTTCAGAAAAACTACACAGGAAATATTCTCGGAATTGCACGAAACAAAAGCCGAACCTCCTATTTTTACCAAAGCTTCGTGAAGTCCGAAGATGAGACGGAGGGGGGCCACAGGCCGGCCACACCCTAGGGTGGTGCGGCCCAGGCCCTGGCCGCGCCACTAGGGGGTGAGACCGCCTGGTCCACCTCCTGATGCCGCCCTTCCGCCTATATATTCCCCTCCAAGGGAAAAACCTAAACACCCGATCAATTTTCCATGAAACCTACTGCAAGCCGCCGCCATCGTCGACACGATATCGGAAGGGTCTAGAAGCTCTTCCTGGCACCTGCCGGAGAGGGGAATCCCTATCGGAGGCCTTCTTCACCACCATGGTCGCTTTCGGAGTGATGTGTGAGTAGTCTACCTTGGACTACGGGTCCATAGCAGTAGCTAGATGGTCATCTCCTCCACCATGTGCTTCATGTTTAGATCTTGTGAGCTGCCTTACATGATCAAGATCATCTTTGTGTAATTCTACATGTTGTGTTTGTTGGGATCCGATGAGTATTGGTACTATGTCAAGTTGATGTGCTGAATTATTATCTTTATGTTATCTCTATGTTGTTTATAATCTTGCATGCTCTCCATTGCTAGTAGATATCTTGGCTGAGTAGATGCTAGTGACTCCAAGAGGGAGTATTTATGCTCGATAGTTGGGTTCATGCCTCTAGTAATCTGGGGGAGTTACAGAAACCTCTAAGGTTGTAGATGTGCTATTGCCACTAGGGAGAAAACAACATTCTTGTGTTCAAGGACATTTGCATTGTTTACATTACGCACTTTGCTTAAGGCGATAATCTGTTATTCGCAACTTAATACCCGATGGTTGCTCGGACGACATCCGGAGGGTGGATTATTAGTCATAGATGCAGTTGGATTACGATCTATGTATTTTTGTCATAATGCCCAGAGTGAATCTCATAGTGATCCTCATGACATATGTACGCTATCTTTATTCTATCAATTGCCCAACTGTAATTTGTGTACCCAGCATGTTGTTATTTATATTATAGAGAGACACCACTAGTGAACTGTGGACCCCGGTCCAATTTTCTTTACATTGCTATTACCGTTTACTTTTACTCGCACTATTTACTTTCTTGCATACTATTACCTTTTACCACTCGATACGCTCAATCCTTTGTTTACTGCAAACCGGTGAGATTGACAACCTCATCGTAAGTTGGGGCAAAGTACTTGGTTGTGTTATGTGCAGGTTCCACGTTGTTGCTGGTGCAAACCTAAGTCCTGGACGAGGCGCCATATAAATTGTCCGGAGCTGTCACGAAGCTAGCGAGCATCAACCTTTTGAAGTTTGGCTTTCTCCTACTGGTTCGATAACCTTGGTTTCACAACTGACAGAAAACTTGCTGATGTGCTCATCATACCTTCCTCTTGGGGTTCCCAACGGGGTGTAATCTACACGTCATCAATCATTTTTTCTGGCGCCATTGCCAGGGAGAAAGAAGATTTTTGCAAGGGGAGTCTCTCACTTCTAATCTTTTACTTTGTTATAGTTTTGCTTTATTTTATTTTTGCTCGCATCGTTTTATCAAAAATACAAAAAATTAGTTCCTTTGATAGCTTGCATTCCATTACTTTTACTTTTAGTTCATTATGTTGTTCCCTAAGTATGCTTTGGAGGACCTTACAATAGGTAGTGGTTCTATAATTGGGAAAGGCAACATCGAGGAGTTCTTTAATCATGATAGTATGCATAAAGATGTTGATGATAGATCTTTGGCTGAGCTTGCTCCTAGTTATGAAGTTGCTGCTGCTTATTTAGTTCACATGTTGGAGGCTAGGTTTGTTAACCTTAATCCTTTTATGCAACAAATGTTTCTTAAGCTTCATGATATCGAAGACTCCGAAAAGAAAGACTTTATTTTGGAGACTTTGCATAGAGAATTTAGAGATGCTGCTATTGAAGCTAGGAAATTTTTTGAGCATTTTAATATGCTTGGCTCACCTGTTAATGTTGTTGGTACAACCAAAGAAGACATCAAAGTACCAATTCCTTGCAAACTTGTAGGATTGCATGAAGCTTTGGAAAAGAATTTTAATTGGATTTGTCCTGAAAACCATTTTGATGAAAGTAGTGAACCCAAGAGTTTTCACAAAGGATCTTCAAAACCTCATTTGGATACAATACAATTTATTGTTGAGAAGACTTCTGCAATTGATTTTAATGCTTCATTTGAAAATACTTGATTTCTACTTTCTGTGCCTAGCTCAAAGGCGTTAAAGAAAAGCACTCTTGGTAGCTAACCCAATGTTTTATTTTCAGTACTTTTTATTTTATTTGAGTCTTGGAAGTTATTACTACTGTAATGACCTCTTCTCATGATTTTTATTTCCTTTTTGTGCCAAGAAGAACCTCTAATTTGAGGGAGGTAAGATTTGGGGAAGTTGCTGTCCTGAAACAGATTTCTGCGCTGCACCGTAAAAATTTGTGAAAATTCTCATAATTACTTTTTGATCTAAAATTTCTTGTGCATATGCCCCAGGTTATATCCAAACTTTCATTAGTTTTTCACTTTTTGATTTGAGCAACAGAAGGTCCTCGAAAAAATCGATCTTTGTCAGTTGTTTAGTTTTGACAGATTCTGCTGCTATTTGTGTTTGCCTCTCGGTCGCTTTCTTTTTGAGTTCTTTTGATCACGGAACTTTTGCGGAAGTTGCTACAGTAGCTGATGCTTTAATGGATGGTATATATGAGTTTGAACTAAACCAAAAGGGGAGATTTACTATCATGTTTATGCTAATGTTGCTAATAGAATTGTGCGAAGTTTTGTATGAAGGAAGTTTTCAAGTGTAGGGAATGGAGAGTGATGAGATGAGATAAAGTATGGACAAAAGCTCAAGCTTGGGGATGCCCATGTGCTGGTGCCAAGTTGACGTGTAGCAGACAGTCCTTGTGCGTGGTGAATGACCAGCCCGTTGGGAACCCCAAGAGGAAGGTATGATGAGTATAGCAGCTAGTTTTCCCTCAGTTTAAGAAACCAAGGTTTATCGATCAGGAGAGGAGAGACAATGACGACTGAAGGTGATGCGGAACCTGCACACACACAACCAAGTACTTTGTTCCCAACTTGCGATGAGGTTGTCAATCTCACCGGTTTGCTTGAAACAAAGGTTATGAGCGTATCGAGTGGAAAACAGTAAAAGTATGCGAGTAAAGTAAACAGTGCGAGTAAGGTAAACAGGTGATAGCAATATGGTGTAAATAGGACCGGGGTCCACAGTTCACTAGTGGTGTCTCTCCATAGATAAAATAACACATGCTGGGTAAACAAATTACAGTTGGGCAATTGATAGAATAAAGATAAACGTGATATGTCAAGAAGATCACTATGAGATTTACTCAGGGCATTACAACAAAATACATAGACCGCCATCCAACTGCATCTATGACTAATAATCCACTTGTGGTGAATCAATCTGAGAACTCCACAAGTATTAAGTTGCGAACAACAGATAATTGCATTAAGCAAAGTGTGTAATATAAACAAAGCATATGCCCTTGAGCATATGAATGTTGTTTTCTCCCTAGTAGCAACAGCACATCTACCACCTTAGAGGTTTCTGTCACTCCCCCAGGTGAAATAGAGGCATGAACCCACTATCGAGCATAAATACCCCCTCTTGGAGTCACTAGCAACTACTCGGCCAAGATAGCTACTAACAACGGAGAGCATGCAAGATCATAAACAACATAGAGATAACAAAAGATATAATTCAGTACAGCAACTTAATCATAAACACCAATATTCATCGGATCCCAACAAACCAAACATGTAGAATTACATAACGGTGATCTCAATCATGTAGGGCAGCTCATGAGATCTAAACATGAAGCACATGGTGGAGAAGACAACCATCTAGCTACTGCTATGGACCCATAGTCCAAGGTAGACTACTCACTCATCGCTCCGGAGGCAAGCATGGCAATGAAAAAGACCTCTGGTGGCGATTCCCCTCTCCGGCAGGGTGCCGGGAAGAGCTTCTGGACCCTCCCGATCTTCGGGTCGACGATGGCGGCGGATCGCGATGTGTTCTGGAAATCTAATCAGGTACTTAGGTTTTTTCCGTCGGGGGGTCTTTATAGGCGAAGGGGCATCGTCAGAGGAGGAGCCAGGCGCCCTCACGCGGGGCCCGCACGGCCAGGGGCCTGGCCGCGCCACCCCTGCGTGTGGGGCCCTGGTGGCCCCCCTCCGACTGTCCTTCGGATCTCTGGAAGCTTCCGGGTAAAATAAGACTTCAGGAACTTGTTTCGTCCAATTCCGAGAATATTTCCTGTGTATCACTTCTGACACACAAAAACAGCAGAAAACAGGAAACTGGCACTGTGGCAACTCGTTAATAGGTTAGTTCCGGAAAATGCATAAAAGTGCCACTAAGTGTAACGAAACAATAGGCAAATGGTGTAAAAACAAGCATGGAGCATCAAAAATTATAGATACGTTGGAGACGTATCAAGCATCCCCAAGCTTAACTCCTGCTCGTCCTCGAGTAGGTAAGTGATAACAAAAGAATAATTTTTGAGGTGACATGCACCTACACAATCTTGATCATATATGTAAGCATTTGTGAGCTGGGATCATAAGAACTTAAAACATGGGCATGAAGATATAATCATGACAATAAGAACTTA
The DNA here is from genome assembly GCA_007115705.1 of Dactylis glomerata. Taxonomy (NCBI): domain Eukaryota; kingdom Viridiplantae; phylum Streptophyta; class Magnoliopsida; order Poales; family Poaceae; genus Dactylis; species Dactylis glomerata. Next base: position 758,197 of record QXEO01000103.1, read on the forward strand.
GCAACCATGTTGTAAACATGCAAATGAACACAAACAAAAGATCAAGAAAATGAAACAATGAAAGTCAAACGTGTGTTCAAATCATAAGGAAAAACATACAAATGGTTTTCAGCTTGTCCTTCAAAGAGAGCAAAACATAAATGCATAGGACACCTTCAAGTTTAAGAGGGCGACTAGATACAAATAATTTAAGAACAAGTGAAACCAACAATATGAATCAATCAATGAACTTTGGGACAATGCATATCACACTAAGAATGACAACTATGCTCTCTTAATGGTGCATAAAGAAAGAAGGTGGTGACTCAACATAAAAGTAAAAGAAAGGCCCTTCGCAGAGGGAAGCAGTGATTGCAAGTTTTATAACCTTCAAAAATTATGGTACTTACCGGCTTTGAGCTCTCATTGCCCCCATCATAAGCATCTTGAGTGGTTAAAGTTAATGCGAGAACAATTAAGATGCATATGCTTGACAAATCATAAGTTGAAAACCTCGTGCCCCGTGAATACGAGTACCCAAACCTCATGCTACTTTACTTAGAGTCCCAAGCAAGGCTCTTGTCATTGTAAGTATATGCATATCATTGAGAACCGCCAATGGGGTACCTCCGTGCCCGATGACATGGAACAAGCCCACACCAAAATGACAGGACAAGCAGACAATGAACACCTCGACATCTCTTTTATTTGCCTTTTGTTTAGCTTTTTATTGTGAGATGCGTTGTCGAATGTTCACCCTGGATATGCTGCAAATTTCCACCATGAATTATGCATGGCTTAGATTGGCGGCCCGGCGTTTCCCTAACACATATACAAACTCCATGATCCCCACAAGATTCCCAATTCATTTCACACCGCGGGCATCCATAAAAAAAAGATCACGATATCAACTCAAATAAGAAGTGCAATGTTGAAAGCTTGCCCCATGACAGCATGGATGGGCTAGAATCCAACTTACAACTTGCAAGCATAACAACTCAACATAAGAGACCACAATGTCAAAAAATTTAGAACAGGAAAAAGTAAAGTGTGCCTTCCGGTTCGTGAGAGCTTTACTGACCGAATTTCGCATAACACTGGTAAGAGTTTAATTTGAAGAGAAAATAAAAGCAAGTCAAATTTACTTGGAATAGCAAATTGCTAGTAGGTATGTATGGTGGACACTTTGGAAAACTTTGGCTTTTAGGAGTTGGATGCACGAGTAGAGCTCATACTCAGTACAAGGCGAGGGCTAGCAAAAGACTGGGAGCGACCAACTAAGAGAGCAATAATGGCCATAATCATGCAAAGCGACAAAGCGACATTAAAAGAAGCATAAGATGGCATCAAAAGTCAAAAACTAAATGATCATGAAGGCTATTGGCGACTTGTAAGAGTCTAACATGTGTGAGCATGCGCCAAGTCAACCCAAATAAAGCATCAAGGAGAAAACCAAAATAATGCTTCCATACAATAAAAACAACGCATGATTCTTTCAAAGGCTCATTAAGCAATCTCATTTATTTGAGACAAGTCATGCTACAGCAAAACCACTAAGCATACTATCAAAAAGACATCAAGCATGACATGAAAAAGCCTAAGCCGCAGTCTACACAAGCTCCTTCTTGTACCACTATTTTGCACAAAGCTTTTTCTCTTTTCCAACACCATTTGAAATTTTTAAAGACACCTCTTTTGATGAAAACCAATAAATATGAGAGGCAAAAATACACCTTGATGAAAAGATATGACAAGGTCTGAACGCAAATCAAGGCGAAAACAAAAACCAAAAGCAGTAGCAGAAAAAGAAGAACGCTCGATTTTTAATAAGAGTGAAAACTAGAGCGTTCTTTGCAAATGAAAACGAGTACATCTCCTCCAAAAGAAATTTGTTGGGGTCCAACCATTTATTGCAGCAAACAAACAAACTAAACAACTAAGAAAACTAAAACAACTAACGCTCCAAGAAAAACACATAGTGCATGAAGCAATAAAAATATAGTGTTTTGAAAGGTGACCTGATTTTTGCCGATGAAGAAGGGGTGCCTCGGGGGCATCCCCAAGCTTTGACGCTTGTACTTCTTGGATATTTCTTGGGGTGATGCATGGGCATCCCCAAGCTTGAGCTTTTGTCCATTCTTCAACTCATCTCATCATTCTCCAATCCCTACACTTGAAAACATCCTTCATACAAAACTAAACACAATTCTATTAGCAACATTAGTGTAAGCATAACATATAATCAATCCTCTATTTGCTTCAGGTTTCAACTGAAAACCACCACATATATAGTAGATACTACTGTAGCAACCTCCCCAAAAGTTCCGTGATCAAAAGAACTCAAAAGAAAGCGATAAAGTGGCAAACACAAATATTGGCAGAAATATATCAAAACTGAACAGCTGACAAAGGTCGAATTTTTGAGGTATTTTCTGTTACTCAAATCAAAAAGTGTTCAGCTAACAAAAGTTTGGATATAACCTGGGGCATATGTACAAGAAATCGCAGGTCAAAAAGATATACAGAGAATTTATACGAATGTTTACGGTGCAGCACCGAAAACAGTTTCAGGACAGCAACATCCCCAAATCTTTACCTCACTCAAATTAGAGGCTTCTCTTGGCACAAAAACGAAATAAACAAGATAAGGAGCGGTCATTATAGTAGTAATGACTTCCAAGACTCAAATAAAAGAAAAAGTACTGAAAAGAAAACATTGGGTTATCTCCCAAGAGTGCTTTTCTTTAACGCCTTTGAGCTAGGCGCAGAAAATTGCGAATCAAGTAACTTCAAGTGATGAAGCATCAAGCTCATAATTTGCTATAAGAATAGAGTCAAAAATTAATTTCTTTCTTTTCCTAGGGAAGTGTTCCATACCTTTCTTTAGTGGTAATTGATATTTGATGGTGCCTTCCCTCATATCAATGATGGGACCTACAGTTCGAAGAAAGGGTCTTCCCAAAATAATAGGACATGAAGCATGGCATTCAACGTCCATAACAAGAAAATCAACGGGAACAAGGTTATTGTTAACCACAATAAGAGCATCATTAATTCTTCCCAAAGGTTTCTTCTTAGCAACATCAGCAATAGGAACATCAAAATAACATTTTTCAAGCGGTGGTAAATCAAGCATGTCATAAATTTTTCTAGGCATAATAGAAATACTAGCACCTAGATCACATAAAGCATGGCAATCATAACAATTAACATGCATATCAATGATGGGTTCCCAACCATCTTCTAACTTCTTGGGAACAGAGGCTTTTTGCTTCAACTTTTCATCCCTAATTTTTATAAGAGCATTGGTAATATGCTTAGTAAAAGCAATATTTAGAGAACTAGCATTGGGAGTCAAAGCAAGCTTTTGTAAGAACAAAATTACTTCAGATATATTGCAGCCATCAATATCAAAATCATTAAATGAAGTAGAGCTATCATCTCCTACACTCCGAAAAATTTCAGCACTCTTTTGAAAAAAAGTTTTGGCAGTTTTAGGCTTTTTAACACAAGGAGTGGGAGTTTTCTCTACACCAATCAAAGTAAAAGGATTGCTAGCATTAGGAGCAACATCATTAGAGGTGGTAATAGTACATACCTTCATCTCTCTAGCCATCTCATCTTCTCTTTCCCACCTGGCATGCAATTCCGCTAACAATCTAATATTTTCATCAATTCCAATTTGGATAGCATTAGCGGTAGCAAAAACATTGTTCACTTTCACATCATTAGGCAACACTTTTAATTTCAGAAGTTCGACATCATGAGCAAGGCTATCCACTTTAGAAGCAAGAATATCAATTTTGCCTAACTTTTCCTCAACAGACTTGTTAAAAGCAGTTTGCTTACCGATGAAGTCCTTGAGCATTACCTCAAGCTCGGAGGGCGCGGCCCTAGTGTTGTTGTAGGAATTACCATAAGAGTTACCATAACCATTACCATTGGTAGAAGGATACGGCCTATAATTGTTACTAGCAAAATTGTTCCTATAAGCATTGTTGATAAAATTATTGTTTCTAATGAAATTCACATCAACATGCTCTTCTTTAGCAACCAAAGAGGCCAAAGGAACATTATTAGGATCAACATGAGTCCTATCATTAGCAAGCATAGCCATAATGGTATCAATCTTATCATTCAAGGAAGAGGTTTCCTCAACAGAATTTACCTTCTTACCTTGTGGAGCTCTCTCGGTGTGCCATTCGGAATAATTTACCATCATGTTGTCGAGTAGCTTTGATGCGGCGCCCAAGGTAAGGGACATAAAAGTGCTTCTAGCAGCTAAATCAAGTAGGTTCCTTGAAGAAAAATTCAGTCTTGCATAAAAAGTTTGGATAATCATCCAAGTAGTCAGTCCATGAGTGGGGCAATTCTTTATCATAGATTTCATTCTTTCCCAAGCTTGAGCAACATGTTCATTATCAAACTGAGTAAATTTCATAATATTGCTACGCAAGGATATAATCTTAGCAGGAGGATAGTATCTACCAATAAAAGCATCCTTACACTTAGCCCATGAATCAATACTATTTTTAGTCAAAGACAGCAACCAATCTTTAGCTTTTCCTCTCAAAGAAAAAGGAAACAACTTGAGTTTAATAATATCACTATCAACATCCTTATATTTCTGCATCTCACATAGCTCAACAAAATTGTTGAGATGAGCTGCAGCATCTTCAGTACTAGCACCAGAGAATTGCTCTTTCATAACAAGGTTCAACAAAGCAGGCTTAATCTCATAAAAGTTTGCAGCAGTAGCAGGTGGTGCAATAGGAGTGCAGATAAAATCACTATTGTTTGTGCTAGTAAAGTCACACAACTTGGTGTTTTCAGGATTGGCCATTTCAGCAAAACAAAAGTAAACAAGTAAAAATAACTACCAAGGATTCTGATTTTTTTGGGTTTTTGATAAAAAGCAATGCAGGTAAAATAAATAAAGTAAAGCAAAACAATAACAAAGTAAAGGATGTGTGTGCGAAAACTCCCCTCGCAGAAGTCTTCTACTTCCTCCCCGGCAACGGCGCCAGAAAAGAAGCTGCTGGTGCCAAGTTGACGTGTAGCAGACAGTCCTTGTGCGTGGTGAATGACCAGCCCGTTGGGAACCCCAAGAGGAAGGTATGATGAGTATAGTAGCTAGTTTTCCCTCAGTTTAAGAAACCAAGGTTTATCGATCAGGAGAGGAGAGACAATGACGACTGAAGGTGATGCGGAACCTGCACACACACAACCAAGTACTTTGTTCCCAACTTGCGATGAGGTTGTCAATCTCACCGGTTTGCTTGAAACAAAGGTTATGAGCGTATCGAGTGGAAAACAGTAAAAGTATGCGAGTAAAGTAAACAGTGCGAGTAAAGTAAACAGGTGATAGCAATATGGTGTAAATAGGACCGGGGTCCACAGTTCACTAGTGGTGTCTCTCCATAGATAAAATAACACATGCTGGGTAAACAAATTACAGTTGGGCAATTGATAGAATAAAGATAAACGTGATATGTCAAGAAGATCACTATGAGATTTACTCTGGGCATTACAACAAAATACATAGACCGCCATCCAACTGCATCTATGACTAATAATCCACTTGTGGTGAATCAATCTGAGAACTCCACAAGTATTAAGTTGCGAACAACAGATAATTGCATTAAGCAAAGTGTGTAATATAAACAAAGCATATGCCCTTGAGCATATGAATGTTGTTTTCTCCCTAGTAGCAACAGCACATCTACCACCTTAGAGGTTTCTGTCACTCCCCCAGGTGAAATAGAGGCATGAACCCACTATCGAGCATAAATACCCCCTCTTGGAGTCACTAGCAACTACTCGGCCAAGATAGCTACTAACAACGGAGAGCATGCAAGATCATAAACAACATAGAGATAACAAAAGATATAATTCAGTACAGCAACTTAATCATAAACACCAATATTCATCGGATCCCAACAAACCAACATCATAGAATTACATAACGGTGATCTCAATCATGTAGGGCAGCTCATGAGATCTAAACATGAAGCACATGGTGGAGAAGACAACCATCTAGCTACTGCTATGGACCCATAGTCCAAGGTAGACTACTCACTCATCGCTCCGGAGGCAAGCATGGCGATGAAGAAGACCTCCGGTGGCGATTCCCCTATCCGGTAGGGTGCCGGTAAGAGCTTCTGGACCCTCCCGATCTTCGGGTCGACGGCGGCGGCGGACCGCGATGTGTTCTGGAAAAGTGATCGGGTACTTAGGTTTTTTCCGTCGGGGGGTCTTTATAGGCGAAGGGGCATCGTCAGAGGAGAAGCCAGGCGCCCTCACGCGGGGCCCGCGCGGCCAGGGGCCTGGCCGCGCCACCCCTGCGTGTGGGGCCCTGGTGGCCCACCTCCGACTCTCCTTCGGATCTCTGGAAGCTTCCGGGTAAAATACGACTTCAGGAACTTGTTTCGTACAATTCTGAGAATATTTCCTGTGTATCACTTCTGAAACACAAAAATAGCAGAAAACAGGAAACTGGCACTGTGGCAACTCGTTAATAGGTTAGTTCCGGAAAATGCATAAAAGTGCCACTAAGTGTAACGAAACAATAGGCAAATGGTGTAAAAACAAGCATGGAGCATCAAAAATTATAGATACGTTGGAGACGTATCACCATGTCACCCGAAGAAATATCCAAGAGGTACAAGCGTCAAAGCTTGGGGATGCCCCCGAGGCACCCCTTCTTCATTGGCAAAAATCAGGTCACCTTTCAACACACTATGTTTTTATCGACGCGGATTTGCTAGCCACCCGGCTAGCTGTGCATATCCCCGCAACTGTCGGATGATGGGGAGCACATGCTTCGCGGGCTCACATCTTGAATGTCACCGTTAGCTAGCAATGGTCTCCGTCCAACCAATAGAGCACCAGGTTTTGTTTTTTGTGCATTGATGGCCATGCATGCACCCCGTGTTTTGGAAAGTTTCTGTATAATGTTCTGGAAAGTTTTCAAAAGCTCCACTGATTTTGGATAGTTGCCATGTAGTGTTTTGGAAAGTTTTCAAAAGCTATATAGCTAGGTCCATGCCTAGGAGGGACCGTCCATACATAACACTGATCGGATGTATCTCCTGGCCGGCTGCCAAAACAAGTAGTGTATTTTTTATTGATGGCTGATGACCAAAATTATAGTGTTATGGCATTCAATTGAAAAATAGTCTATGCAATGCCATGTACGGAGAGGCGACTTGGTCCATATCCTGGCTGGCGTCCAATCGAAAGATCTATCGCGCATCAATGCATCACCAAAACAAAAGACTCTCTGTAGGATTTTTTTTGGCTCTGTCACTTCATGTTCCTCTCAAACGGAGTCCTCTCCTCACTTTATTGACGTCCAAGGTCCAACAAGGCACAATGGCTTTTTACGTGGCTAGCGTCCACAGACAACGTCTTGTTGTTTGAGATGTTTCCTAGCTGGCGCCCCATGATGCGTAAAACAATGGCGGCTACGCATCCTGCACATCGTATGTGCAAGCACAGATGTTTTTTACTTGCTGGAAAGAGAAGGCGGACGCTGATACGTCTCAAACGTATCTATAATTTTTGATGCTCCATGCTTGTCTTTACACCATTTGCCCAATGTTTCGTTACACTTCGTGGCACTTTTATGCATTTTCCGGAACTAACCTATTAACAAGTTGCCACAGTGCCAGTTCCCTGTTTTCTGCTATTTTTGTGTTTCAGAAGTGATACACAGGAAATATTCTCGGAATTGGACGAAACAGGTTCCTGAAGTCTTATTTTGTCCGGGAGCTTCCAAAAATTCGAAGAGAAGTAGGAGGGGGGCCACAGGGGCCCCACACACCAGGCTGGCGCGGCCAGGGCCTGGGCCGCGCCACCATGGTGTGAGGCCACCTGGCCCCACCTCTGATATCGCCCCTTCGCCTATAAAGACCCCCCCGACGAGAAAAAACTAAGTACCCGATCACTTTTCCAGAACACATCGCGATCCGTCGCCGCCGTCGACCCGAAGATCGGGAGGGTCCAGAAGCACTTCCCGGCACCCTGCCGGAGAGGGGAATCGCCACCAGAGGTCTTCATGATCGCCATGCTTGCCTCCGGAGCAATGAGTGAGTAGTCTACCTTGGACTATGGGTCCATAGCAGTAGCTAGATGGTTGTCTTCTCCACCATGTGCTTCATGTTTAGATCTCATGAGCTGCCCTACATGATTGAGATCACCGTTATGTAATTCTACATGTTTGGTTTGTTGGGATCCGATGAATATTGGTGTTATGATTGAGTTGTTGTACTGAAATATATATTTTGTTATCTCTATGTTGTTTATGATCTTGCATGCTCTCCGTTGTTAGTAGCTATCTTGGCCGAGTAGTTGCTAGTGACTTCAAGAGGGGGTATTTATGCTCGATAGTGGGTTCATGCCTCTATTTAACCTGGGGGAGTGACAGAAACCTCTAAGGTTGTAGATGTGTTGTTGCTACTAGGGAGAAAACAACATTCATATGCTCAAGGGCATATGCTTTGTTTACATTACACACTTTGCTTAATGGAATTATCTGTTGTTCGCAACTTAATACTTGTGGAGTTCTCGGATTGATTCGTCACAAGTGGATTATTAGTCATAGATGCAGTTGGATGGCGGTCTATGTATTTTGTTGTAATGCCCAGAGTAAATCTCATAGTGATCTTATTGACATATCACGTTTATCTTTATTCTATCAATTGCCCAACTATAATTTGTTTACCCAGCATGTGTTATTTATCTTATGGAGAGACACCACTAGTGAACTGTGGACCCCGGTCCTATTTCCATCATATTGCTATCACCTGTTTACTTTACTCGCATACTTCTACTATTTTCCACTCGATACGCTCATAACCTTTGTTTCAAGCAAACCGGTGAGATTGACAACCTCATCGCAAGTTGGGAACAAAGTATTTGGTTGTGTTGTATGCAGGTTCCACGTTGCTACTGGCCGAAGACGAGTCAACAAGTATCGTTAAACGGCGCCCTTGTTGGAGTGTTATTAAGCCAGTCTGCATCACCTTCAGTCGTCATTATCTGCTCTTCTCCTGATCGACATACCTTGGTTTCTTAACTGAGGGAAAATCTTGCTGCTATATTCATCACACCTTCCTCTTGGGGTTCCCAACGGGTCGGTTATTTACTTCATCAACCCGGTAGCATCAAGCTCTTTTCTGGCGCCATTGCCGGGGAAGAAGTGGAAGACCTCTGCAAGGGGAGTTTTTCGCACGCACATCCTTTACTTTGTTATTGTTTTGCTTTACTTTATTTATTTTACCTGCATCGTTTTATATCAAAAACCCAAAAAAATTAGAATCCTTAGTAGTTGTTATTTCTTTACTTTTAGTTCATCATGCTATTCCCTAAGTACGTTCTGGAGGACCTCTTAGTAGGTAGTGGTTCAATTATTGGCAAAAGTAACATTGAGGAGTTCTTTAATCACATTAGTATGCATAAGGAAGTTGAGGAAAAGTCTTTGGTTGAGCTAGCCCCTAGTATTGAAGTTGCTTCTGCTTATTTAATTCACATGTTGGAAACTAGGTTTGCTAGTCTTAATCCTTTTATGCAATACATGTTCCTTAAGCTTCATTAAATTGAAGATCCTGAAAAGAAAGCTTTTATTTTGGAAGCTTTGCGCTTAGAATTTAAAGATGCCGTTATTGAAGCTAGAAAAGTTCTTGAACGTTTTAATAAACTTGGTTCTCCTATAAAGGTTATTAGTACAAATGATGAAGGAGCCGAAATACCTATACCTAGTAAGCTCTTGGGATTGTGTGAAGCTTTTGAAAATAATTTTGACTGGATTTGTCCCAAAAATCTTTTTTGTGATTTGAGTGAACCAAAGCGTGATCACAAAGGGTCTTCTAAAACTTATGTGGATGAATTACAATGCCTTATTGATAAGACCTCTGCAGTTGATCTTAATGCTTCTTCTGAAAATACTTGATTCGCAATTTTCTGCGCCTAGCTCAAAGGCGTTAAAGAAAAGCACTCTTGGGAGATAACCCAATGTTTTTATTTCCAGTACTTTTTCTTTTATTTGAGTCTTGGAAGTCATTACTACTGTAATGACCGCTCCTTATCTTGTTTATTTTGTTTTTGTGCTAAGAGAAGCGGAAATCCACTTTAGCTCATAGGAGCGTATGCACCCGTTGGTCTAAAATCATTTTTCAAAATATCTAAAAATTCCGAATAAAAATTCTTAGCGTGCATCTAGACATTTTATGTTCACTCACCAAGTTTTGTAAGAAAAAGATAATTTTTGCGACCTGTGTAAAAAAAGACAAATTTTTATGCTATAAAATTGCTATTTACGTAACTGTTTTTTGTCATTTTTACACAGGCCACAAAAAATGTCCTTTCTCACCAAAACTTTGATGGATGGACATAGAATGTTCATATACATACCTAGAATTTTTTGTTCAATTTTTTTGATTTTTTGAAAATACATTTAAAATGTATTTTCATAATAGGTGCATTTGCTCCTATGAGCCAAAACACCATGTCCGAAGAGAAGCCTCTAATTCGAGTGAGGTAAAGATTTGGGGATGTTGCTGTCCTGAAACTGTTTTCGGTGCTGCACCGTAAAAATTCGTATAAATTCTTTGTATATCTTTTGGACCAGCGATTTCTTGTGCATATGCCTCAGGTTATATCCAAACTTTCGTTGGTTGAACACTTTGATTTGAGCAACAGAAAACCCCTAAAAAATTCGACCTTTGTCAGCTGTTCTGTTTTGACAGATTTCTGCCAATATTTGTGTTTGCCAGTTTACCGCTTTATTTTGAGTTCTTTTGATCACGGAACTTTTGGGGAAGTTGCTACAGTAGTATATGCTTTATACGTGGTGGTTTTGGGTTGAAACCTGAAGCAAAAAGAGGTTGATTATATGTTATGCTACACTAATGTTGCTATTAGATTTGTGTTTAGTTTTGTATGAAGGAAGTTTTCAAGTGTAGGGATTGGAGAATGATGAGATGAGTTAAAGAATGGACAAAAGCTCAAGCTTGGGGATGCCCATGCATCACCCCAAGAAATATCCAAGAAGTACAAGCGTCAAAGCTTGGGGATGCCCCCGAGACACCCCTTCTTCATCGGCAAAAATCAGGTCACCTTTCAAAACACTATATTTTTATTGCTTCATGCACTATGTGTTTTTCTTGGAGCGTCAATTGTTTTATTTTTCTTTGTTAGTTTGTTTTGTTTGCTGCAATAAATGGTTGGACCCCAACAAATTTCCTTTGGAGGAGATGTACTCGTTTTCATTTGCCAAGAACACTCCGTTTTTCATTCTTACAATTTCACCGGGTGTTCTTCTTTTTCTGCTATTGCTTTTGGTTTTCGTTTTCGCCTTGATTTGCGTTCAGACCTTGTCATATCTTTTCATCAAGATGTATTTTTGCCTCTGATCTTTATTGGTTTTCATCAAAAGAGGTGTCATTAAAAATTTCAAATGGTGTTGGAAAAGAGAAAAAGCTTTATGAAAAAAGTGGTACAAGAAGGAGCTTGTGTAGACTGCGGCTTAGGCTTTTTCATGTCATGCTTGATGTCTTTTTGATAGTATGCTTAGTGGTTTTGCTATAGCATGACTTGTCTCAAATAACTGAGATTGCTTAATGAGCCTTTGAAAAAATCATGCGTTGTTTTTATTGTATGGAAGCATTATTTTGACTTTCTCCTTGATGCTTTATTTGGGTTGACTTGACGCATGCTCACACATGTTAGACTCTTACAAAGTCGCCAATAGCCTCTATGATCATTTAGTTTTTGACTTTTGATGCCATCTTATGCTTCTTTTAATGTCGCTTTGTCGCTTTGCATGATTATGGCCATTATTGCTCTCTTAGTTGGTCGCTCCCAGTCTTTTGCTAGCCCTCGCCTTGTACTGAGTATGAGCTCTACTCGTGCATCCAACTCCTAAAAGCCAAAATTTTCCAAAGTGTCCACCATACATACCTACTAGCAATTTGTTATTCCAAGTAAATTTGACTTGCTTTTATTTTCTCTTCAAATTAAACTCTTACCAGTGTTATGCGAAATTTGGTCAGTAAAGCTCTCACGAACCGGAAGGCACACTTTACTTTTTCCTGTTCTTAAAAATTTGACATTGTGGTCTCTTATGTTGAGTTGTTATGCTTGCAAGTTGTAAGTTGGAGACTAGCCCAGCCATGCAGTCATGGGCAAGCTTTCAACATTGCACTTCTTATTTGAGTTGATATCGTGATCTTTTGTTTATGGATGCCCGCGGTGTGAAATGAATTGGGAATCTTGTGGGGATCATGGAGTTTGTATATGTGTTAGGGAAACGCCGGGCCGCTAATCTAAGCCATGCATAATTCATGGTGGAAATTTGCAGCATACCCATGGTGAACATTCGATGACACATCTCACAATAAAAAGCTAAATGATACGTCTCAAACGTATCTATAATTTTTGATGCTCCATGCTTGTTTTTACACCATTTGCCTATTGTTTCGTTACACTTAGTGGCACTTTTATGCATTTTCCGGAACTAATCTATTAACGAAGTGCCACAGTGCCAGTTTTCTGTTTTCTGCTGTTTTTGTGTTTCAGAAGTGATACACAGGAAATATTCTCGGAATTGGACGAAACAAGTTCCAGAAGTCTTATTTTACCCGGAAGCTTCCAGAGATCCGAAGAGGAGTAGGAGGTGGGCCACCAGGGGCCCACACACACAGGTGACGCGGCCAGCCCCTGGCCCGCACCACCGTGTTGTGAGGCCACCTGGCCCCACCTCTGACATTGCCCCTTCGCCTATAAAGACCCCCTGACGGAAAAAACCTAAGTACCCGATCAATTTTCCAGAACACATCGCGATCCGCCGCCACCGTCGACCCGAAGATCGGGAGGGTCCAGAAGCTCTTCCCGGCACCCTGCCGGAGAGGGGAATCGCCACCGGAGGTCTTCTTCATCGACATGCTTGCCTCCGGAGCGATGAGTGAGTAGTCTACCTTGGACCATGGGTCCATAGCAGTAGCTAGATGGTTGTCTTCTCCACCATGTGCTTCATGTTTAGATCTCATGAGCTGCCCTACATGATTGAGATCACCGTTATGTAATTCTACATGTTTGGTTTGTTGGGATCCGATGAATATTGGTGTTTATGATTAAGTTGCTGTACTAAATATTATCTTTTGTTATCTCTATGTTGTTTATGATCTTGCATGCTCTCCGTTGTTAGTGGCTATCTTGGCCGAGTAGTTGCTAGTGACTCCAAGAGGGGGTATTTATGCTCGATAGTGGGTTCATGTCTCTATTTCACCTGGGGGGTGACAGAAACCTCTAAGGTGGTAGATGTGCTGTTGCTACTAGGGAGAAAACAACATTCATATGCTCAAGGGCATTGATACGTCTCAAACGTATCTATAATTTTTGATGCTCCATGCTTGTTTTTACACCATTTGCCTATTGTTTCGTTACACTTAGTGGCACTTTTATACATTTTCCGGAACTAACCTATTAACGAAGTGCCACAGTGCCAGTTTCCTGTTTTCTGCTGTTTTTGTGTTTCAGAAGTGATACACAGGAAATATTCTTGGAATTGGACGAAACAAGTTCCTGAAGTCTTATTTTACCCGGAAGCTTCCAGAGATCCAAAGAAGTGTCAGAGGGGGGCCACCAGGGCCCCACACAAGGGGGTGGCGCGGCCTGGCCCCTGGTCGCGCCACCCCTATGTGAGGGAGCCTGGCTCCACCTCTGACATCGCCCCTTCGCCTATAAGTACCCCCCGACGAGAAAAACCTAAGGGCCCGATCAGTTTTCCAGAATACATCGCGATCCACCGCCGCCGTCGACCTGAAGATCGGGAGGGTCTAGAAGCTCTTCCCGGCACCCTGCCGGAGAGGGGAATCGCCACCGGAGGTCTTCTTCATCGCCATGCTTGCCTCCGGAGCGATGAGTGAGTAGTCTACCTTGGACTATGGGTCCATAGCAGTAGCTAGATGGTTGTCTTCTCCACCATGTGCTTCATGTTTAGATCTCATGAGCTGCCCTACATGATTGAGATCACCGTTATGTAATTCTATGATGTTGGTTTGTTGGGATCCGATGAATATTGGTGTTTATGATTAAGTTGCTGTACTGAATTATATCTTTTGTTATCTCTATGTTGTTTATGATCTTGCATGCTCTCCGTTGTTAGTAGCTATCTTGGCCGAGTAGTTGCTAGTGACTCCAAGAGGGGGTATTTATGCTCGATAGTGGGTTCATGTCTCTATTTCACCTGGGGGAGTGACAGAAACCTCTAAGGTGGTAGATGTGCTGTTGCTACTAGGGAGAAAACAACATTCATATGCTCAAGGGCATATGCTTTGTTTACATTATACACTTTGCTTAATGCAATTATCTGTTGTTCGCAACTTAATACTTCTAGGGTGTTCGGATGATATCCCCGGGAGTGGATTATTAGTCATAGATGCAGTTGGATGGCGGTCTATGTATTTTGTTGTAATGCCAGAGTGAATCTCATAGTGATCTTCTTGACATATCACGTTATCTTTATTCTATCAATTGCCCAACTGTAATTTGTTTACCCAGCATGTTATTTTATCTATGGAGAGACACCACTAGTGAACTGTGGACCCTGCTACTCCAAGTTGATGTGGGAGCAAACTGTCCTTGTGCGTGGTGAATGACCAGCCCGTTGGGAATCCCAAGAGGAAGGTATGATGAGTGTAGCGGCTAGTTTTCCCTCAATTAAGAAACCAAGGTTTAATGTCGATCTTGAAGAAGAGAGACGGTGACGACTGAAGGTGTTTGTGGAACCTGCACACACACAAACAAGTACTTTGTTCCCAACTTGCGATGAGGTTGTCAATCTCACCGGTTTGCTTGAAACAAAGGTTATGAGTGTATCGAGTGGAAAACAGTAGAGTATGCGAGTAAAGTAAACAATGCGGGAAAAGTAAACAGGTGATAGCAATATGATTAAAATAGGACCGGGGTCCACAGTTCACTAGTGGTGTCTCTCCATAGATAAAATAACATGCTGGGTAAACAAATTACAGTTGGGCAATTGATAGAATAAAGATAACGTGATATGTCAAGAAGATCACTATGAGATTCACTCTGGGCATTACAACAAAATACATAGACCGCCATCCAACTGCATCTATGACTAATAATCCACTCCCGGGGATATGATGTCTACGCACTTCTATTCTTGTAGACACTTGTTGGGCCTCCAAGTGCAGAGGTTTGTAGAACAGCAGCAAGTTTCCCTTAAGTGGATCACCCAAGGTTTATCGAACTCAGGGAGGTTAGAGGTCAAAGCTATCCCTCTCAAGCAACCCTGCAATTACGATACAGAAAGTCTCTTGTGTCCCCAACACACCCAATACACTTGTCAGATGTATAGGTGCACTAGTTCGGCGAAGAGATAGTGAAATACAAGTGGTACGGATGATTATAAGTAGCAAACGTGATGTGAAATAAATATCGCTGCGAGCAAACAAGTAACAAAATAGCAAGTAAACGGTGTGCAAACCTTGGAAACAAGGCCTAGGGATCATACTTTCACTAGTGGACACACTCCCAACAATGTAACATGACTGAACAAATAACTTCTCTTTGCTAAGGCACTCTGAATTATTCTCCTATTGAATAACACTAATCATTGTGTAGTGGCTACAGAAGCACCCCTTAAAGTTCATCAAGTACTTGACAAACACCACTCATAGAGATACCCAAATCAGATCACAACTCAAGATAGAAATCATTGCAACTTAGACCAAGTACTAACACGGTGCACACACTGTCAACATTACACCATGAAAGGAGGAATAGATCACTCAAACTATCATAGCAATAATTATTCTCATAATCCACAAGAGATCACAATCATAGCCTAAACCAAGTACCACCATGATGCACGCACTATCACCGTTACACCATAGCAGGAGGAATAGATTACTTTAATAACATTGCTAGAGTACACAAAATATCTGAATAATAACATGTACTTGTTCAACATGATACAAAGCTCACGATCACATAAAGATCACATCATGGGAGAGAGAGGTGAACCACATAGCTACCGGTAGAGCCCTCAGCCCCGGGGATGAACTACTCCCTCCTCATCATAGGAGACAGCAAGGTTGATGGAGATGGCGGTGAGGTCGATGGAGACGGCGGAGACGGCGATGGAGATCGATGGAGATGGCGGAGACGGCGATGGAGATCGATGGAGATGGCTCCGGGGGCACTTCCCCGTCCCGGCAGGGTGCCAGAACAGAGACTTATGTCCCCCGAAATTCGTCGACGGTGGCGGCGGAGCTGCGGAACTGCTTCTGGAAAATTGCCGAATCCCTTAGGGTTTTCCGTCCCGAGGCTTTATATAGGCGAAGGGGCGTCGTGAGAGGGCAGCCAGGGGCTCCTCACACATGGGTGGCGCGGCCAGGGCCTGGGCCGCGCCACCCTAGTGTGAGGGCAGGCCCTGGCCCCTCTCCGGCTCTCTTTCGGATGTCTGGATGCTCCCGGGTAAAATAAGACTTCAGGAACTTGTTTCGTCCAATTCCGAGAATATTTCCTGTGTATCACTTCTGAAACACAAAAATAGCAGAAAACAGGAAACTGGCACTGTGGCGCTTGTTAATAGGTTAGTTCCGGAAAATGCATCAAAGTGCCACTAAGTGTAACGAAACAATAGGCAAATGGTGTAAAAACAAGCATGGAGCATCAAAAATTATAGATACGTTTGAGACGTATCAAGCATCCCCAAGCTTAACTCCTGCTCGTCCTCGAGTAGGTAAGTTATAACAAAGAATAATTTTTGAGGTGACATGCACCTACACAATCTTGATCATATATGCAAGCATCGGTGAGCTGGGATCAATAGAACTTAAAACATGGACATGAAAGATATAATCATGACAATAAGAACTTAGCAACCATGTTGTAAACATGCAAATGAACACAAACAAAAGATCATGATAATGAAACAATGAAAGTCAAACGTGTGTTCAAATCATAAGGAAAAACATACAAACGGTTTTCAGCTTGTCCTTCAAAGAGAGCAAAACATAAATGCATTGGACACCTCAAAGTTTAAGAGGGCGACTAGATACAAATAATTTAAGAACAAGTGAAACCAACAATATGAATCAATCAATGAACTTTGGGACAATGCATATCACACTAAGAATGACAACTATGCTCTCTTAATGGTGCATAAAGAAAGAAGGTGAAGACTCAACATAAAAGTAAAAAAGAAAGGCCCTTCGCAGAGGGAAGCAGTGATTAAACATGTGCTAGAGCTTTTCATTTGTAAAACAGAGAGATAAAACTTGAGTTTTGAGAGGTGGTTGTCTTTGTCAACGACTGGCAATGGGGTTCTTACTATCTTCCATACAAAAATGAAGCAAGTTTTTGAGAGAGAGATTGGCACTTTTGTGCTCTTTTTATAAAACTTGGCACTCCTCCCCACCTTTTCCTTTCACATACCATGGCTAACCGATTCCATCGGGTGCCCACCAACATTCACATTCTTTGGAGGAGTGCCTTTTTTATTTCTTTTTTTCTCTTTTTTCTTTTCTTTTTGGAGTAAGCAATATGGAAGATAGCAAATCCGACCACTACGTCCCCATGAGCTGAAAACAGTGTCACAAAACGAGAAGTGTTTTGAAGGTTTTTGAAAGGTAGCACACGAAAATTTTACTTTGGAATGGATTACAAATACCATGCATAGGAATTTATAGTGGACACAATGGCAAACTTAGTTTTTGGGAGTTGGATGCACGAGTAGAGCTCATACTCAGTACAAGGCGAGGGCTAGCAAAAGACTGGGAGCGACCAACTAAGAGAGCAATAATGACCATAATCATGCAAAGCGACAAAGCGACATTAAAAGAAGCATAAGATGGCATCAAAAGTCAAAAACTAAATAATCATAGAGGCTATTGGTGACTTTGTAAGAGTCTAACATGTGTGAGCATGCGCCAAGTCAACCCAAATAAAGCATCAAGGAGAAAACCAAAATAATGCTTCCATACAATAAAAACAACGCATGATTTTTTCAAAGGCTCATTAAGCAATCTCAGTTATTTGAGACAAGTCATGCTACAGAAAAACCACTAAGCATACTATCAAAAAGACATCAAGCATGACATGCAAAAGCCTAAGCCGCAGTCTACACAAGCTCCTTCTTGTACCACTTTTTTGCATAAAGCTTTTTCTCTTTTCCAACACCGTTTGAAATTTTTATAAACACCTCTTTTGATGAAAACCAATAAAGATCAGAGGCAAGAATACACCTTGATGAAAAGATATGACAAGATCTGAACGCAAATCAAGGCGAAAACAAAAACCAAAAGCAGTAGCAGAAAAAGTAGAACACTCGATTTTTAATAAGAGTGAAAACTAGAGCATTCTTTGCAAATGAAAACGAGTACATCTCCTCCAAAGGAAATTTGTTGGGGTCCAACCATTTATTGCAGCAAACAAACAAACTAAACCAACTAAGAAAACTAAAACAACTAACGCTCCAAGAAAAACACATAGTGCATGAAGCAATAAAAATATAGTGTTTTGAAAGGTGACCTGATTTTTGCCGATGAAGAAGGGGTGCCTCGGGGGCATCCCCAAGCTTTGACGCTTGTACTTCTTGAATATTTCTTGTGGTGATGCATGGGCATCCCCAAGCTTGAGCTTTTGTCCATTCTTCAACTCATCTCATCATTCTCCAATCCCTACACTTGAAAACTTCCTTCATACAAAACTAAACACAATTCTATTAGCAACATTAGTGTAAGCATAAAATATATTCAACCTCTTTTAACTTCAGGTTTCAACTCAAAACCACCACATATATAGCAAATACTACTGTAGCAACTCCCCAAAAAGCTCCATGATCAAAAGAACTCAAAAGAAAGCGATAAAGTGGCAAACACAAATATTGGCAGAAATCTGTCAAAACTGAACAGCTGACAAAGGTCGAATTTTTTAGGGATTTTCTGTTGCTCAAATAAAAAAGTGTTCAACTAAGAAAAGTTTGGATATAACCTGGGGCATATGCACAAGAAATCGCAGGTCCAAAAGATAAACAGAGAATTTTCACGAATTTTTTACGGTGTAGCACCGAAAACAGTTTCAGGACAGCAACATCCCCAAATCTTTACCTCACTGAAATTAGAGGCTTCTCTTGGCACAAAAACGAAATAAACAAGATAAGGAGCGGTCATTATAGTAGTAATGACTTGCAAGACTCAAATAAAAGAAAAAGTACTGAAAATAAAACATTGGGTTATCTCCCAAGAGTGCTTTTCTTTAACGCCTTTGAGCTAGGCGTAGTAATTTGCAAAGATGCTCATGTGGGCGCCATATAAGAGCTTGAGGCAAATGCGCCATATAGAAACTTAAAGCAATTGAGATCATCAAAAAGCAAGTATGGAACACATTTAAATCTAAACCACTTCCTATGAAAAATAGTCTTGTAAAGAGACAAGTCATGAAAGCGCGAAGCAAAAAGCATAGGAAGGCAAAACAAGTACAACTTCAAGAATTGCAACATAAAGAGGGGAAACTCAATATTGTTGAGATCCATCAAACCATGTTTCCCTCTCTCATAGTAACTTTCAGTAGCATCATGAATAGAATTAACAATGTAACTATCACATAAAGCATCCCTATCATGAGCCACATGCATAAAAGGATTAATACTCCCCACATGAACAATAGTAGTAGGAGCAGAATCAATAGAATAATTATTCTCATCACCATAATCATCAAAAACAGGAGGCATATTGCAATCATAACTAATTTTCTCCTCAAAAGTAGGTGAACTGAAAATATTATACCCATCATCACAAGCTAGAGAACTACTATGTCGCAAAGCATACTCATCAAACATATCATCATAAGAAGGAACATGGATAGCACTAATGGTACAACAATTATTAACCTTAGAATTGGTACCAAAAAGATTTTCAATATCAAAAGTAGAGTGCTTTTCCCAATCATGATCACTAACATAGGTAACAGGCATAGGAACATCATCCCAATCAGAATTATCATAATCTATAGCAGGATCATAAAGCTTAAGGGAAGATACCGTGTCCTCTCGCCTTTTACTCCTCTTCTTCTTCTTCTTCTTCTTCTTCTTCTTACTCTTCTTACTCTCTCCTTTAGGAGGAAGAGACTTGAAGGACATCTTCTCCACATATTCTGGTTTGCTGACAGAAACAACAGAAGAAACTTTGGAGGATTCCTCCTCTCTATTAATACTATCGAAACATCTATTAGTCCTGTCATAGCTTGGCAAAACATCATGTTTAATAAGATCTTGTAAGTAAGTATTTGCGAGGCAATCTTTAGCATAATAGAGATGACAACCAAGAAGGGTGCTATTAATATCAACATCATTCATGTCTATCAAAGCAAGCTTTCTAGATATCTCTTCACAATTCAAAAACAAAGTAAGCTCATCATGCTGATTGAGAGTAATCTTATCATCACAATACAAATCTGCGGTACTCGTTCGATTAATTGGGCATTAAAAATTAAAGTGACCTTTTTCACCGCAAAATTCACAAAGAAAAGGATAAAGCTCACAAACCCATTTGCCAAGCACATCTAGATCCTTGAGCCACATGTTGGTTTCTTCATTTGCGTGGGTGATGCAATAATCTTCCTTGTTGTAACTCTGTTCACAAGGTCTATGTATTCCGCAAAAATTAACATGCTTATAAGAAATAGTACTTTTAGAAGTTTGAGCATGTTTATTGCAATCATCAATAACAATATCACTTTCTATGCAAGTGTCCTTAAAAGGTTCATGATACACGTCCCCATTTCCTTTAGGAACATTCATATGGGAAGCAAAGGCTTTAAAGCAATCAACCATAATTTGAGGATCAAGACCATATTTAGCACTAAGCTCTTGAAAATTAGCAGTTTCAGCGAAAGACTTAATGCAATCAAACTCGTAATTCATACCTGATCCTTTACCTTTGTCGCTATCCCAACCTTCAATATTGTTTTGAATTATTTCAAGCAGACCCCACTTGGTGTCGACATCCTTGCTTGTCAAAGACCCATCAAAGCATGCATCTAGATAGTCCTTGTAATATCCTGAAAGCCTTGCATAAAAATTGTTAATAATAATATTACGGGGAAGATCATGAATAGGACATTTATGCATTAGTAACTTCAATCTTCCCCACGCTTGGGCGATGCTTTCTCTCTCATGAGGCCAAAAATTATATATCTGATTACGATCTTTATGAATCTCACTTGGAGGATAGAATTTAGAATAAAAGAGAGGTACAATTTCCTCCCATGCAATAGATGGACCATCTTCAAGCAGCCGATACCATTCCTCAGCTCTGCCTTTCAGTGACAAAGAGAATAGCTTCTTCTTAACTTGGTTCATTGAAATACCTGCACACTGGAACAACTCGCATAATTCATGTATAAAGAGCAGATGATCACCAGGATGGACAGTTCCATCTCCTAAATAGCAGTTATCCCTAATACGTTCAACAATCTCCATAGGTATTTTAAAAGGATGAGGAGCACAAGCATCATTAGAAACATCACATATGGGAGATAAAATATCATCAGAGCAAACTTTCTCCACTAAAGCTGGGGGACTAAAAATATCATACTTAACAAAACTAGCTTCCCCAAGCTTAGACTTTTCTATAGCATTAGCAACAACGGTGTTCAAAGCATTCATACTAACAACACTATTAGCATGCAAATTAAGCTCCAAAGGTTTTTCAATTTTCTCTTCAAACACTTCATATCTAAACTCAGGAAAAAGACTACAGAACTCTTTGTTTTCCATTAAGCCTAACTAGTGAAAATAAAAACAAGAAACAAAAAGATGTAATTGCAGAATCTAAAGGAAATAACTCCGAGCACTCACCAACAACTAAAAGACTTAGTAGACAAAGAATGTGAGTACCTTTTACCTTACCTCCCCGGCAACGGCGCCAGAAAAGAGCTTGATGTCTACGCACTTCTATTCTTGTAGACACTTGTTGGGCCTCCAAGTGCAGATGTTTGTAGAACAGCAGCAAGTTTCCCTTAAGTGGATCACCCAAGGTTTATCGAACTCAGGGAGGTTAGAGGTCAAAGCTATCCCTCTCAAGCAACCCTGCAATTACGATACAGAAAGTCTCTTGTGTCCCCAACACACCCAATACACTTGTCAGATGTATAGGTGCACTAGTTCGGCGAAGAGATAGTGAAATACAAGTGGTACGGATGATTATAAGTAGCAAACGTGATGTGAAATAAATATCGCTGCGAGCAAACAAGTAACAAAATAGCAAGTAAACGGTGTGCAAAGCTTGGAAACAAGGCCTAGGGATCATGCTTTCACTAGTGGATACACTCCCAACAATGTAACATGACTGAACAAATAACTTCTCTTTGCTAAGGCACTCTGAATTACTCTCCTATTGAATAACACTAATCATTGTGTAGTGGCTACAGAAGCACCCCTTAAAGTTCATCAAGTACTTGACAAACACCACTCATAGAGATACCCAAATCAGATCACAACTCAAGATAGAAATCATTGCAACTTAGACCAAGTACTAACACGGTGCACACACTGTCAACATTACACCATGAAAGGAGGAATAGATCACTCAAACTATCATAGCAATAATTATTCTCATAATCCACAAGAGATCACAATCATAGCCTAAACCAAGTACCACCATGATGCACGCACTATCACCGTTACACCATATTAGGAGGAATAGATTACTTTAATAACATTGCTAGAGTACACAAAATATCTGAATAATAACATGTACTTGTTCAACATGATACAAAGCTCACGATCACATAAAGATCACATCATGGGAGAGAGAGGTGAACCACATAGCTACCGGTAGAGCCCTCATCCCCGGGGATGAACTACTCCCTCCTCATCATAGGAGACAGCAAGGTTGATGGAGATGGCGGTGAGGTCGATGGAGACGGCGGAGACGGCGATGGAGATCGATGGAGATGGCGGAGACGGCGATGGAGATCGATGGAGATGGCTCCGGAGGCACTTCCCCGTCCCGGCAGGGTGCCGAAACAGAGACTTCTGTCCCCCGAAATTCGTCGATGGTGGCGGCGGAGCTGCGGAACTGCTTCTGGAAAATTGCCGAATCCCTTAGGGTTTTCCGTCCCGAGGCTTTATATAGGCGAAGGGGCGTCGCGAGAGGGCAGCCAGGGGCTCCTCACACATGGGTGGCGTGGCCAGGGCCTGGGCCGCGCCACCCTAGTGTGAGGGCAGGCCCTGGCCCCTCTCCGGCTCTCTTTCGGATGTCTGGATGCTCCCGGGTAAAATAAGACTTCAGGAACTTGTTTCGTCCAATTCCGAGAATATTTCCTGTGTATCACTTCTGAAACACAAAAACAGCAGAAAACAGGAAACTGGCACTGTGGCGCTTGTTAATAGGTTAGTTCCGGAAAATGCATAAAAGTGCCACTAAGTGTAATGAAACAATAGGCAAATGGTGTAAAAACAAGCATGGAGCATCAAAAATTATAGATACGTTTGAGACGTATCAGGATATCATCCGAACACCCTAGAAGTATTAAGTTGCGAACAACAGATAATTGCATTAAGCAAAGTGTGTAATGTAAAAAAAGCATATGCCCTTGAGCATATGAATGTTGTTTTCTCCCTAGTAGCAACAGCACATCTACCACCTTAGAGGTTTCTGTCACTCCCCCAGGTGAAATAGAGACATGAACCCACTATCGAGCATAAATACCCCCTCTTGGAGTCACTAGCAACTACTCGGCCAAGATAGCTACTAACAACAGAGAGCATGCAAGATCATAAACAACATAGAGATAACAAAAGATATAATTCAGTACAGCAACTTAATCATAAACACCAATATTCATCGGATCCCAACAAACCAACATCATAGAATTACATAACGGTGATCTCAATCATGTATGGCAGCTCATGAGATCTAAACATGAAGCACATGGTGGAGAAGACAACCATCTAGCTACTGCTATGGACCCATAGTCCAAGGTAGACTACTCACTCATCGCTCCGGAGGCAAGCATGGCGATGAAGAAGACCTCCGGTGGCGATTCCCCTCTCCGGCAGGGTGCCGGGAAGAGCTTCTGGACCCTCCCGATCTTCGGGTCGACGGCGGCGGCGGATCGCGATGTATTCTGGAAAACTGATCGGGCCCTTAGGTTTTTCTCGTCGGGGGGTACTTATAGGCGAAGGGGCGATGTCAGAGGTGGAGCCAGGGGCTCTCACACAGGGGTGGCGCGGCCAGGGGCCAGGCCGCGCTGCCCCCTTGTGTGGGGCCCTGGTGGCCCCCCTCCGACACTTCTTCGGGTCTCTGGAAGCTTCCGGGTAAAATAAGACTTCAGGAACTTGTTTCGTCCAATTCCGAGAATATTTCCTGTGTATCACTTCTGAAACACAAAAATAGCAGAAAACAGGAAACTGGCACTGTGGCACTTCGTTAATAGGTTAGTTCCGGAAAATGTATAAAAATGCCACTAAGTGTAACGAAACAATAGGCAAATGGTGTAAAAACAAGCATGGAGCATCAAAAATTATAGATACGTTTGAGACGTATCAGACCCCGGTCCTATCTTAATCATATTGCAATCACCTGTTTACTTTTCCAGCACTGTTTACTTTACTCGCATATTACTACTGTTTCCACTCGATACACTCATAACCTTTGTTTCAAGCAAACCGGTGAGATCGACAACCTCATCGCAAGTTGGGAACAAAGTATTTGTTTGTGTGTGTGCAGGTTCCGTGTTGCTGCTGGCCGAAGACGAGTCAACAAGTGTCGTAAACGGCGCCCTTGTTGGAGTGTTACTAAGC
Organism: Dactylis glomerata; assembly: GCA_007115705.1. Lineage (NCBI taxonomy): Eukaryota > Viridiplantae > Streptophyta > Magnoliopsida > Poales > Poaceae > Dactylis > Dactylis glomerata. Next base: position 783,014 of record QXEO01000103.1, read on the forward strand.
CAGTCCGCATCACCTTCAGTCGTCACCGTCTCTCTTCTTCAAGATCGACATTAAACCTTGGTTTTTTAATTGAGGGAAAACTAGCCGCTACACTCATCATACCTTCCTCTTGGGGTTCCCAATGGGCTGGTCATCACCACGCACAAGGACTCACTGCTCCCACATCACCACACGAGTAGCAGCTACTTTTCTGGCGCCGTTGCCAGGGAAGAGAGAAGACTTCAGCGAGGGGAGTTCTTCACACACACATTCTTTACTTTGTTATTTGTTTTGCTTTACTTTATTTTATTTTACCTGCATTGCTTTTTATATCAAAAACCCAAAAAAATTAGAATCCTTGGTAGTTGTTATTTCTTTACTTTAGTTTATCATGTTGTTCCCTCAGTTCGTTCTGGAGGACCTCTCTGTAGGGAGTGGTTCGATTATTGGCAAAAGTAACATTGAGGAGTTCTTTAATCACATTAGTATGCACGATGAAGATGAGGAAAAGTCTTGGGTTGAGCTTGCTCCTAGTATTGAAGTTGCTTCTATTTATTTAATTGACATGTTGGAAACTAGGTTTGCTAGTCTTAATCCTTTTATGCAATATATGTTCCTTAAGCTTCATGAAATTAAGGATCCCGAAAAGAAGGCTTTTATCTTGGAAACTTTGCGCATAGAATTTAGAGATGTTGCAGTTGAAGCTAGGAAAGTTCTTAAACGTTTTAATAAACTCGGTTCACCTATAAAGGTTATTGATACTCATGATGAGGGAACCGAAATACCTATACCTTGCAAGCTATTGGGATTGAATGATGCTTTCGAAAACAATTTTGCCTGGATTTGTCCTGAAAATCTTTTTGATGAGAATAGTGTACCAAAGCATGATCACAAAGGGTCTTCAAAAACTTATGTGGATGAAATACAATGCCTTATTGATAAGACCTCTTCTGTTGATCTTAATGCTTCTGCTGATGTTACTTGATTCGCACTTTTCTGCGCCTAGCTCAAAGGCGTTAAAGAAAAGCACTCTTGGGAGATAACCCAATGTTTACTTTTCAGTACTTTTTCTTTTATTTGAGTCTTGGAAGTCATTACTACTGTAATGACCGCTCCTTATCTTGTTTATTTCGTTTTTGTGCCAAGAGAAGCCTCTAATTTGAGTGAGGTAAAGATTTGGGGATGTTGCTGTCCTGAAACTGTTTTCGGTGCTGCACCATAAAAATTCGTGAAAATTCTCTGTATATCTTTTGGATGTGCGATTTCTTATGCATATGCCCCAGGTTATATCCAAACTTTTATTAGTTGAACACTTTTTGATTTGAGCAACGGAAAATCCCTCAAAAATTCGTCCTTTGTCAGCTGTCCAGTTTTGACAGATTTCTGCCAATATTTGTTTTTGCCACTTTGTCGCTTTCTTTTGAGTTCTTTTTGATCATGGAACTCTTGTGGAAGTTGCTACAGTAGTATATACTTTATATGTGGTGGTTTTGGGTTGAAACCTGAAGCTAAAAGAGGTTGAATATATTTTATGCTTACACTAATGTTGCTAATAGAATTGTGTTTAGTTTTGTATGAAGGAAGTTTTCAAGTGTAGGGATTGGAGAATGATGAGATGAGTTGAAGAATGGACAAAAGCTCAAGCTTGGGGATGCCCATGCATCACCCCAAGAAATATCCAAGAAGTACAAGCATCAAAGCTTGGGGATGCCCCCGAGGCACCCCTTCTTCATCGGCAAAAATCAGGTCACCTTTCAAAACACTATATTTTTATTGCTTCATGCACTATGTGTTTTTCTTGGAGCGTCAGTTGTTTTAGTTTTATTAGTTGTTTAGTTTGTTTGTTTGCTGCAATAAATGGTTGGACCCCAACAAATTTCCTTTGGAGGAGATGTACTCGTTTTCATTTGCAAAGAATGCTCTAGTTTTCACTCTTATTAAAAATCGAGTGTTCTACGTTTTCTACTACTGCTTTTGGTTTTCGTTTTCGCCTTGATTTACATTCAGATCTTGTCATATCTTTTCATCAAGGTGTATTTTTGCCGCTGATCTTCATTGGTTTTCATCAAAAGAGGTGTTTATAAAAATTTCAAATGGTGTTGGAAAAGAGAAAAAGCTTTGTGCAAAATAGTGGTACAAGAAGGAGCTTGTGTAGACTGCGGCTTAGGCTTTTTCATGTCATGCTTGATGTCTTTTTGATAATATGCTTAGTGGTTTTGCTGTAGCATGACTTGTCTCAAATAACTGAGATTGCTTAATGAGCCTTTGAAAAAATCATGCGTTGTTTTTATTGTATGGAAGCATTATTTTGGTTTTCTCCTTGATGCTTTATTTGGGTTGACTTGGCGCATGCTCACACATGTTAGACTCTTACCAAGTCGCCATTAGCCTTCATGATCATTTAGTTTTTGACTTTTGATGCCATCGTATGCTTCTTTTAATGTCGCTTTGTCGCTTTGCATGATTATGGCCATTATTGCTCTCTTAGTTGGTCGCTCCCAGTTTTTGCTAGCCCTCGCCTTGTACTGAGTATGAGCTCTACTCATGCATCCAACTCCTAAAAGCCAAAGTTTGCCATTGTGTCCACCATACATACCTACTAGCAATTTGCTATTCCAAGTAAATTTGACTCGCTTTTATTTTCTCTTCAAATTAAACTCTTACCAGTGTTATGCGAAACTCGGTTAGTAAAGCTCTCACGAACCGGAAGGCACACTTTACTTTTTCATGTTCTTAAAAATTTAACATTGTGGTCTTTTATGTTGAGTTGTTATGCTTGCAAGTTGTAAGTTGGATTCTAGCCCAGCCATGCTGTCATGGGGCAAGCTTTCAACATTGCACTTCTTTTTGAGTTGATATCGTGATCTTTTGTTTATGGATGTCCGCGGTGTGAAATGAATTGGGAATCTTGTGGGGATCATGGAGTTTTTATATGTGTTAGGGAAACACCGGGCCGCCAATCTAAGCCATGCATAATTCATGGTGGAAATTTGCAGCATACCCATGGTGAACATTCGACGACGCATCTCACAATAAAAAGCTAAACAATATAGCAAATAAAAGAGATGTCGAGGTGTTCATTGTCTGCTTGTCCTGTCATTTTGGTGTGGGCTTGTTCCATGTCATCGGGCACAGAGGTACCCCATAGGCGGTTCTCAATGATATGCATATACTTACAATGACAAGAGCCTTGCTTGGGACTCTAAGTAAAGTAGCATGGTTTGGGTACTCGTATTCACGGGACACGAGGTTTTCAACTTATGATTTGTCAAGCATATGCATCATAATTGTTCTCGCATTAACTTTAACCATTCAAGATGCTTATGATGGGGGCAATGAGAGCTCAAAGCCGGTAAGTACCATAATTTTTGAAGGTTATAAAACTTGCAATCACTGCTTCCCTCTGCGAAGGGCCTTTCTTTTACTTTTATGTTGAGTCACCACCTTATTTCTTTATGCACCATTAAGAGAGCATAGTTGTCATTCTTAGTGTGATATGCATTGTCCCAAAATTCATTGATTGATTCATATTGTTGGTTTCACTTGTTCTTAAATTATTTGTATCTAGTCACCCTCTTAAACTTTGAGGTGTCCTATGCATTTATGTTTTGCTCTCTTTGAAGGACAAGCTGAAAACCATTTGTATGTTTTTCCTTATGATTTGAACACACGTTTGACTTTCATTGTTTCATTATCATGATCTTTTGTTTGTGTTCATTTACATGTTTACAACATGGTTGCTAAGTTCTTATTGTCATGATTATATCTTCATGCCCATGTTTTAAGTTCTATTGATCCCAGCTCACCAATGCTTACATATATGATCAAGATTGTGTAGGTGCATGTCACCTCAAAAATTATTCTTTTGTTATCACTTACCTACTCGAGGACGAGCTGGAGTTAAGCTTGGGGATACTTGATACGTCTCAAACGTATCTATAATTTTTGATGCTCCATGCTTGTTTTTACACCATTTGCCTATTGTTTCGTTACACTTAGTGGCACTTTTATACATTTTCCGGAACTAACCTATTAACGAAGTGCCACAGTGCCAGTTTCCTGTTTTCTGCTGTTTTTGTGTTTCAGAAGTGATACACATGAAATATTCTCGGAATTGGACGAAACAAGTTCCTGAAGTCTTATTTTACCCGGAAGCTTCCAGAGATCCGAAGAAGTGTCAGAGGGGGGCCACCAGGGCCCCACACAAGGGGGCGGCGCGGCCTGGCCCCTGGCCGCGCCACCCCTGTGTGAGGGAGCCTGGCTCCACCTCTGACATCGCGCCTTCGCCTATAAGTACCCCCCGACGAGAAAAACCTAAGGGCCCGATCAGTTTTCTAGAATACATCGAGATCCGCCGCCGCCGTCGACCCGAAGATCGGGAGGGTCCAGAAGCTCTTCCCGGCACCCTGCCGGAGAGGGGAATCGCCACCGGAGGTCTTCTTCATCGCCATGCATGCCTCCGGAGCGATGAGTGAGTAGTCTACCTTGGACTATGGGTCCATAGCAGTAGCTAGATGGTTGTCTTCTCCACCATGTGCTTCATGTTTAGATCTCATGAGCTGCCCTACATGATTGAGATCACCGTTATGTAATTCTATGATGTTGGTTTGTTGGGATCCGATGAATATTGGTGTTTATGATTAAGTTGCTGTACTGAATTATATCTTTTGTTATCTCTATGTTGTTTATGATCTTGCATGCTCTCCGTTGTTAGTAGCTATCTTGGCTGAGTAGTTGCTAGTGACTCCAAGAGGGGGTATTTATGCTCGATAGTGGGTTCATGTCTCTATTTCACCTGGGGGAGTGACAGAAACCTCTAAGGTGGTAGATGTGCTGTTGCTACTAGGGAGAAAACAACATTCATATGCTCAAGGGCATATGCTTTGTTTACATTACACACTTTGCTTAATGCAATTATCTGTTGTTCGGAACTTAATACTTCTAGGGTGTTCGGATGATATCCCCGGGAGTGGATTATTAGTCATAGATGCAGTTGGATGGCGGTCTATGTATTTTGTTGTAATGCCCAGAGTGAATCTCATAGTGATCTTCTTGACATATCACGTTATCTTTATTCTATCAATTGCCCAACTGTAATTTGTTTACCCAGCATGTTATTTTATCTATGGAGAGACACCACTAGTGAACTGTGGACCCCGGTCCTATTTTAATCATATTGCAATCACCTGTTTACTTTTCTAGCACTATTTACTTTACTCGCATATTACTACTGTTTTCCACTCGATACACTCATAACCTTTGTTTCAAGCAAACCGGTGAGATTGACAACCTCATCGCAAGTTGGGAACAAAGTATTTGTTTGTGTGTGTGCAGGTTCCGCGTTGTTGCTGGCCGAAGACGAGTCAACAAGTGTCGTAAACGGCGCCCTTGTTGGAGTGTTACTAAGCCAGTCCGCATCACCTTCAGTCGTCACCGTCTCTCTTCTTCAAGATCGACATTAAACCTTGGTTTCTTAATTGAGGGAAAACTAGCCGCTACACTCATCATACCTTCCTCTTGGGGTTCCCAACGGGCTGGTCATCACCACGCACAAGGACTCACTGCTCCCACATCACCACACGAGTAGCAGGCATATCCTTTGTTTACATTACACACTTTGCTTAATGCAATTATCTGTTGTTCGCAACTTAATACTTTTGGGGTGTTCGGATTGATATCCCCGGGGGTGGATTATTAGTCATAGATGCAGTTGGATGGCGGTCTATGTATTTTATTGTAATGCCCAGAGTAAATCTCATAGTGATCTTCTTGACATATCACGTTATCTTTATTCTATCAATTGCCCAACTGTAATTTGTTTACCCAGCATGTGTTATTTTATCTATGGAGAGACACCACTAGTGAACTGTGGACCCCGGTCCTATTTACATCATATTGCTATCACCTGTTTACTTTACTCGTACTGTTTATTTTATTCGCATACTATATTATTTTCCACTCGATACACTCATAACCTTTGTTTCAAGCAAACCGGTGAGATTGACAACCTCATCGTAAGTTGGGAGCAAAGTATTTGTTTGTGTGTGTGCAGGTTCCACGTTGCAGCTAGCAAGCAAGCTTGGACGAGGCGCCAGTTGTCCGCTGCTGTCGCAAACTAGCAAGTATCACCTTCAGTCGTCATTGTCTCTCCTCTCCTGACCGACATTAAACCTTGCTTTCATAATTGAGGGAAAACCAGCTGCTATACTCATCACACCTTCCTCTTGGGGTTCCCAACGGGCTGGTCATTCACCACGCACAAGGATTGCTGCTGGGGGACGAAGAAGAATAATCTCCTTCATCAACAAGCCATCACTAAACAAATGGCAAATACAAGAGATGTCGAGGTGTTCATTGTCTGCTTGTCCTGTCATTTTGATGTGGGCTTGTTCCATGTCATCGGGCACGAAGGTACCCCATTGACGGTTCTCAATGATATGCATATATTTACAATGACAAGAGCCTTGCTTGGGACTCTAAGTAAAGTAGCATGAGGTTTGGGTACTCATATTCACGGGACACGAGGTTTTCAACTTATGATTTGTCAAGCATATGCATCATAATTGTTCTCGCATTAACTTTAACCATTCAAGATGCTTATGATGGGGACAATGAGAGCTCAAAGCCGGTAAGTAACATAATTTTTGAAAGTTATAAAACTTGCAATCACTGCTTCCCTCTGCGAAGGGCCTTTCTTTTACTTTTATGTTGAGTCACCACCTTCTATCTTTATGCACCATTAAGAGAGCATAGTTGTCATTCTTAGTATAATGTGCATTGTCCCAAAGTTTTCATTGATTGATTCATATTGTTGGTTTCACTTGTTCTCAAATTATTTGTATCTAGTCGCCCTCTTAAACTTGAAGGTGTCCTATGCATTTATGTTTTGCTCTCTTTGAAGGACAAGCTGAAAACCATTTGTATGTTTTTCCTTATGATTTGAACACACGTTTGACTTTCATTGTTTCATTTTCATGATCTTTTGTTTGTGTTCATTTGCATGTTTACAACATGGTTGCTAAGTTTCTATTGTCAAGATTATATCTTCATGCCCATGTTTTAAGTTGTTCTGATCCCAGCTCACAAATGCTTACATATATGATCAAGATTGTGTAGGTGCATGTCACCACAAAAATTATTCTTTTGTTATCACTTACCTACTCGAGGACGAGCAGGAGTTAAGCTTGGGATGCTTGATACGTCTCAAACATATCTATAATTTTTGATGATCTATGCTTGTTTTTACACCATTTGCCCAATGTTTCGTTACACTTCATGGCACTTTTATGCATTTTCCGGAACTAACCTATTAACAAGTTGCCACAGTGCCAGTTCCCTGTTTTCTGCTGTTTTTGTGTTTCAGAAGTGATACACAGGAAATATTCTCGGAATTGGACGAAACAAGTTCCTGAAGTCTTATTTTGTCAGGGAGCTTCCAGAGATCCGAAGAGAAGTAGGAGGGGGGCCATAGGGGCCCCACACACTAGGCTGGCGCGGCCAGGGCCAGGGCCGCACCGCCGTGGTGTGAGGCCACCTGGCCCCACCTCTGATATCGCCCTTTCGCCTATAAAGACCCCCCCCCCCCGACGGGAAAAACCTAAGTACCCGATCACTTTTCTAGAACACATCGCGATCCGCCGCCGCCGTCGACCCGAAGATCAGGAGGGTCCAGAAGCTCTTCCCGGCACCCTGCCGGAGAGGGGAATCGCCACCGGAGGTCTTCATCATCGCCATGCTTGCCTCCGGAGCGATGAGTGAGTAGTCTACCTTGGACTATGGGTCCATAGCAGTAGCTAGATGGTTATCTTCTCCACCATGTGCTTCATGTTTAGATCTCATGAGCTGTCCTACATGATTGAGATCACCGTTTTGTAATTCTACATGTTTGGTTTGTTGGGATCCGATGAATATTGGTGTTATGATTGAGTTGTTGTACTGAAATATATCTTTTGTTATCTCTATGTTGTTTATGATCTTGCATGCTCTCCGTTGTTAGTAGCTATCTTGGCCGAGTTGTTGCTAGTGACTCCAAGAGGGGGTATTTATGCTCGATAGTGGGTTCATGCCTCTATTTAACCTGGGGGAGTGACAGAAACCTCTAAGGTTGTAGATGTGCTATTGCTACTAGGGAGAAAACAACATTCATATGCTCAAGGGCATATGCTTTGTTTACATTACACACTTTGCTTAATGCAATTATCTGTTGTTCGCAACTTAATACTTGTGGAGTTCTCGGATTGATTCGCCACAAGTGGATTATTAGTCATAGATGCAGTTGGATGGCGGTCTATGTATTTTGTTGTAATGCCCAGAGTAAATCCCATAGTGATCTTCTTGACATATCATGTTTATCTTTATTCTATCAATTGCCCAACTGTAATTTGTTTACCCAGCATGTGTTATTTATCTTATGGAGAGACACCACTAGTGAACTGTGGACCCTGGTCCTATTTCCATCATATTGCTATCACCTGTTTACTTTACTCGCATACTTCTACTGTTTTCCACTCGATACGCTCATAACCTTTGTTTCAAGCAAACCGGTGAGATTGACAACCTCATCGCAAGTTGGGAACAAAGTATTTGGTTGTGTTGTGTGCAGGTTCCACGTTGCTACTGGCCGAAGACGAGTCAACAAGTATCGTTAAACGGCGCCCTTGTTGGAGTGTTATTAAGCCAGTCCGCATCACCTTCAGTCGTCATTATCTGCTCTTCTCCTGATCGACATACCTTGGTTTCTTAACTGAGGGAAAATCTTGCTGCTATAGTCATCACACCTTCCTCTTGGGGTTCCCAACGGGCCGGTTATTTACTTCATCAACCCGGTAGCATCAGACGCTCATGCTCGCTCTCGGTTCTCACCGTCAGAAAAACACGAGACAATAGAGGAGGGCAGTGGTTACGTAATACACCAGAAAATTTATTTAAATCTCTAAACTATTTCATTTGCAACAAAGATTCCCGATACAGATAAGATCTATCAACGTATCAAGCAAAAACAAACATAAATCAAGCATCCACATCTCCGGTTAAAAAAAAGGAAGCTATGAACAAAACAAGCATCCATCCATCGTCATCCCTATGTTTCTCGAGATCAAAATGCATTTAAGCACTCCATTAAACCTTTCCTCGGTGTGGCCCTCCTCTTATCTCTGCGAAATTAAATCTTGCCCTTCCTCTACAGTGGGCGGGCAAGAAAATGAAGGTCTGGTTGCTATGTTCGGCGTCGGCGGGCTTGTGGAGAATCACCATGTGCATGGGCATGAAGATGTCGGTCTCGCCACGTGCTGCATGGTCTCGAAGAGCATCTCGTGCACCTCCACCACGCCCTTGGGCGCTATCTGGAGCAAGGTGAGTACGCGGACGTCGTGGGAGTCACGCCAGTATGCGAAGCTTCCCATCCTGAGTCAAGTCCACCAGGGTCTAGGGCACCGAGGGGCTAGGGTGAGGTTAGCGTCAGCCTCCTTCACCACCTAGAAGCCGACCTCATCGGCGATGGACACAATCTCGTCGTGATGCCGTGGATGCCCTCGATGTGCTCTGGGTCATCGGCGCGGTACATGGAGAGTTGCGGGCAGGCGCCCGACGGCGAGGAGCAGGGCCACCGGAGGGTCGGAGGTCCCTGCACGGGTGTCGAGCAGAAGCATTGGGGCCGGCGACCGGCGGGCACATGGTGGTTGGGGCCATGGGAACGCAGGGTGATGACTGACCAGCCGGCGGCGAGACCATGCGTGATGCATCCATTAGGATGGAGGGCAGTCGTTCACGACACGACAATCACAGCTGGGCGGGCCTAAGGCGGCATGGGAATTCCATGGGGCGCGCGGTTGTCGGCGGCCCATCCCGCTCCGGTGCCGTCCTTGACGCGCCCGATCGAACGCGGCCCTTCCTGCTCCGGCCTCCACCGAGGTCCCGACCACCGCCGGCCAGTCCGACCACGGATACCCCGTCTGTGGCGGCCACACACTCTGGAAACAAAACCAACAGATGACCAACAAATAAGACAAATCTGAAAATCAACAACATTATGTGAACCAAAGGCGCCGAAAACTAGCTTTACCTGTCGCTTGAAAATTGTATTAGAGCAAATGGCAACACAAAAAACAGCAGCGCCGTTTGGTCGTCTGGATTTGCAAAAAACGTTGGGCAAGCTGGGCATGATGTGGGGGTGGGGGAGTTGGGAAGGAGCACGAACTAGAGAAGGAAATAGCCTACTGCGGATATTATAGTGTGATAGGATAGTTGGTGGGCGGGGTCGTGAGCACTTTGGAAAGAAAACAAAAGTGGAGCAAAAACCAAAATCACTGGAGAACGCATGCAAGAAATGAAAACAAAACCGAACAACATCTATAGTGGATGTGGGAGGGAAAAGAAACAAAAGTGAAGGAGTGCATGTTATGCTCTCCATACAACGGCGTTAGTGGCCGCTTAGTTAAAAGTAGTGACCACCGTTTTGCATGTGCACAATCCAATGGTTGGATGCTTATGCACAGCTACCATGGTGGCTATCCCACTATTTCCCATGTTTTTATTGCTTCATATTCTATGTGTTTTTTTAGAGCGTCTTTACTTTTGCTTTCAGTTTTCTTTTGTTTTGTTTGCTACAATAAATGGTTGGACCCCAACAAATTTCTTTTGGAGAAGACATATCTCGTTTTTCATTGCTAAGAACACTCTAGTTTTCACTCTTATCGTTCAACGAGTATTCTCTTTTTCTAGTACTGCGTTTAGCTTTCATTTTTAGCCTTGATTTTTGTTCAGATCTTGTTATATCTTTGCATCAAGGTGTATTTAGACCTCTGGCCTATGTTGGTTTTCATCAAAAGAGTTGTCTCAAAAAGGTTTGAATAGTGTTGGAAAAGAGAAAAAGTTTTCATGCCAATAGTGGTACAAATGGAAGCTCGTTTAGACTGTGGCTTAGACTTTTGCATATCATACTTGATGTTGTTTTGATGATATGCTTAGTATTTTTTGCTGTAGCATGACTTGTCTCAAATGACTGAGATTGCTTAATGAGCCTTTGAAAAACTCATGCGTTGTTTTATTATATGGGAGCATGTTATTATGGTTTTCTCCTTTGATGCTTTATTTGGGTTGACTTGGCACATGCTTACAGCATGTTTGACTCTAACAAAGTCGCCATAAGCCTCTTTGATCATTTGGTTTTTGACTTGTGATATCACTTTATGCTTCGGTTAATGATGTTTTGTCGCTATGCATGATTATGACCGTTATTGCTCTCTTAGTTGGTCGCTCCCAGTCTTTTGCTAGCCTTCATTTTGTACTGAGTATGAGATCTACTCGTGCATCCAACTCCCAAAAACGAAGTTATTCCAATGTCTCCACTGTAAATTCCTATGCATGGTATTTGCAAGCCATTCCAAGTAAATTTTCATGTGCTACCTTTCAAAAAACCTTTAAAATACTTCTCATTTTGTGACACTGTTTTCAGCTCATGGGGACGTAGTGGTCAGATTTGCTATCTTCCATATTGTTTTATTCCAAAAATAAAAAAAGGAAAAAAAGAAAAGAAAAAAGGCACTCCTCCATGGTATGTGAAAGTTGGTGGGCACCCGATGGAATCGGTTAGCCATGGTTTGTGAAAGGAAAAGTGGGAGGGAGTGTCAAGCTTTATAAAAGAGCACCAAAGTGCCAATCTCTCTCAAAAACTTGCTTTGTATGGAAGATAGTAAGAACCCCATTGCCAGTCATTGACAAAGACAACCACCTCTCAAAACCAATTTTTATCTCTCTGTTTTACAAATAAAAAGCTCTAGCACATGTTTAATCACTGCTTCCCTCTGCGAAGGGTCTTTCTTTTACTTTTATGTTGAGTCTCCACCTTCTACCTTTATGCACCGTCTAAGAGAGCATAGTTACCATTCTGAGTTTAATGTGCATAGTCCCAAAATTAATCATTGATTAATTCATGATTATGGTTTTGCTTGTTCTTAAATTATTTGTATCTAGTCGCCCTCTTAAACTTGAAAGTGTCATATGCATTTATGTTTTGCTATTCCATGAAGGACAAGCTGAAAACCACTTTACTATGTTTTTCTATATGATTTGAACACACACTTGACTTTAAATGTTACATTATTCAAAATCTTTTGTTTGTGTTACTTTTCATGTTATAACATGGTTGCTAAGTTTTTATTGTCAAGATTATGTCTCTTATGCCCATGTTTTAAGTACTTTGATCCCAGCACTCAATGCTTTACATCGTTGATCAAGATTGTGATGGTGCATATCACCTCAAAAATTATTCTTTTGCTATCACTTACCTACTCGAGGACGAGCAGGAGTTAAGCTTGGGGATGCCTGATACGTCTCAAACGTATCTATAATTTTTGATGCTCCATGCTTATTTATACACCATTTGCTTTGTGTTTTGTTACACTTCGTGGCGTTTTTATGCATTTTCCAGAACTAACCTACTAACGAGACGCCATAGTGCCAGTTCCCTGTTTTCTATTGTTTTTGTGTTTCAAAAAAGCTACATAGGAAATATTCTCGGAATTGGACAAAACAAAAGCCGAATCTCCTATTTTTACCGAAGCTTTGCGAAGTCCAAAGATGAGACGGAGGGGGGCCACAGGCCGGCCACACCCTAGGGTGGCGCGGCCCAGGCCCTAGCCGCGCCACCAGGGGGTGAGACCACCTGGTCCACCTCCTGACTCCGCCCTTCCGCCTATATATTCCCCTCGATGGGAAAAACCTAAACACCCGATAAATTTTCCACGAAACCTACTGTAAGCCACCGCCATCGTCGACGCGAGATCGGGAGGGTCCAGAAGCTCTTCCTGGCACCCTGCCGGAGAGGGGAATCCCTGCCGGAGGCCTTCTTCACCACCATGGTCGCCTCCAGAGTGATATGTGAGTAGTCTACCTTGGACTACGGGTCCATAGCAGTAGCTAGATGGTCGTCTCCTCCACCATGTGCTTCATGTTTAGATCTTGTGAGCTGCCCTACATGATCAAGATCATCTTTGTGTAATTCTACATGTTGTGTTTGTTGGGATCCGATGAGTATTGGTACTATGGCAAGTTGATGTGCTAAATTATTATCTTTATGTTATCTCTATGTTGTTTATGATCTTGCATGCTCTCCGTTGCTAGTAGATATCTTGGCCGAGTAGATGCTAGTGACTCCAAGAGGGAGTATTTATGCTCGATAGTTGGGTTCATGCCTCTAGTAATCTGGGGGAGTGACAGAAACCTCTAAGGTTGTAGATGTGTTGTTGCCACTAGGGAGAAAACAACATTCTTGTGTTCAAGGATATTTGCATTGTTTATATTACGCACTTTGCTTAAGGCGATAATATGTTATTCGCAACTTAATACCCGATGGTTGCTTAGACGACATCCGGAGGGTGGATTATTAGTCATAGATGTAGTTGGATTACGGTCTATGTATTTTGTCGTAATGCCCAGAGTGAATCTCATAGTGATCCTCATGACATATGTACGCTATCTTTATTCTATCAATTGCCCAACTGTAATTTGTTTACCCAGCATGTTGTTATTTATCTTATGGAGAGACACCACTAGTGAACTGTGGACCCCGGTCCAATTTTCTTTACATTGCTATTACCGTTTACTTTTACTCGCACTATTTACTTTTTTGCATACTATTACCTTTTACCACTCGATACGCTCAATCCTTTGTTTACAACAAACCGGTGAGATTGATGACCTCATCGTAAGTTGGGGCAAAGTACTTGGTTATGTTGTGTGCAGGTTCCACATTGCTGCTGGTGCAAAGCTAAGGCCTGGACGAGGTGCCATATAAATTGTCCGGAGCTGTCGTGAAGCTAGCGAGCATCAACCTTCTGAAGTTTAGCTTTCTCCTACTGGTTCGATAACCTTGGTTTCACAACTGAAGGAAAACTTGATGTTGTGCTCATCATACCTTCCTCTTGGGGTTCCCAACGGGGTGTAATCTACACGCCATCAGTGCTAGAAGATTAAACTCGTTTAGGTATGGTCCTTTAGATCTTGCTTCGCCAGATCGATTTTGGATCTTTTCTCTGGTCGCCATGAGGAGAATTATCATCGCAGTTTTTATCCCGGCTGCTACATCCTCGACAATGGTGTGATTTGTATCCTCGACTCCCTAGTAACGTCGATCAAGTTGTCCAGTTATTTTGCCCTGACATATTTGTGTTAGTACTCTTGCCAATGTGGATTGACTACTTCAATGGCTACGCGCGTACGCGTAGTCTTGGCATTGCGGCTCAAATTAAAATTATGGGAGAACCTTAATTGGTATTTACATGTTTATAGTTTGGTATTTATCTTGTGTTGCCTTCAAAATAGTACAAGATTGTATCATGGAAGAAGAAAGATTTTGAAGACCTCAAAGATTTGCTAGTTTCTTTTAGACTTTATTTTATAATCGTCAAAGACTGCTCGTGTATATTTATCATGTACTATTTGTTGCTATAAATATATGTGGTATTGATTGTAAAAAAACAGTCTGACTTTGCTGATTAAACTAACCAGTGTATATCATAGCAAATACCTTCAAACTCTAGCTCCACCTTCTGCAACATCATATTCCTCCAAAACTCAAGTAAAAATACCTATAGAAAAAAAATGTGTACAAGATAGACTAACATGCTTTAAATAGTTGCTTGAGTTATCTACCCCGATAGGGTAGAACCTCTGATTGTTGAACACCTTTGTGGACTATGACGCACCCGTTAGATGGGACGATGTCGAACCATCGTTTCATTATCATATTGTCACTAAAGAAAGTCTTCCTCAAAACTGTTATCTTATTCTATAACTCTCCTATAGAATTGAAAAAATGACAATATTAAATAGCTTATGCACTTCACATAGGGTAATATCTATACTTTTTCTGCCACTTACAACCACAAAAAAGATAGATGGTGTTTTTCTCTTCCTTGCACATGTGGATATGTGGTAATCAATTCACTTTTAATTTTATATTACGGCGCCGTTTCCTTGAATTTTTCATGTCATGGTGTCGGCCTTGAAGACATAACATGTATGTTTGTGTCGTTGTTTTTGTTTTAAACCTACATATCAATTGAGCCAATGGGGAGAGAATCATTTTTTGGTCGGAAAAATCATGGAATGGTCAACAAAGATAACATGTATGTCCTAGTCTAGCTAGCATTTTCCTTTTCTAGGTCAAAAAATAAATATAAGTTTGATCAAATATGTAGAAAATTAGATAAGTGCATACAACATCAGATCAATTATTAGAATCATCATGAGATATATATGTGTGTCGTTATGCATTTTACATTGTAGATGTTGATGGTTATTTTTCTTTATACTGGTAAGACTTCACTTCTGTCTTTGACTTTTGAAAAAAAAAATCCCTACATTTAGGCAAATAGGAAGTGTGTTCAAATATTACATATTCCCATGGTTTCTTGCCATGTAGAGAGAAAAATGGAGGAAACAGATCGGATTTTTGTTGATGTGGTCAAACACCACACAATAATATTGCTATCTAAATAGAAAAACAAGTTAAATATTGCCTCCACACACACAATTTAGGTATTATTCCGTGCCAAACAAATTACCTGAGTGTAACATGACACAGATATTAAGATAGTCTTTTAATAAAAGGATGATATATTAGCATCAGTTGTTAATGGCTTGTAAACCGGGCCTATGCAACAAGCCAATGTCAAGAAATAATCCAAACACCTTTAATGCATACAACCAAATTGTAAAAAAAAAAAAAACATAACCCCTAGAGTCACACGAAGATATCACGTTGCAGCATAACATCAACATCAGCCACTAGCGTTGGCAACAACCGGACTATGATATTCTTAAAAAATACGTCTCCATGAAGGAAACGATGTGTGAGCCAATGCCACCTCAGATTAGTTCATGGTAGATTCACATCCTTTGAGCCTTTGTTGGACAATCACCTTGACGTCTATCACGTCATGGACCTAAATTGTTCGTGCTAACATGTACTAACCTTTTGTTTAGATTAAAGACACGTACTAACTTTGACATCATAGTGGATGGCATTGACCTTGGTGCGAGATTTTGTTAAGGTGCCATAATGAAGTCCATGAGTTTAATATACGAATCCATTTCACAAAGCAATGGAATCCCATTATGTGATAGAAAATGGTTCAAAGATCAGTATTCCGCCTTTTAGATACCAGGAAAGTGATATCGGTGAAGATTGTGCATTTTAGTCAAAACTCTGAATTCATTTCTAAAACTTGTCGCTTGTTGGTTGTTGCAGAAAGTGCAGGTTTGAAACTTTCTGCCCGGTAGTGCTCGCTCAATTATACCAGGGATTCTTTCGTGCAATCGCGATGGATCTCATCAATACTTCGCGTAGGGAGCACACCTAGTAGTGGGCCGGCATCGAATTGTAAGCTGTTGAGGCAAAATAGACAATCAACACTTGCCTGAAAAGGAGACCGTCTACAGCTGACGCGAGGCTTGCAAGCTACGGATGCAATGGGGACGGAAATAATTTTCATAGCCATGGCAAGCTTTCGTTCTGGCCTTTGGGCAAATGTTGGGCAGTGCCATCGTTGCAATTGCTCGGTGCACTTACCTCCTTGATCGGATCCGCATCTCTCTCCACTATCCCAGAGGGGCAAGGGAAAGTCACTCGCCCCTGGCCTGGTGCCAAAAGGCCACCAGTTCTCCTTCTCCCTCAGGTTAACTACCGCAGCGCGCGGCTATCTCTCTGCGCGCCGCGGCGAAGAAAATCAGAGACCACAGGGCGTGCGTCGTTTCAGATTGAGAATGAAAATTCTGGGAGAGTTAAAGCAGCGAATCCGACCAGGCCACCGCGAATCGGCGAGACAATGACGGTCACCGGAAAGTTGTCTCTTGCGTAGCTGTCTGTAATAAATCAGCTTATCTGTAATTAATTGTAAACTACGGCGTAGGAGAGCACCACACTGAACGCTAAACTCGACCCATTGGGTTAACCAATTCAGCCTAGGCCGAGGGTTGGTTTGTTCCAATTGTGTGCGTCACATTGCACGCATATGCTAGCAAGCTCGAACTGGAAGTCGCAGTGTGGCAAGAACACGCCAGTTTTGATACACTCAAGGGGCAGCCGCGCAGACGCTTGTCGGTTCCTGTGTCGCTTGCGTTGAATTTGATATACACTTGCTGTTTCAAAACATGCCAATTGGAACAGCTTTTCATTTAGAAATGGAACGGAGTATTATTCCTCTCCTTTGGGACTAATTTAAGCATCCATAGGTCTCAAGATAAAATACTGTCCGGGAAACATGCAAACATGTTCTTCCGCAAAAAGCAAGTATCAAAGCAAAAGTAGCAGGTCTTACGCAATCGGTACGAATTAAGTATCATCGGAATCAAAATTTCACCGCTGAAAGTTTTATTACGGCCAACAGTCAAAAACCATTGCGACGATAATGCATTGGATTTTTCGACTGGAACGCTCGCAGGCATATGCAATAATGCATGGATCAGCCTCGCCGTGAAATTAACAGCGGATCGAAGGTTGGATGTGCTTCATCCGATCGACTGTGCATACCTTGAGGCCGGATCGGTCATGGCCCATGGCGGGGAGAGCAAATACAGCTGGCTGACGACTCCGAAGCGAGAAAGACCGTGATGGAGGAGAAGAACACGTGCAGTGCCGGCTAGCCATTTGTGATCCCACAAGGTGGGAGGAGAGGACGCTTGCATTGCACGTGACCTGCTTCTCCAACGCGGTCCTTCTCGCTGATCTTGCGAGTGTTTCTCTCCATCGCCTGTCCTCCGACCTCACACTGAGCCTTTCAGTGAAATTAGAAGCGTATCAAATTAAGATTGGCTGCAGTTCACCCGATGTCCGATCGACTGTGATGTGCATACCTTGAGGCCGGATCGGCCTTGGCGCGCAAGGGGCGGCGGGCTAGCTGACGGCTCCGAAGCGAGAAAGACCGTGATGGAGGAGAAGAACACGTGCAGTGCCGGCTAGCCATTCCTGATCCCACAAGGTGGGAGGAGAAGACACTCGCATGCACGTGCCCTGCTTCTCCAACGCGGTCCTTCTGGCTGATCTTGGTAATGGTGTTTCTCTTCACCGGCGCTCTGAGCTTGCGAAACTATTGGCGAGCAACACCTTCCTCTTTTATAAGAGAGAGAGGGGGGTTTTTGCTGGGAGGAAGGGAGACTTGGAACTGAAGAGGCGAGAGAGGATGCAGCATGCAAGATGGAGAGCAGGAGCCGGTGGTGTCGATTAGTTTTTTGGGTGGAAACGGAGGAGAGCACCCACAGCTGCGCTGCTGCTGCAGGGGCCAGTGGCGAGGCTGTCAGGCTTCACTTCGCTGCAATCCTGTCGGGCCACTTACACGCCTGTCACGCCAGTGCAGAAGGCGACTTCTCTCAAATCGTCTGCTCCTGCTCACCTGACGCTCGGATAGTGTCACGGAACTGCCGGTTCAATGGTTCATGGCCATCCAGCATGCCAAAATCAAATGGTTCTGCAATTATCGCATCGGTTCTTTTACGCCATTGTTGACAAAGCAGTGCCTGTTGCTAGGTCAGTTGGCAGGCCACGGCCATGGCCCCTATCAAACCAACAACACTACTGTGTCTGTGTGTGCGGAGTTCTTCTCCGATCGACCGAACAGAACGATTACAGAGAGGCAACCAAGTATATACTAATCTATCTTGTTCAGCGTGGATGCTCCGTGCCGGCCAGTCGGACACTGTGCATCTGGATGCATTTGGCGCACACAGGGACCCCTGGTTGCTTAACTCCTGTTATTCTGGACGCTCGATTAAGAAACATACGCTACCTGACGACATCTCTAACCAAAAACTAAGGATCTATACATATGGATCCAAACCTAGCATGTTCAGCGACACCGCGCTTTGTTCATACGTCGATATCCTGGAGGTAATTCCGGCAAGCTTGGTTAGAACAGACGAGAGCTGACTGTGTACACCATCGATCGGCCATGCCCGGCCGGCTCTGAATCTCTGATCGATCGGTAAACGGCCACAGCGTTGCCCCCCACGGGCGAGGGGCGGCGGTTTACCCATGCCGCCTGCCGCGCGCTGAAACCCCCGTAGATTTCTTCGCGAGATGCACACGCAACGGAGACATCAATCGGCCGTCGACTTGAATGAGTTGCGTGCGCTCTCGTTTACACGGATGCAAGAGGGGGAAGAGACGGGGGATGGACGTGCGGATTGACGGATGGATGGGCGGACAGCGAGAGTGGGAGACGACGACGACGACGGGGGTACGCTCGAGCCTTGCCGTGCCCCGACATTTGCTTGAGTGCAAAGCCTTCGAATTTGATTTTTTTAAAGGATACGTCCTGGATAGACGTATCGGATTCATAGAAGAAGGGCCAAGCGGCCAACATACAACGCGGACGACACAGGTGTCGAGGCCGCAACTCCACGCTGCCTATTATAGGACAGCAAGAAAGAAAAACACATGCCAACTACTCGCCAACCCTCCACCTATCCCCTAGATTGAGCTCGGCCCTGAAAAGGCCTGCAGCCTTCCACAACACAGCTTCCGCCCGGATATTGCGGATGACCGTCGAAGACGATGGAGCTGCTCCTTCAAACACGACATCATTCCGATGCCTCCAAAGGCACCAGCACACTAGGGCAACCCCGGTCCAGAAGTCTCGAACGTCGGCGGCCCTCCCACGCCAGGACTGTAACCAGTCAGCGAGCGAGATCCCTTGTGAGGGCATCTGGTCCTCCCTATCCCACCAGCGGAGACAGGCGGCCCACACCTCTCTTGCCAGCACACAGCCAAGCAGAAGGTGGGTGATGGATTCCTGAGTCTGGTCGCAGAAGGGGCACGCCGAAGGGCGCGGGAGCTGACGTCTCTCAAGCCTGTCAGCCGTCCAACATCTGTTGCGCAATGCCAACCAAAGGAAGAATCGGCATTTGGCAGGAGCCCGTGACTTCCAAACCTGCAAGGCGCCTGCCATGACCTCACTCCCGTGGAACAAACCAAGATAGCATGACTTCGCGGAGTATGTCTCCTTAGCACCCCAGTTCCACCGGAGGACATCTGGGACGCCCACTGTGACTGCCAGTCCATCCACGCGATCAGCGACCGCTAATAACTCCTCAATAGCGAGAGCACCAAGGTTAGTCGGAATGTCGTCCAACCATCCACCATCGAGGCAATCCCTAACCAATCTTGCTTGGGATAATCTCCTAGGGATCGAAGCAAAAAGGTGCGGTGCGAGGTCCTTGAGGCGTCCTTCAGGTAGCCACTTGTCGAGCCAGAAGAAGGTGGAAGCTCCGTCACCTACAACCGAAGAAGTCGCCGCTTCGAAAATTGCCATCACCATGGGCGGCACCTGTACCTCAAATTCTTTCCACGGCCGTGAGGCCTCCACTCGACTAAGCCAAAGCCAGCGCACTCTAAGCGCAAGGTTCATCTTCCGGAGGTTAATGATCCCCAATCCCCCGAGTTCCTTAGGCATACAAACCCGGTCCCAGGCCACCAGACAGTGGCCTCCATGAGCATCTCGTCGTCCTTTCCACAGGAATCCACGTAAAATCTTCTCGATCGCCAGAAGCGTCTCGACCTGGACATCAAGGGACATCAATGCAAAGATGGGAATCGCTGCCAACGTCGATCTGACCAGCTCGAGGCGTCCTGCTCGGTTGAGCATGGATGCCCGCCACCCTGGCAAGCGGTTCGCCACGGCGTCCACCAAGTACTGGAGCTGTGCCGCGGTCGGCCTCCTGAGCCCTAGTGGAAGACCGAGATACCGAAGCGGAAACGGTAACACAGGACATCCAAGCACCTGGTCCACGAGAGCTGATGTCTCCTCCGGGCACCTGATCAGGTGAGCAGAGCACTTGCTGAGGTTGGTGCGCAGACCGGACGCAGATCCAAAGTCATCAATGATCGCAGCAAAGCTCCTAAGATCACCCACAGTCGGACGAAGAAAGGCAACCACATCGTCCGCATATATGGACGTGCGTTGCCGAAGGCCAGAGGCGGCTAGGGGGGCCAGGTGCCCCTGCTGCGTCGCTTTCTCTAAGGCAAAGTGGAGGACTTCCATCACCAGAATGAAAAGCTGGGGAGATAGGGGATCTCCTTGCCGAAGTCCACGCCTGTTGGCCACGCGAGTCCCTGGAGTACCATTCAGGAGCACACGGGTGGAGGCAGTCGAGAGTAGGGCGCAGATACATGCAAGAAGTCTCGCACCGAACCCCATCTTCTCAAGGACCTCAAGGAGGAAGGACCAATCCACTGTGTCGAAGGCTTTAGTGATGTCGAGCTTCAGAAGGATGGCCGGCTGTTTTAAGCTGTGCAGCTTACGGGCGGTGCCCTGGACCATCATGAAATTATCGTGAAGGCATCGTCCACGCACAAAGGCACTCTGATGAGCCCCCACCATCTGTGGGAGTAAAGGTGCTAGCCGGTTGGCGATCACCTTGGCCACCCACTTGGCAATGCCGAGTGGGTGGCCAAGGTGTTCGATCGCCCGGAAATTATGACCTGATTATCCCACTCCACGCCAAGGAGTAACCCAGCCAACGGCCATCAAATCAGTTGATTGGATTTCTTAGACGAGTAGCGATGCATGATAGTACTGAACCTTTTTTTTTGTTCACCGATGCATTTTTTTAAGAAGATGGTGCATGGTATCGAGATCTTTTTTGTTTTTGTTTTTTGGACGCGTGATTTTGATTTTTTTTTTTGAAACGGAGGCAAATGCTTTGCCTCGTCATTTAATTAAGAAGAAGGTGCCCAGTTAATTAGCGGGAAACCGGATGAAAACCATACAACAACACAGGCCACACCCACACTCACAACAGGGCCAAGCCCACGGAAGACTCAAGAACAACCAATCACACACTCGAAACATCGCTCTATCAAGACTAGATGGCCATTCACCATCGTCAGAGAGAAGACGCCGTGACTGCTATGGGAGGAGCAGAAATGGGACGCTCAGACGCAGATAAAGAAGCCAACCCTCCGACGAGCCACCACACTGACAAAGTTTCGGGGCCGCCGCCCCGACACCAGCTGCTCCGCCACTCCGCCACGCCCAGCAGAACACCAACAACAACACCTTCCGAGACCGTCGTCCCGACATACCACCGCTCGCACTCGAGCCACAACGCCGCAGGACACAGCCACCCGCAGCCCAAGCTGCACAGAGCAAACCGTTCGCAGACCACGGCCGTCGTACCAACATCCGAGGCCGCCGCCCCGGCCTAAAATTCAGACCGCCTCCTCTGAGACGCGTCGACCCAGCCGACAACCTCGCCGCCCTAGCGACTCAAAGTTGCCACCCAAGGCATGAGAGTCGCCACCCTGCACCAGAGGGTCACGACCGCACCACAATCCGAGGCCGCCGCCTTGGCGCACCGCAACCGTCCCGGAGCCGCCGCTCCGACATCCACCAACCTTGACCCTAGAGGAAAAACCATGCAACAGCAAGTAGGCTCTCCAAAGCGGCGCCTCCAAGGAGGTCACAACGTAGATGTCGCCATTGCGCACTCAGGAAAACCAAGAGATAGGGTTTTCACCCAGAGAGCCCAACCCCATCAAAAGAAGGCAAAGGAAACTCCACAACAACGCCTTCAAAAAGGGGAGCGACGCCCGTGGACGCCGTTGTCGCCGGCTCAACTAAAGTCGGGGCAAATGCTTTCACCGAAGCTCCTCCATACCATCGAGCTTCCAAAGGTAAAAGGGACTTGCATCACCTTGCACAACAAACCTCCATTGCCTGCAGCCAAACGCCACCGCATAACAACCAGTCACAGCACCTCAAGCCATGACCGGTGCCACCGTCGCCGCCATCCTGGGACCACCACCCCAGCTTCCTTGCCACACACAGACCATGGTGGCCTGAGCACCGAGCACCTCCTGTGCACCCTCCAGCCTGCACCAACGCGCACGCGCTGCAGGACCCCAGCTCGAGCCACAACCCCAGCACCACCGCCAATATCAAGCATGTCGCTCAAGCGACCTCCAGCAGCAGCGGAAGTCGATGCCATTGCATCCCCAGGCACCACGTCACTGGCCCGCATCTACCCAGATCTGGCCCGCCCGAGGCAGGCCATATCGACACCACACTGGTCGGAACTCATAGCGCCTCCCTGCTCACGCAGACGCCGCAGACGCCGGCGAGCCGCCGCAAGCACCTCCTCTGCCCGAGCCCGCCGGCTCGGCTTCCCCACTCCCGACCGCCGTCGCCCCCACGAGCCGGTCAACCATCGCGCGAGAACCAGGGGTCCCCGACCACCTTCGCCAGCGGGGGGTGAGGGGCCACCACCGCCGCGGAGGAGGCCAGCAACGACAGCGGCCGAGAAGGCCTGGACGGGGAACCCCCGGCGGCGGCGCAGTTTTTGCCCATGGCGCCGCCTGGGGGAGCGACGCGAGGGGAGCTGTATTCGTGGCTGTGACTATTGCGATATTGAAATTGACAGTTCTTGCATGTACAACATAACAGGATATAAGTTTGGTGAAGCTTGCAGCTGTTAAGTGGCTCACATCACAATCTTTTGCTTTTAGAGGCCATGATGAGCCGATTCGAAGAACATAGGGAACTTGACTTAAGAAAGCTTATTGGATATTATAATGGAAAACTTCCGACGTAACAAATAAGTTGACATGGTTATTTTCATGTGGTACCTAGCAATTTTTAAAAAATTCTCTTTTGTTTTTTCTTAAAAAGCATAGCCCTACTTCCGATCGGGATGCCGTCGCGCCGCGGTACCACATTCTAGCGTTCGCACGATGAGCGTTCAAGCTTAATTATTGCAGAAAGATGCTAAATACAATGCAAAATACACATCACTCAAAATCTAACAAGAGATTTTGAGCTCCAACTAACTTTACGAAGGTAGCCCTCCTCCCTCCCCGTCATCAGGGAGGGGAAAACCCTAACCCTCCTGCCAGAGCCTAGCTCCTTCCCTCCTCCGATCCTACCCCGCCACCAGAAGAGCATGGGCGACGCGAATCTCTGGTCGTCATCGACGGCGATGAAGCCTGATCTTTGTTGTTGGCAGCGGGGATTTCTCTACCCCTAGTGCTGAAAGGTGTGTGGGCTTGGTGCACTCGGTGGGGCGGCTCACCGACGTGGGGTGGCGCATGTATATCGCTGCCTTGCGATAGAAGGCTGGCCTCCGACCATTTTTGCAGCGAAGAGAGATAGGATCCCGGAGCGACAACTCTGGTTTTGGTGGTGGCGGAGCGGCTCCCTAATGGAGGATGCTTGTCTCCCTCGGGCCTCGTTGCGTGGTGAAGGGGGCACTTGGCAACGATGGGCTTGCATGACATTCACAGCATCGTCACGAGAATGTCCCCGGGGCAAACCCTAGTTCTTCGGATAGACGATGACAGGGCTCTTCGTGTCACACCCTGCTTGGATGCATTGTCTATGAGCTTCGCTGCAGCTGATGCAGGTCTCGTCCCATAGCCCGTGTTGCTCCAGCGGAAACCCTAGATTGGGTCTCTCGGATCGGATGATGGCGGCGTGCAGCACTGTTTTCCTTCATGATGGCATCGTTTTTGGAGCAGGTGCTGGCTGGTGGGGTCTTGAGGTCGAGCGGCATGTTTCTTCTGCATCTAAGATGGTGAGTCTTGGCTGCATGGCGCAGCAGGGTCTCGGCGGCGGATGCGTGTTGTTGGATGTGCATAGGGAGAGGACGTTGTCCGGCATCGTGGTGCTTTGATGAGAGGCCTAGCAAGGTCAATGTCTGGACCCCTATCGTGAAAATGGTTCGGCTAAGGACCATGGCTGCATTTTCTAGATCGTGTGTAATGGTGTGCGCTGAGGGTCTGTCGGACCAGTTTATGCTCTCGTCGTTGGGCAGTTTGGTGAGGCTTCTAATTTTTAGATGATGTGCGTAGGTGCAAGGTCAGGGCACGTGGCCCTGACATGGCCACCTCCTTGATCAAGCTTGTAGGTGTTGCAACAACTGTCACTAGTGAGGTGGCTTCAGGTTAATCATGGTATTTTCTTTGTAAGGCTTTGTTGAATATTATAATATAGAAGGTTGTGTGTACCATTTCAAAAAAAGATATTTCAGACATTTATTCATTTAATGTTAGGAAGTATATCCAGTAAACATATTGGGGATTCTAAGTTTTCTATCCTCGTGGATGAGACCTGTGATTTAGCAAAAACAGAGCAAATGACATTGGTTTTTTAGATATGTCGACAAAGATGGCATTTTACAAGTGCGCTTCCTTGACTTGATAGAGGTGACAAGAATAAAAATTGTGACATTTAAAGTGGTACTGAGCTTTGTATTATCCAAAATTGTTTTTCATGCTCAACCTTTCTATCAGTATGATCGCGCTAGTAATATGAGGGGAGAGTTCAATGGATTGCAAGCTCTTTTTCTTCGAGAACGCCCTTATGCATATTATGTCCATTGCTATGCTCATCATTTGCAACTTGCGCAAGTTTCTACATCCAAGGAAGTGGCCCGAGTTGCTCAATTTTTTCAAAAACTTCTACTTATTGTTAACAACGTGTAGTCCTCTGACAAGCGCCATGACGATCTTCATGATGCTCAGTTGGATGAACTGGCTTGTTTACTAGCTATTGATGACATTGAAGTTGGTCAAGGTGCAAACCAAATACATGCACTAAAACGATCGGACGATACAAGATGGGGTTCATAGGTGAGTTCAATATACATCCTAAAGACCATGTTTAATGCAGTAAGTTTAGTGCTTCAAAACATAGCTTTGATGGATCAACCGACGCAGTTCATGCAGATGGAGATACCGCTTTCAAGTACTTGTCGTCTTTTGAGTTCATACTTGTTCTATGTA
Organism: Dactylis glomerata; assembly: GCA_007115705.1. Classification (NCBI taxonomy): domain Eukaryota; kingdom Viridiplantae; phylum Streptophyta; class Magnoliopsida; order Poales; family Poaceae; genus Dactylis; species Dactylis glomerata. The sequence goes on from QXEO01000103.1 coordinate 808,767, forward strand.
TAATGAAAGAAATATGAGAGATTATGGAAGATTTTGGCCAAACTTTCCAAAATAAATCATGGGACATAGTAAATGTCATGCGCGTAGTGTTCTTAACAAAGGTTCACCTTGATGGAATGATGGCTGATAAGACATTTTTGACTGAGTTGTTGAGTTATGTGTAAATCATTCATTGGTATTCCAGATTTGGTGGAAACTTACATTACTCATGGTCCTCGGGCTCGTCACCGACCTGATTGTTTTACTAAAGAGTATTATTTTCAAGTGGAAATATTTCGTGCAGCACTTGATACTCACCAATATTTCCGATTGAAAGACAAGGTAATGCATCTTCTATATATCCACTAGTGATAAAATCAGATCTTTCAAGGCTGGTGATATTTACGAAATGGTGTATTATCCAACTGATTTTAGCCAACAAGAAATTTATGGCCTAGAGAAACAACTCAAAAATATTTTTTGTGGATGCTTCCAATGATGAAGATGAAGAAACTTTCAACATTGACAAACCTTTGTTGTTGCCTGGTTGAGAGTGGGAAACATTCTATCTACAACCTGATTGATAGATTGCTCCGATTGCTTGTGTGACTCTTCCAGCAAGTGCGAAACTCGTATTTTCTACTTTGAATATTCTCAAGACAAGGCTGCGCAATATAAGATGGAGGATGAGTTTCTTATCACTAGTAAACAAAGAGAGGGAAATCACAGAAAAGTACTTATGTGAGGATATTCTTCTGCATTCACGGGCTTCAAGGAAATGAAGAGCTACATGGGTCTATGATGAGTGAAAATGTATGGTTAACTAGTACTCCCTCTATCCGAAATTAGTTGTCTTAACTTTTTACATGTAGAAAAACTTGAGACAACTAATTTAGGACGGAAGGAGTATATATATAGTTTCTTTTGTTTAGATAAAAGTAGTTTAGTGATGTAACAAATGTATTTTGTGGACATGATCAATTTAAGTATATAAGGTTTTGAAAATGGTGCAAATTCTAACTTGTTGTCGTTTGATTTGGTGTTCAAATTCTAACATGCTATCACTCATATACTACTATCCATTATATATAAAACTAGTAATATTGACTAGTATCTGCGTATGATATATGTGGCTTTCCTTTGAATAAGTGAATTCGTTTACTCGTAGTGTTATCAATATTTTGGCAAATTTTGACATGCAATGAACGTGAGCTTCAGTTTATTTATTGCAAAAAAAAAATCAAGTTGTAATTATTTTTACAGCACTTGCTGGTTGCGGAAGACGAATTTTTAACAGAAGAGACCACCTGCACCAATGAAATGCCAAAAGAGACAACCTCTGAAATTTTTTGCCAAAAAAAACCCCTTCTGAGTGGCGGCAGGCCCTGCCAGGCGACACGTGGACATGCCGCCACCGCCAATGGCGGCAGGCCCTGCCACGTGGACATGCCGCCACCCTGATTGGCGGCAGGCCCCACAGCATCGGCCGTGGCGTTGGCCACCCTTGCCCGGTGGACATGCCGCCACCCTGATTGGCGGCAGGCCCTGCCACGTGGACATGCCGCCACCGCCAATGGCGGCAGGCCCCTGCCACGTGGACATGCCGCCACCCCCATTGGCGGCAGGCCCCACAGCGGCTGGTTCCATCCTGCAACGGCAACATGCCGGAATTGGGAACGGCGGCAGGCCCTTGCCGGCATTGGCCCAGGCGGCACGTGCCACGTGTCGCCTGGCCAGGGGGTGCCGCCACTCAGAAGGGGTTCTTTTTGGCAAATATTTTCAGAGGTGGTCTCTTCTGGCATTTCATTGGTGCAGGTGGTCTCTTCTGTCAAAAATTCGCGGAAGACGGCGTGAGCATGGAGAAACAAGGAGTGCTATGCATGGGCAGCTGTGCACCTTTTTTCCCCATCGGGGCGTCGTCGGGCTGGATGCATCGGCAGTAGGGAACTCAAAGCTATGGAGAAGAGAAGCAAGCGCAAGGGCACACGCCAAGGCCACGAATCAAAGCGTCAGAGATCACATCACGGTCCACGCCAAGGACGCTGGTACGCACACTGGTCTCGGCGCGCGTCTCCCGGGGGGCGGCCGGACGGAGGAGAGCACCGACGGCCGGAGGCGATCGAGGCCGGCCGGGATTCCCGGGGGCACCCACGATCTGACGGGTTTTACCGCAGCGCCCGCCCCTCCCACACTGCCTCTTCTGGTCCTCTTCCAATGGTGGCGCGCGGTACTGCCGCATGGAAACCGAACTGAATTCGGAACCTTTTTCAGCACCCGTCTGCAATCTGCTGCTCGCAAGTACTCCCACGCAGCTAGCTGCCAGTGTCTGAACGAGAGTCACTGCCATGAAGAAAGCTTTTGCCGAGGTGACGGTGAGTGGGAGGGGAGCGGAAATGCGTCAACTCCGTCGCCGTCGAGGGGTGACTGCTTGATTGGCAGCTGCGGTCGAATCTGTCGGGGCGTCGGATTTTGCGAAAGCGCAAAGCACAGCTAGCTTGAGCTTGAGTGACATGTGTGTAACTTGCGGCAATGGCCTACGGCGTAGACAGACGGTAGACCGGTGGTTGGCGGACGCAATCGCACTGTCAATCAGTACGTACGTGTCACCGGAGCTCTGCACGGCCGGCACAAAACACACACTGCCTTTGTGTCAACCTCCATGCCCATGGGATCCTTTCAGTACTGGTGAGCAGGACGGAGATTTAGAATGTTTAAAAAAAAATCATTTTGGTGTTGTAGGATGATGTTAGAAGCTTGGACAAACAAAGGATTTTCCATGGTTTATGCATGCATCGTGCCGCTAAACTACTCTATATTTTGGCTTAAAGTGACGATAAGTACCTCTTTGTGACCAATGTACTCGCCAAGATCGAACAATGCGAGAGAAAGTTACTCTTGAAAATAACGCTTTGACGAAGCACGTGCTTGATCCATCCATCGCCAAATTGCTGTGCAAATTAAGCATTTTATGCTTTCATTGGCTGTGCCATGGATGAGTTATACGCCCTTCTAATAAAAAAATTGTTCTCTTTTGCAGGTTATCTACGGATTACCGGTATGCTTCGTTTGTAGTCACCTCTTCAGAAAATAGAGGTCTGTACATGATTGAAAGATACGATGAGGGATACTTTTTTTCTACATGGGTGACTGCATAATCGACGGATTGATCTACCACCATCTACTTATACGATCTACAATTGCTCATCATTATATGTATTTTATCTTTTTGTTTTTTATTATAATTTTTAAACGGTTGTGTGCATCTTAGATCTTAGCAATGCAGAGGCCAAATGTATTGCTTGAACCTCTTTTAATAATAAAGCTCTCATTATCGAAAAAAACATGCCGTAGAGAAATGAGTATATTGTTACCTACATGCATCTACATAGAATAGGAAACTTTGGTGATTAAATCAAATCATGACAAAATATCTCCTGGATTCAAATCCGGAGAAACATTATGAAAAGTTACAGACCAAGAAAATTCAGATCGAGTAGTGTTGTTTCTGAACCAAATTGCCATTCAGTTACAGTTAGCAGTTGCCCGCCAAGTTCAGTCCGGCAAGCCGCCAATCCAATACGACGTTCGTCGGCGGGAACCTACCCTACCTTTGGCAGATCGCAGAAATTAGAGCGGGCGCGCGCCGGCGCCGGAGACCGGCGAGACCGTGCACCTCCTTTCCGGCGGCATGATGGCCGCCACAACGCAGCCCGAGCAGCCAGACTTGGGCGGCCTGGTGGACGAGCTCTGCGCGTCGGGCCGCTCCGCCGAGGCGCACCACCGTGTCGCGCTGCTCCTCTCCGCATCCTCCCCGTCGCGCCGCCTCGACGGACCCACCGCCAACGGCCTCCTCCGCCGCCTCCTCCGCGCCCGCACGCCCCTCCTCACGCTCAGCCTCCTCCAGACCGCCCCGTTCGTCCCTTCCCTCCCCAACTACAACCGCCTCCTCTCGCTCCTCTCCTCCGCCGCCGCACCCTGGCTCCTCCTCCTTGCCCACCGCCTCTTCTTTCGCATGCGCGTCGCCCCGGATGCCGCTTCATACGCTGCGCTCCTCGATGGCTACGCCTGCGCCGCCGACCCTCGCGCTGCCCAGAAGCTGCTCGACGAAATGCGCCACTGGGGGCTCGCTCCCAGCTCCCTCGCACAAACCTACCTCGTCAAGGCCTTCCTCCGCAGCCGCGACGTCCATGCGGCCATGAACCTCGTCGACAACCAGCTCTGGCCAAGTATGGAGCGGTTTCATGACGAGGACCAGGGATTCAAGAACGCGGCGTTCGCCAACCTCGTGCAGTGCCTGTGTGACGAGGGGTTCTTCCACCTTGTCTTTCGCATCGCTGAGGAGATGCCGCAGCGTCGGTGTTGCATCCCCGACGAGTTCTCCTATGCCCAGATGATTGACTCGCTGTGCCGGGCTGGCCAGCACCATGGCGCGTCCCGGATAGTGTACATCATGGGGAAGAGGGGCCTGTGCGCGAGCACTGTGTCTTACAACTGCATTGTGCACGGGTTGTGCACCAGTATGAAGCCCGGAGGACGCCTGAGGGCACACCAGCTGGTGATGGAAGGCGTGCATTTCGGGTATCGGCCGAGAGAGGTAACATTTAAGGTGCTTGTCGAGGAGCTCTGCCGAGAGAAAGAGCTCGCCAAAGCCAAGGATGTGCTGGAGCTGATGCTGCAGCCCCAAACTGATCATGACAAGCCTGATGAGGAGACCAGGACTAGGCTATACAATATGTTCCTTGGGGCATTGCGTTCTGTGGACAACCCTAGCGAGCAGCTTAGTGTGCTCGTGTGCATGTTGCAGGGGGAATGCAGGCCGGATGTAATCACTATGAACACTGTTGTCCATGGCTTCTGCAAAGTTGGGCGGGCCCAGGAGGCTAGAAAGATTGTGGACGACATGATTAATGGGAAATTCTGTGCTCCTGATGTCGTCACCTTCACCACCCTCATTTCTGGATACCTGGATGTAGGTGAGCATGCAGAAGCCCTGCATGTGCTGCATACTTTGATGCCCAGGCGCCGGTGCGCCCCTAATGCTGTCACCTACAATTCTGTCCTCAAGGGACTGTTCTGCCTTGGGCTAGTTGATCAGGCAATGCAGGTCATCGACGAAATGAAGACCAATAATGTTGTTGCCGACTCTGTTACTCACACTATGGTGATCAAAGGGCTGTGCGGGGCAGGACAACTCGAGAAGGCAAAGGCATTCTGGGACAATGTAGTATGGCCATCAGGGATACATGATGGTTATGTGTACAGTGCAATCTTCAGAGGCCTTTGCAAACTTGGGAAATTGGAACAGGCATGTGATTTCCTGTTTGAGTTGGTTGACTGTGGGGTTTGTCCTGGTGTCGTGTGCTACAACATAATCATCGACACTGCCTGCAAGCAGGGATCTAAGAAGTTAGTCTATCAGGTGGTGAAGGAGATGAGAAGAAATGGCATTTCACCGGATGCTGTGACTTGGAGGATTCTTGACAAAATGCATCTCTATAGAAATGAAGAACGAGAGGAGGAGCACCAGCCCCCTACTTATCATATTGCTCAAAGTTGTGCAGATGACGGAATTGAGCCTCTCATGTCGACAAAAAACGAGATACCTTCGTTGTTGTCATCGTCAAATCATCTCAGTGAAGTATACAAGAATAACAACAAAGCCAAGGTTGAAGAAGTTACATGCTCACTAGAAATGCCTGAGAAGCCGTCAGATCTTACCGAGTCTGACAAAGAGCAGGACTATGTGAAGGTTGAAGAAGTTACATGCTCACTAGAAATGCACGAGAAGCCGTCAGATCTTACCGAGTCTGACGAAGAACAGGACTATGTGATAGATGATTCAGCACTTGGAATAACAATGGACAAGAGTTATACACTCGATGATGGCTTCAGCATGCAGGATAAGCAACCTCGAAGACAACCACTGTCTAGAGTAGTCAGGAAGATATTTGGCCTGCTCTAGAACAACAAGTATTGTTGATTAGAAGGGTAACAGGTTAGAACATTTTGCAATGGAGGTTGAGTGTTTGTTTTTATTTTTGATCTGGCACTGGAGGCTGAGTGAATCAGTGACAACGGCAGACTTGAAACCTGTCGAATTGGAAGAATAAGCCCTGAGCTTGACTTACATGACTGATTTTGGCTGCACTTCACATTAGCTTGCCAGTAGAAAATCTGACATGTTTTACAATTGCATCTCTACTCTTCCTTTACTGACGTCCATAAATTTTTAGAAACATTTGGAGAGTCAAGAACGCTGCATAGACAGTCTTCAGCTTGTTTCAGTTTTTCAAATGCTCTCTGCATCCACTGCCGGGACTTGCTGTGTTTGTGGAGTACAAGTATGAGTGCACCTGGGCCCTTTTGGATGATCTCATGGACATGCTTGCAGGCCTGAGAACGAATGATCCAATACACTCGGTTTTCCATATGTAACATCATTTTCGCAAGATAATATGCAGCCTGCTATGAGATTTGCTCGACGGAACACGTGTTGAGGTACCCAGCCAGCCTCTTGCTCCCTTCTTTGACTTCCTGGGCTGTCATTTTCCCCAATTTGCGTAATTGCGCATTCTATTGCCTGCACACTGTGCTGTTCGTAATCATCTTTTGGTGGGTTATTTGGTAATGCGAGATCTCCGCGTGTGATCCACTGTCTCTGATCTCACCCTTAAGGTAAACCAGCTCATACCGAAGCAACTGAAAAACATAATGTTCTTAGTAAGCGAGAGGCAGTTATTTGTCCGTTAGCCCCAGTTTGTCACTTTCTAAAAGAATCACTCTGTCACCCATATGTACATATGGCATGCTCTGATTAATCTTACGCCCATGGAAAGTCAACACAATATAAGGATGACATTATTGGTTCTATATAACCACCCAACTTTTTGTTGTAAGAAGGATGTTTCTGTATAGTATTTGGGCTTGTGCAGAAGTAAATCATTTTTATCAATTGAAATAAAGTACTCTGCAGTATGCTTAACAGCTTGCTTATTGAATGATTCCTCTTTCTGGTTGTATGACTCTGTGACCCCCATAAGTATCGTGCTAAGTTAACACAAATATACAATAGCAAAGGTTTCATTTTAAATTAATGACGTCAGGGTTCCTCCCTCCCTCCCGCCGCCGCCGCCGCCACTCCGGCTCCGGCTCCGGCTCCGCCGGCCTCCCCTCCCTCTCCTAGCCCCCGCGTCGCCTAGCTCTAGGCGACACGGGGGGCGACGTCCGCCGGCCGCGACTCGTCCCCTCGCTCTCGTCCTCCCGCCGCCGCCAGAGGACCCGCCGGGCGAAGCCTTGGCGGTGATGGCGGCGGCGGGGCTCGCCCTCGCGCGGTGGCAGCGCCTCTCCCCCGGCGGCGACGCGATGACGTGTGGCCGGCGGTGGCTTGGCGGCGTGGTGCTGCGAAGCTCGGCGGCGTGCACGGCTTAGCGACGTCGGTCGAGGTGCGGCTTCCCGCGGCGGCGGTGGTGGCGCTCCTGCTGTGGCCGCGAGTTCCGGCCTCGCCTGCCTGGGCTTCCTCGCCACAGCAGGCCGCGCATGGCGCCTGGCCGGCTGCTGGGCGTCGTGGCGGCGCCGGCTTACTGCCAGGTGATGGCGGCGGCTGGATCCCCTCCGTCCAGCCCCGTCTTGGTGGATTAGTGGATCGAGGTGGGACGGTGGTCACCCCTCCTGCTCCGTGGCGGCATCTCCGGCTCGCTTCTCGTCGGTGGTGAGCCCAAAGGCGTCTCCTTGAAGCGTGTCTGATGGCGTTGGGGTCGACGGCAGGGCCGGGTGAAAGCCCTGCATGAAGCGGACGACGGCGACGCCCGCGGGCGCCGTCACCTCCTTGGAGGCGTTGTCATGGCGCTGCTCGTTCTTCCCCGCCTCGACCACCGGGGGAAACCCTAGAGCCGGTCTTCGGTTCGAGCGGCGGCGGCGCAACTGCGTCGTTTTCCTCCTTGGGGGCGTCGCCTAGGTGGTTCGGGGGGGTCCTCAGTGCGCTTGTTGGAGTCGATGGTGGCCGCTGCTCAGAGCGTGGGCTTTCAGGGCGCTATGTACACCGCCCCGGCGCTTCAGAGTCGATGAATTCTCTGGTTGGGTTCAGCCCCGCTGCTTACTCGCCGACTCTTAGGCGCTAATGGGTGGGCAGTGCGTTGGCTTGTGCCTCCCGGAGTTTGAATCGGTCTCGTGAAGCTCCCTTTGGTTGTGACGCGGCCTAGAAGCCCCTGTGTATCACCTCCTCGCCATTCTTGGCTGTAGACGATACAAGGCGTGTCCTTGTCGTTTGGTCGATGTGGGTTGTGTTGTAAACCATGTGTTGCGTTTGTATCGGGTAGCCTTCTGGCGTTGTATCGGCCGTCTTGGCCTCTTCTTCTATGAAACCGATACACCTCCCAGGGTGTATCCTTGAAATAAATTAATGACGTCATGTATCCTGTTAGCAATTGTATATTTGTGTTAACTTAGCACGATACTTATTGAATGATTCCTCCACTCGGCCCAAGCCTCCGGCGACGGGCCTCGCTCCGCTCGTCAGAAGTTAGCCTCTACTTTATAGAATTTGGATCAGAATATAACATAAAGGACAAGATGGACAAGAGGGAGTGCAGGTGGAACACGATCCAGGTGTTCGAGGTGGACCTGGCTGGGGAGACGATCTTCCCAGTGCAGGACATTGGCCGCCACCGGGCAGTGTTCGTTGGGGAGGTGGCTTGCTTCTCCCTCGACGCTAGGAGGTTTCCGTGCCTGGCAGGGAACGCTGTGTACCTGGGAGCGACTGGTGTATGCTTCCCTCCCATCGGCGTGCGTTATCTGACGGACAACACAATGGATCCGGCATTCCAATTCGCAACGGAGGATGAAAGGATAATGATGATGGAACATAGAGGACTGAAAGGATACCGGCAGTACAATCCCAAGCTGAATCTAGTGCCTCTTGCTCGCCCTTGTACCCTCCAAGAGTATCTCGTCTGTTGCGCGGGCCTTCTTGGCGGTCTGAAGGACTAATGGATTAATCTTGAGCTAGTTAAGCATTTGGTCTGTCTGTTCTTAGCTTAAGTGTTCGTGAGATAGTTAATGTATCTTTGTCTTGGTTAAGTAAAAATCTGTTGGCATGCTCATCCTAGTATTTATGTATACAAAAGGCGCCAGGGGTTTCAGGTGAAGAAGAACAAAATAAACTTTTAATATGAAACACCAAAAAGGTACACTAGTGGGGACGGGGCCTCCAGTCCCGGCCCGTAAGGGGCTTTAGTCCCGGTTTGTAAACCGGGACCCCAGCCGCGGGACTAAAGGCTGAACCTTTAGTCCCGGCCCGCTTGCCAGCCGGGACTGAAGGGTGTCCACGTGGGCACCTCGGAGCGAATCAGGGCCAGGACCTTTAGTCCCGGTTTGTAACACAGACCGGGACTAAAGGGTCTGCAGATTTTTGTTTTTTGCTTTAGGGTTTTAGAGTTTAGGGGTTTTAGGGTTTTACGTGGGGGATTAACGTGATGCCCCGTTTGGTGCCTTGGTGTTCGGGAATTAGTTTATGCATATATATAAGATTAACTTATCTTACAAGCGAGCATATATATACAATTATATGGAGATCAGAATTATCGGGACAAGAGCCCGTCTATTCGATTACATGGACCAACATCAGTAATGGCCCCTAGCTACACTAAATCGTCCTTTGTCGTCTATAGCTTCTATCCTCAGAAAGGCCGCTAGCTCCTCTGCAACAGCAATCGCGCGTTGCTCTGGTAGGTACTTCTCCCGCATGGCCGTGTACTATATAAGAAGAGGAGATGAATATGAATATCAATCATGATAACAAAGAATGACGAGTAAAAATAGAGGTGTGAATGTTTATTGCTTACATCGTATCTGTAATCCTTGTGCTCAGAGGTAAACGTGCGAATGGTCTCGCAAACATAGTATCCACATAGATGCGTCCCCCGTGGCTGCTGATCGCACTTTACGAGAATAGAATATATATAATCAAAATAATAATCTAGCATTACAAATATATTGAAAATAGAAGTATATCATACTACTACTTACCTGAGCCGCTCTAAAGGTCAGCTTCTCATGCCAGATACCGGGAGTCACGCACTTGAACCGCTTCCAAACCCTGCCCGACAAGGAAAATGATTTGCTAAGTTTTTCATTAATTGATATATCAGAAAATCATCGAAAGAGACCGATAGAGCGCAAGAATGATTGAAATTACCCTTGGAGCATGTCCTGCAGGCTTTGGAACTGTTCCAAGGGTCTCGATAATGGGTCGAAGGCATCAACTCTTCCCTTATCAATTTGAATGTCCAACAGAATCCAGTGGTAGCTGCACATGTATATATATATGTGTCAGTAACTTATCAATTACACTCATAAGTGAATGGACACAACACAGTAAGACCCTCACCTGAAGTTGTATGGAAACAATATGTGGTCACAGAAATTTTGATCTGTTAGAAACCTTAGAAGGTTTTCCTCCGTCTCCTTGGGGTTATCAGTTAGCGTCGCTATATGTATTTTATCTGGGTCAATAAACCCAATATTGTGGATGTTCCTACTTTTACATTCCAGAATCTTCATTCTGCATAATAGAGTACAAGTCAGAACGGAACAAGTTATATGTAGAAAATGAATTGAAATAACTGAACAAGTTATATGTAGACAATGAATTGAAATAACTGAACAAGTTATATGTAGACAACGAATTGAAAAACTTACAGACAATAGCAACTCATAAGCGATTTGTCGAGGGCGTCAGCATTGTACATCTGGAAGAGTTCATCAAAGTCGATATGGATGTCTTCGGGACGGCCGTAGTACTCCCGTGGGACAAGCGCCACGATCATCGTTCTCCCTTTATTTGATTCACTTAAGTACCATGTATGCAAGTAACGCATATTTGTTGGGAGATCATCAAACTTATCTTTGCTGACCAAAGGCGCTCCCATGACAAACTGTGGCTTAGGGGCTACCACAGCCTTGGGTACCACGTCGTCTTGGGAAGCCAGAATGACTTCAACCGGGATACCCCATTCATCCGCCCACTTCTTTGTTAATCCCAAATCTTGCCCCTGCACCAGAGAGGGAACATGCTCGGGTAACACCCTGAGGGGTGGGATCGACTGTTTGGCCTGTTGTCCAAGCTGAGGAACGTCTGATCTTATTTTGCTTGTAGTTGAACTTGATTTGCTCCCACTTGCACTTGCACTTGCACGTGACCTGCTCTTTTTCCCTTCCTTCTGCAATGTACGTGTATAGTCGCCAGGCTTATGGTGTAACTCATACTGTGATGGAAGGGTCGTGAAGTATTTTGCATATGCTATTTGCTTCTCGGTGTATTCCGGGCGGGGCTCGGGTTCCTTCTTTTTCATCTGCGCATCATAATGTTCCTTTGCTATCCTGGCGTTTTCCTCGTCGGTACGATCATAAGGTCTGATAGGAAGATTAGCATGAGGTACCTTTGGGAGGGGCGACAGTTTGCGCTTTGGGGAGCTCCGTCGCTTAGAACTCATGGACGGAGCGTTCTTGCTGGCACGCTTCCGCTTAGTATCCTTAGCGGGCGGCGGCGGAGACGGCCGACCCAAGTCCGGCGGCGGTGATCGAGATGGACTCGTGTTGTGGTGGCCGTCATCATGTGGAGAGCTTGGAGGTGATGGAGGTGTAGGTGACCTGCGACGACTCGGAGGCGGTGTTGTCCTTGGGGCCGAGCCTGGAAGCTTGATGTAGTTCTTGTCCCATAGGATGACTCCACCCAGTACTTCTCCGAGTGTCCTCTCATCTTCGGGTCCAGCCATGTCGAGCTCCATATCATGAAACCCCGCCATGATTTCATCCACCCCGACTTTAGCAAAGCCAGCTGGAATCTCACGGCCATGCCAGCGTGCATCAGGGCCAGAAGGTAAAGCTTGTCCGACGGCCACCTTCATGGATATGTTCTTGAATTTCTGATGGAGTTCACATGATGTTGACTCCTTGATTCCATCCACGGGGTAGCCGGGACCGCCCTCTATCATTCTTCGTGCATCGTCGGGCGGGGCCTCAGATTCAGCCACGCTGCTTTTCCGCTTAGATGGGGCGCCGATAATATCGAGTCCAGGATCTTCCTGGCGCGCTACTCCTCTAAGCTCGTCGATCTGCTTCTGTTGCTCGTTAAGCCTGGCAAGCAACTGGTTGAACTTGTCATTCTCCTCATCCTGCTGTCGCTTCTTTGCTCTCGCCCGGCTTCTGTAAGTGTCTTGGTCTCTGGCAAACCCAAGCCACCACGGGTAAGAAGGACCGAAGCCTCGCGTTCGTCCTCCATGTTCGTCATTGCCGAGGACCAGTGTGAGCAAATCTTTCTCTCTATCTGCAGTGAACTGTCTTTTTCCCTCTTTAATTTCTTTCACTATCTTTTTCCAATTCTCCCTGGGTATCCTAAGACCGCCACTGCAGATAAGGTCCCCTGTTTCTTCGTCGTACGAACCACCATGCGCAAGGAACCAATTCCTTGCTCTCATTTCCCACTCATCACGGATGGGTTCAGGTACGATGCCTTTAGCTAGCAGATCTTGCTCTTTCTTATCCCACTTTGGGATGGCAGTCTCATAGCCCCCTGGCCCCAGCGTGTGGTGATATTTCTTCTTGTCGGCATTTTTCTTGTTCTTTTCTGATAATGCCTTGGCATCTTCTGACTGCTTGTACTCCTGAAATGCCTTCCAGTGATTCGCCTGCTTGGTTAGATACCCCTCGAATACTGGCACTTTCTTTGTCTTCAGATAGTCTTTCCATAGCTTCTTCTTTCAGCTACGGAACAGTTCGGCCATCTTCTTTAGAGTCCACTGCTTGACTTTGGCCCTCAGTTTTTTTGCGGCGTCTTGATTCTCACATTCTGGCAGGTTGAAATGTGACATGATATCATTCCAAAGATTATCTTTGTACCTTTCGGCGACATAGTCACTATCGGCTGCCCCTTTGCGCTTGTTCCACTCCCGAACGCTGATCGGGACGTGATCCCTGACGAGAACTCCGCATTGCTTCTTGAATGTGTCAGCAGCATTCTTAGGAAGCTTTGGTTCGCCCGTAGGCAATATCACCTCAAAGGTGTAATGCGTCCGTGCGTCCAACTTTTTAGTCGGGCCTCGTTTCGTAGATTTGCTCGATGTGGAGGCCTAAGAGGGAGAAACATTCGTCAAATGAATGTATATGTATATAATATAGAGCTATCTCCAATATTTTTCACATATTACAAGTGATTGTCGAACTTCATATGTATACCTCGCCGGACTTTATTATTTCTCCACCGGCTTCTCCACCGGCTTCTCCATCAGTGGAGCTATCACCTTCTCCGTCATTGGAGCTATCTCCGGCCCCATCGGCTTCATCTTCGTGTCGATCAACCTCCATTCCATCTCGGAGGGGTTTAGATATGACGACGGAGATTCAGCAGTTCAACGTCGGGGGCGTCTTTGATTATATCCCTCGAGAAGTTCTTCCTCTTCGAGGTTCCTGCTATGTGGATCCATAGTTCTGCAAAAAACAGACATTTGATTAACTAAATAATATTCTACCTAAATAATATTCTATTTGCAAATAAATTCTAACTAATTCTATATCTAAATAAACTAAATTCTATATCTATATCTAAATAAACTAAATTCTATATCTAACTCTATATATTCTATATCTATATCTAAATAAAACTAAATTCTATATCTATATCTAAATAAACTAAATTCTATATCTAAATAAACTAAATTCTATATCTATATCTAAATAAACAAATTCTATATCTAACTCTATATATTCATATCTATCTAATAAACTAAATTCTATATCTATATCAAATAAACTAAATTCTATATCTAATCTAACTCGATATATTCTATATCTAATAAACTAAATTCTATATCTAACTCTATATATCTATATCTATATCTAAATAAATAAATTCTATATCTAAATAACTAAATTCTATATCTAACTCTATATATTCTATATCTAAATAACTAAATTCTATAATCTATATATTCTATATCTATATCTAAATAACTAAATTCTAACTAATTAACCCTAACCCTAACCTAATTAACTAATTAACCCTAACCCTAACACTAAACAAATAAAGTTTTGCAAAAAAACCTTGCAGGTGGCGGGTGGCGCGGTGGCTGCGGGGGCGCGGCGCGGTGGCTGCGGCGGCGCGGGGGCGCGGTGGCGCGGGGGCGCGGTGGCTGGCGGCGAACGGCGGCGAGGCGGCGGCGAGCGCGGCAGCCTGGCGGCGTCGATAAAACTCCTCGCGCGCGAAAAACTGCAAAGTGTGGAGCCGCGGGGAAGAAGATGAAGCATTTAAACCCCGGGACCTTTAGTCCCGGGCGGTGGCTCAGGCCGGGACTAAAGGGGGGCCTTTAGTCCCGGTCCGTGCCACCGCCCGGGACTAAAGGCCTCGGGTGGGGCGTTTCAGCAGCCAGAGCCTTTAGTCCCGGTCTGTGGCACGGACCGGGACTAAAGGCCTATTTTCTGTTTTTTCTTTTATTTGGTTTATAAATAGTTATCTGTTTGCATATTTGAGAATTTGACAAAACTATAAAAATGAAAAGTGTTTGAAATTGAATAGATAATTCAAAACTATTTTCTATTTTACAAATTAATTCTTTTAACTATCCTAAGTATTAACTATTTTGCTATTTTCAATTAAAAACTATGTTTATTAATATTCTTTTTGCATATTTGAGAATTTGACAAAACTATAAAAATGAAAAGTGTTTGAAATTGAATAGATAATTCAAAACTATTTTCTATTTTACAAATTAATTATTTTAACTATCCAAATATTAACTAGTTTGCCATTTTCAATTAAAAACTATGTTTATTAATATTCTTTTTGCATATTTGAGAATTTGACAAAACTATAAAAATGAAAAGTGTTTGAAATTGAATAGATAATTCAAAACTATTTTCTATTTTACAAATTAATTATTTTAACTATCCTAAGTATTAACTAGTTTGCTATTTTCAATTAAAAACTATGTTTATTAATATTCTTTTTGCATATTTGAGAATTTGACAAAACTATAAAAATGAAAAGTGTTTGAAATTGAATAGATAATTCAAAACTATTTTCTATTTTACAAATTAATTATTTTAACTATCCAAATATTAACTAGTTTGCCATTTTCAATTAAAAACTATGTTTATTAATATTCTTTTTGCATATTTGAGAATTTGACAAAACTATAAAAATGAAAAGTGTTTGAAATTGAATAGATAATTCAAAACTATTTTTTATTTTACAAATTAATTATTTTAACTATCCAAATATTAACTAGTTTGCCATTTTCAATTAAAAACTATGTTTATTAATATTCTTTTTGCATATTTGAGAATTTGACAAAACTATAAAAAGAGCAGGACGGGAAAAGAACTAGTGAGAATCTTCATCATGCATTACATACAAGATTTAATACATTATTACATTATTGCACCAACAATCCTAACTATTATTTCTGTTTTCTTCTAGGTCGTAGCCATGGAGAATCTTCAATATTCAGTAGGATGCTTGGGTCAGTCTTCACTTTGAAGGGCGGAATTTCATGAAACTTATTATAATCTATTGACATGTCTGTCTTGTCATCTACTCCCACGATGTTTCTTTTCCCTGAAAGAACTATGTGGCGCTTTGGCTCATCGGACGATGTCTTCTTTTGCTGATTTCTTTTTCTCGTTTTTGTAGACATGTCCTTCACATAGAAAACCTGAGCGACATCGTTGGCTAGGACGAATGGTTCGTCCATGTATGCAAGATTGTTGAGATCCACTGTTGTCATGCCGTACTTTTGGTCTACAAATACCCCGCCACCTGTCAGCTTCACCCATTTTCACCGAAACAAAGGGATCTTAAAAGTAGGTCCATAGTCAAGTTCCCATATCTCCTCTATGTACCCGTAATATGTTTCCAAACAGTGCCCATTCTCGTCTGTTGCATCAAAGCGGACACCACTGTTTGGTTGGTGCTCTTTTTATCTTGGGCAACCGTGTAAAATGTATTCCCATTTATCTCATACCCTTGGAAAGTACATATAGTCGAAGATGGTGGCCTGGCCAAACAGTACAACTGATCTCCAATGGTGTCGTCATTCATGAGATGTATCTGCAACCAACTACCGAAAGTCTTCTCGTGTTCCCCTTTAATCCAAGAGTCAGCCTTCCCCGGGTTTTTGGAGCGTAGAATATTCTTGTGTCTCACGATATACGGAGCCACCACGGTGGAATTGTGTAGAACTGTGTAGTGTGCTTGCGAGAAAGAATGCCCGTCCATACATACTTTTGCTTTCCTTCCTAGTGTGCCTTTTCCTGTCAGCCTACCCTCATACCGAGATTCAGGAACACCAATCGGCTTAAGGTCAGGAAGAAAGTCCACACAAAACTCAATGACCTCCTCTGTTCCATAGCCCTTGGAGATGCTTCCTTCTGGCCTAGCACGGTTACGAACATATTTCTTTAAGACTCCCATGAACCTCTCGAAGGGGAACATATTGTGTAGAAACACAGGACCGATAATTCTAATCTCTTCGACTAGGTGAACTAGGAGGTGTGTCATTATATTGAAGAAGGATGGTGGGAACAACAACTCAAAGCTGACCAGACATTGGACCACATCAATCTGTAACCCTGATAGACTTTCTCGATCGATTACCTTCTGAGAAATTGCATTCAGGAATGCACATACCTTCACAATTGCCAGGCGAACATTTTCCGGTAGAATTCCCCTCAATGCAACCGGAAGCAATTGCGTCATAAGCACGTGGCAGTCATGAGACTTTAGGTTTTGGAATTTTTTGTCTTTCATATTTACGATTCCCTTTATATTCGACGAGAAGCCAGTCGGGACCTTGATACTGAAAAGGACTTCAAAGAAGATTTCCTTCTCTTCCTTAGTAAGAGCGTAGCTGGCACACCCTTGAAACTGCCCTGGATGCATGCCATCTCTTCCTTTATGACGTTCCTGGTCCTCCCGTGCTTCCGGTGTATCTTTTGACTTCCCATACAAGCCCAGGAAACCTAGAATATTCACGCAAAGATTCTTCGTCAGGTGCATCACGTCGATTGCGGAGCGGACCTCATGGACTTCCCAATAGGGTAGCTCCCAAAATATAGATTTCTTCTTCCACATGGGTACGCGCTTATCAGGGCCGTTAGGAACAGGTTGGCTGCCAGGACCCTTTCCAAAGATTACTTTTAAATCTTTGACCATATCAAATACTTCAGCACCAGTACGGATGATAGGCTTCCCCGGGGTTCTGCCTTGCCATTGAAATGCTTGCCTTTTTTCTTTAAGGGATGCTTGGGCGGAAGAAAACGACGATTGTACGGGTACACATTCTTCCTACATTTGTCCAGATATATACTTTCTGTCTGATCTAAACAGTGCGTGCATGCATTGTATCCCTTGTTTGACTGTCCTGAAATGTTACTAAGAGCAGGCCAATCATTGATGGTTACGAAAAGCAACGCTCGAAGGTCAAATTCCTCTTGTTTGTGCTCGTCCCACACACGTACACCTGGTTCAGCCCACAGCTGTAAAAGTTCATCAACTAATGGCCTTAGGTACACATCAATGTCGTTGCCGGGTTGCTTTGGACCTTGGATAAGCACTGGCATCATAATGAACTTCCGCTTCATGCACAACCAAGGAGGAAGGTTGTAGATACATAGAGTAACGGGCCAGGTGCTGTGACTGCAACTCTGCTCCCCAAAAGGATTCATGCCATCTGTACTCAGACCAAACCATAAGTTCCTTGCGTCACCTGCAAATCTCGGGAACTCTCTCTCGATTTTTCTCCACTGCCGACCATC